>CM037918.1:21748417-21878417 GCA_021346845.1 Apeltes quadracus | reverse complement strand
ACAGTTCATTCAAGACATCAAATCTGTCAACACAAGTTATGAGGCTCTCCTCACTTAGATCTTATAACACAGGCTACCTACTAAACTTTGATTTCCTGCTGCGCTGCCCATCAGGTGACCTTCGACCTCCTGCGGCTTACCTTGTCCATGCGGTCCTGCTGCACTCCAAACTTGCCTCCGTAGCCGTGCGAGGCTTTGGGCATGGCTTCCTGCTCCTTCTGCTTCTGGCTGGTGTGCTCCGTGGACACCGTCTCACGCAGCCGGTGGATGCTGCGCCGAGGACGAGAGACAGTTAGGAGACACAGCCTGGGAGAGGAGGAGGGGGGGGGGGGCAATCGACCCCTAATAGCACAAAGGGAAGTAAGAGCGGCCTCCTCACTCTATGTGCTCCTGGTGTCCCGAGCCCTCCACCGTCTTGGCCCCCCAGCGCTGCTCCCTCTCCGACACGTCATTCTGCAAACAACAAACTGCGTGAGGTGATGACGAGGGGATGACGAGCTGCGTCGTGAGGAAGAGGCGCGGGCGTCGGTACCTCAAAGTCGGGGTCGGTCTCCCAGTCGTCCCCGTCCTCGTTCACCGCCACGTTGACCGACTGTCCTGCTGCCGCCTTCCACATGGTCAGAGCAACACGCGCTGGAACACCAGACCACCTTTGTTGGACCAGTTCACTGCACAATGGTCTCCAGACCTTTTAGCATCACATTCGTCATTCTGTTAATCTTCCATGTCGGGCTGCAACTATTTACACATTTTCTACAAAATAGCAGGAAAACGTTCCCCAATAACTTCCCAAAGGCAAACGGGTTCAAACCCCAAAGACACGCAAACACAGATCATTAGAGAAGCTGGAAGTAACGAATCCGTTATGTAATTCATTACTTCATGAGGCTGAACGAGTCACAGCGGGGAAGCATCGCTTATGGACGGTGACCTGAGCACCAGCAGGGTCACGTGAGGATGCATTAAATGCATTAGATGCATTAAAACAGAGCAACACGCTCCACCACACATGCACTCAGACAGATGACGTACGTCAGTACCGAACCCAGTTACCGGCTCAGCACGATGTGCGCCAACCCGAGGAAAACGACTCCAGACGCGGAAGTAGACAGCCCGACAATTAGTGACACGCGCACGCGCGAACACACACACACACACACACACCACACACACGGTGGAGGTGGAGTCCGGGGGCTCGCGGCTCTGCGGGCCGTGTCGTGTCTTTGCGTTGGAAACCGGATGTGAAGATTTAACGCAGATTTACGTGTTTTCATTTAGCTCTTCTATCGGGCCGGTGACACAGCAGCTAGCTGCGCGCGTGTCCGCGCGTCTGTGCGGCTTCCTGTTGGATATTCCCCCTGTTAGCTAGCTGGCTAAAGCTAACGCAGCGTTCTGGAATGTTGGCGGTTCTCCGCAGGTGTTCCTTTGGAACCTTCCGCCTCCCGAGGAGACGACACTCACCGCGACAGGTATCCCCGACTCAACGTACGAAATCCCTGGTGGTCCGTTGCTGCGCAAGTAGGGTCGTTACAGGGCTCTGCTCTCTCTCCCTCCGCGGTGCTTCCGGCTCTCCCAGTATTCCTCTCTGACACGCTGACGTCACAAATGGGCGGGGCACGTACGACGTTGCTAATTGCGGCCAATTACCGTAAAGTGTACAGCGAGGCCCACGTCCCTTCTACTTTTATAAAATAAAAACCTTTCCATCGTGTTGGAGATCAAATCAGTGTCCAAAATGGGAAACTTTCTAGAAATATTTAATAGACAGAAAACTATTTAAAGGGTTTGAGATTTTTTGCAACAATGTATTAAAAGAACATGCAGAGACTAGAATATTTGATTGGTATTAAAGGCACTTAGCTGGTATATCATTTCATCCTATTTATCGGATCGATCCCAGTTTGTGCTTGTAAACGGAGAATCCTCGAAGACCACCAATGTTGGTCACGGAGTCCCACAAGGTTCTGTGCTTGGACCCATTTTATTTACCCTTTATATGCTTCCTTTGGGCGACGTTATCAGAAAACACCGCATCAACTTCCATTGTTACGCAGACGATACTCAATTGTATCTGTCGATCAAGCCAGAGGAGACCGAACAGCTCGTTAGACTTCAAGAATGTCTTGGAGACATCAAAACTTGGATGACCTGCAACTTCCTGATGCTAAACTCAGAAAAAACAGAAGGTATCTTGATAGGCCCAGAGCGCCTTCGAAGTCAGCTGTCACGTGATACAGTTTCTATGGATGGAATTTCTCTGGTATCCAGCAGCACCGTCAAGAATCTTGGAGTTCTCTTCGACCAGGATATGTCCTTCAACTCTCACATAAAGAATACTTCAAGGACCGCCTTTTTTCATCTACGTAATATATCGAAAATCAGGAATTTCCTGTCTCAAGGTGATGCAGAACAATTGGTTCGTGCATTTGTTTCCTCCAGACTGGACTACTGTAATTCTTTGTTTGCAGGGTGTTCTTGTAAATCTCTTAAGCCTCTTCAGTTGATTCAGAATGCTGCAGCACGTGTATTAACAAGAACTAATAAAAGAGACCATATCACGCCTGTATTGTCTGCTTTGCACTGGCTCCCTGTTAAATCAAGAATAGAATTTAAGGTTCTTCTCCTCACCTACAAGGCGCTTGCTGGTGAGGCACCTTCTTATCTTAAAGAGCTTGTAACACCGTACTGCCCTGCAAGGCAGCTGCGTTCTATAGATGCTGGGTTACTTGTTGTTCCTAGAGTTATTAAAAGTAGGATGGGAGGCAAAGCCTTCAGTTATCAAGCTCCTCTTTTGTGGAACCAGCTTCCACTTTCAGTCCGGGGGGCAGATTCAGTCAGCTCCTTTAAGATAAAGCTTAAAACTTTCCTCTTTGATACCGCTTATATTTAGGGCTGGCTTAGGTTCGCCTGGACCAGCTCTTAGTTACGCTGCTATAGGCTTAAACTGCCGGGGGACTTTTTAGGACACACCGAACTCCTCTCTCTCTCTCTCTCTCTCTCCCCTTTTACTAAAATCCACGTTGCATTAATGCACATGACTAATTCAGCTCCTTCCCGGGAGTTCTTTGTGCTTTCTCGCCGAGCAGGTCTCTGCAGATCGTAGTTCGGTCAGGACCCTGGTCCTGACTCCGGCCGTGGCCCTGCTGGCACCTGCTGCTGCTGTCATCATCATCATCATCATAATTTTAAATATGATTCATATCACTATTGCCCTTTCCTAAAATCTTTGCTTTCCCTCCCCACAGTCTTCTGTGGATGGTGGTTCGATCTGACGGTGGTGGCCCCTGCAGTGGTCCTGTCATACATCTGGCCGGCTACTTGGAATTCTTTGATTAATTTCTGTTATAGAAATTGAATGTATTCTACATCTGTATGAGTCATTCTGTACACATGACATCCATTGCAGTCTGTCCATCCCGGGAGAGGGATCCCTCCTCTGACGTTCTCCCTAAGGTTTCTTCCCTTTTTTCCCTGGAAGGGTTGTTTCATGTTTTTGGGGAGTTGTTCCTGTGCCGATGTGAGGGTCTTGGGACGGAGGATGTTGCATGTGTACAGACTGTAAAGCCCTCCGAGGCAAATTTGTAATTTGCGATTTTGGGCTCTACAAAATAAAATGAATTGAATTGAATAATCCCTCTTATACCTGAATATTTGGGCTCTTTAGTTCCACTCCAACTTGAAGAAAATACGCATTTCCATAATTACCATTTATATCATTTCATTTTAGCTGATCAAATAGTTTGTTTCATGTGGTTTTATCTATTGGCTAATGTATTAAATCACTAGAATAAAAGAATTTAACAAATATGCCACCAACCTGTGTTTTAGATTGATTTAATATCCTTAACCGTGTGGGTGAAAAAACAATTTGGATGACATTGATAGAATGTGATGGAAACGCTCCATAAATCCTGAATCGTGTTCACCTGCAATGCACTAACAGGATTGTATTTTAATTGTATAGCCTGAACATTGTCTAAAAACATTCCTAGAATTGAAAAGGAATTTTGTTAGAAGCAGCTGGACAAGAGGAAAAACATTCCTCAAAGAACAAACTTAAGTCTTCATCTGCAGCAGAAAATGAGTTTCAGTATTTTATTGAAAGTAAGCAATAAATAATATTGTGATAAAAGTAGTTTTATAAGTACTCCAGACTGTACATCATTGTTACAAGATCAGAGATCCAATAGGGCGAGGGAATAAAACAACAGCAACCAGATTTCAATTGTGCATGAATGACTAATTCACCAACAAAGAAAAAGCATTTCTACTTTATGCCTCAACTACACGTCGGGGGAAAGAAAAGTCTGCTTTTCCTTCTCCTGTGTTGGGGGGGGGATAATAAATAAGTACGAGACGACAGAGGAGTCGAAGCAATAAGGCTCGATAAGAAATCTTTGTAGAAAAAAAGGGTCGTCTGCTGAGGCCTCGGTGAAGTTGGTCCATCGAAGGAGATCCACACTCGGTTCAAGTCCCCTGTACGAGTGGGTCTCCAGAGGGGAGGGGGAGGGGGAGGAGCTGGTGCGTGGTCGGGGGGGGGGCGCGCTTGCATCTGAAAGAAGCCTGCTCGGGTATTTTCTTTCTTCTTCGCTACCCGTCGTATGGCTTCAACTCTTATAAATTCATTTTGGTTTTGCAGATATGTAAAAGAGGAAAGACGTGTGTGGTCGGCAGCGTGGAGCACTTTGTCCTCATGTTCACACGGCGACCAACAGCTGCTGTTGCACAAAACCACAGGTAATGAGCTACAAAAGCACAACAGTTAAAGAGGGCAAAGCATATGAATCAAGTTATATCACATATCAAGTCACTTGAGCATAAACTCAATGATTAGAATTCATTTCAAAGAGGAACCAAAGAAAGACAAAAAAATACATCAGGTCAATAGAATCAGGATTATATATAAAAAAAAAAAAAGATAAAATGTCTGTTGGTAGAAATATACAAACTCCAGACAATAAAAACATTCAGTTACATACACCTGAAAGCTGAGCTTGAATACGGTCGGGCACAGTGGAGAAACGGGCTTTCATTTAAAAAAGAGGGCCGCTTAGGGGATTATAGTCATTCTAAAGTCCATATAGTGTTCCATTGGTTTACATAAATACGATAACAAACGTAGATGAATCTAAAAAGCTTCCACGAGGGATACTGAGATCGGTGAGTAAAGTTTTTCTTTGATGACGACAGAAAAAAGCAGAAGGTCTTTAGTGTCGCTTCAGTTCATCATCCTGGTCTTGTACGCAGGGAATTCCCCCTCGTCGTCGGGCCAGCGGCTCCCTGCAGGAAGAATGAGGACCGACTGAGAGGGGGGGCGAACGCACCACGAGACAGATGCAACATGCGCTACTGAAGCCAAGACCAGAAGAAGAAAGCAGCAGAAGATAGGGGGGGGGGGGGGCTATATTATTATCACATTATTTAACCACATTAAACGATTGTCATTGTTACTTTAGCAGTCATTGCGAATTAGGCCTGTAGGCAAGAAATTCAAATACTTCTGACCTACTAGTGCCCCCCCCCCCTCCCCCCCGTGCGTGCGTGCGTCTGTGTGCTGGGAGGACAGCTTACCGTTGTGTTAGCACGAGTAGGTCCTGACTGCGGCCGTGTCCAGCCTCTGTATTGACTGACTTCCTGCGTGTCCACGTTGGCAGAATCACATGCAGAGACGTGCTAGTTAGTCGTCGTCAAACAACGCGCAGCAGCAAAGCCGTGCGACACACACACACACACGCGCGCACACATGCACGCACGCCGCGGCGCGCCTACCTTCCATGGGGCTCCTCTTTGGCTGGGCGGGGGGGGACATGGCGCCGCTCCCCGTCACTCGGAAGTTGGCGGGCAGAGTGTCGGACGTCCCTCGCACGTCTTTGGGCCTGAACTTCTTCCTCCATGAGGGAGCGCGGCGGAAGTTCTTATCCTCGTCCTGGGAGGGAGGGGGGGTGCGGGGGGGGGGGCGTGTTATATGTATGAATATAAAAACGGATTCATCACACGGTCTGCGTCGGCGTTCGTCACCTCTTCCATTCTCCTCTCCGTGCCGAGGGCCAGCAGCCCGTTGTATTCGCGCTCCAGAGTCGCTCGCGCCTGGAAGACAAAGTGGTGTTTGACCAGCGAGCTGGAGGGCTTCTAGTCGCCGATGAGGAGACAGAGGACCACGAGGCCGTTGTACCTGCGTGTTCTGCGTGGGGATCTGCAGCAGCAGAGCCAGCGCGTTGTGGTCGAAGGTCTCGTCCAGGGCGAGCAGCGCCCCGTGGACGCCGCTCTCGTAGAGGTTGCTGCTGTACTCCTTCAGCCCGATGGCCTGGATCCACGTGATCACGCGCTCGTTGCTCCACACCAGCACCTCTGAAGGGACACAAGCGCACAGACAACATGGGACACTGCGTCTCATGAAGCGATGACAGAGGAAATGCACTTTTACCTCCAATGTGTAGGTAAAGGTGATGATGTAAAATCACCAACCAGTGTTCAGATTAGAGTAGGAGTACGATCACTAAGTTGGATGTTCCCTGCGTGGGTTACCTTGGAGGTCGAGCTGAGACGCCTCCCTCCTCCTCTCCAGCTCCTTCCTGTCATAGTTGAGCCTCCTCAGAGACATCACTCCACACTGGAAGCTGTTCCTGTTGCACCAAACCAAACACTGAAAATCTGTGGTGATCAGGCTCCATTTCTAGACAAGTGGAAGAGAGCGTTATTGCCGACGTGCCTGTGGAAGCTGTCCACCATCTTGAGCTGCCCCCGCAGGTCCTTCTTGGTCAGGTGGTCCAGCATGCGGGCGTCCACCAGGGACTCCATGAAGTAGGAGCGGTACTGCGGCAGGCCGAGGCTGGGCAGCCACTCGTTGCCGATCCACTCGTGGTTCATGTCTCCGTACGCCAGCGTCTTGAAGCATCGATTAATACTCGGGATTATTCTCATGAACTTTACTCTTTCAACTTTTACAAACGACTTGTTAGACGGTAACCACGGTAACCACTGGTTTCCTTCAGAGACGTTATCGCCGCTTGAGTTAGAAAAACACCGGATAGAACACGTATTCTAAAAATTCTAAAGACATCAATGCATTGCACACGAACGATTTAATAATAAAGATCCCACTTTTGAGACATAAGATCTTCTGCAGGTTTAATGAGAATGTGCAGAATCTTTGTTTTCATGTAATTCTTTGTTAGAATTTTTTTTTACATGAAAGACTGAAAGCTTACTTTGTCTCGTTCATTAAATCCCCTTTTTTCATTATCTCAAATGAAAATGGCTTTCATATTATGTTGCAAATAATAAAAAAAAGTATCCGTTTACCCAGTAAGAGTATTATTTATTTAATTGCAACAGAAGAGAGGCTTGGTATTAAACTTCACATTCTGCCGAGAGTGAAGCGTCAAACCGCTAAAACGACAACAAATGAATCAAACGTGTGGAGTGCAGATAAATACAGGAGGCAAACCGATGACTGAAAGGATGCTGTTAATAAAAGCATCATTCACAACAGCTGGATGGGGGTGCAAACCTGGGCCCAGCTGCCCCCGTCATCCTCCTGGTGTGAGCGTGGTTAGAGTGGGCGTGGTGGAAGAACAGAAAGGGGAGGAGTTAGTGAGGCAGCGGTGCCGTGTTAGCGAAAAACAAAAACAGTAAATCAGAGTGTGGATTTAATAAATAAAGTGTGACCAAAGATCCTAGAGACAAACAAATACAGCAGCTAAATCTGAGCCTCAAATTGATATTGTCTAGCGGTCATGTCCCGTAACCACACCCACACACACACACACACACCCCCACACACCCCCACACACCCCCACACACCCCCACACACCCCCACACACACACACACACCCCCACACACACACCCACACCCCCACACACACACACCCCCACACACACACACACCCCCACACACACACACCCCCACACACCCCCACACACACACACCCCCACACACACACACACCCCCACACACACACACACCCCCACACACACACACACCCCCACACACACACACACCCCCACACACCCCCACACACACACACCCCCACACACACACACACCCCCACACACACACACACCCCCACACACACACACACCCCCACACACACACACACCCCCACACACACACACACCCCCACACACACACACACCCCACACACACACACACACACACACACACCCCCACACACACACACACACACACACACACCCCACACACACACACACACACACACTCGGGAAGGAGAAAAGATCACGGTTCAAGTTGCCTGATCAGACTCCATATTGGATGAATACCAAAGTGTGTTAGCAATTAGTAACAATAATCTTCATATTTCCGTGCGTCCTGAAGGCAACGTGGAACGAGAGCAGAGGGTCGCCACAGCGCCCGGCCAATCAGACGGAGACTAACCGTGGGAGGTGTAGCTGCCAAACTTTCCATTTCCTCGTGTGTGAGCCAAACGTTTCCTGTGGTCTGATCATGTGACGACCCCCCCGCCCCCACCCACCCAATCACAAGTGAAAGAAATATGAAAGGAGTGAGGAAGGAGGACAGAAGGAGAGAAGATGAAGAAAGTTTGTTAATTATCATCACTGTTAGAAAAAGAGTTAGTTCATGTTAACGCATTCAAAGTGGAGACAGAGAGCCTGAAGGCATCATCAGGACGTGAGATGAAGGCGTGTGCGTGTGTGTGTGTGTGTGTGTGTGAGTACCGTTCTGGAGGTGGGCGGGGCCGACGGGCTGGTGAGCGACATGATCTCCTGGATGGCGAGGCGGAGCTTCAGGCGGTGCAGCGGGTTGCTGATTCCGATCTCCCTCTGGATCTCCGTGTCCGACAGCGCCGACATGATGGCGCCGCTCTTCACGTTAGCACGGCACGCCGCCACATACCAGGCCGGCATGCCCACCCACAGCTGGACAGGGGAGGGGGCAAAAATAAACGTGTTGGATCAGAAAGACAATAGAAAGAAAAAGAGGAGCAAATCTAACTTTTAGATCCGATGACGCTGTCTTTGCTGTGGTGTTCACTTGTTATGGTAATTTATGTTTTAGTAAGGAAATCAGTTTATCAATGAGAACACAATCGTTGATATTTCAGATGCTGTATAGTAATAATGTGCTCATGTATGTACTAGGTCTGCGCCGTACCTCCAACCACACCACCACGGTGGGCCCGTCCCACTGGGCGAAGGGGAGGCCCTGCATGCGAGCCTCCTCCAGCAACTCGTGCCTGAGACACAAGACGAACATTAAAGCCAGTGTGCGCAGAAATAACACAACATCACAAAGACCCCTGTATGCACCTCCGTCGAGACGTGCACAAAACCCCACGGAAGTCATGTGACATGCATCGTCAGAACAGAGAGCGGGGGGGTTGAGAGAAAACCAAGCAGTGGAAACCCAGACAGACTTGAGCACACACACACACCAACGAAAACCTCCTGGGTCCCCCTCAGGGCCTCTGCTGCCAGATGTGACCAGATGGGTCTCTCTCTACGACCGAGGGGGGGGGGGGGACACCATGCAGGGGGAGCCAGACCCTGTCCATCCATCTCATGCACACATTGGGGCTTTTGCACCGAATCCCTGGTTAAGAGGGGCTACAATGAGATATGGGCTTGTCCACCAGATGGCGCTGTGGACCACAAGGAACCAGGACCAACTCATTCTCAGTATGGAGCAGCAGAGAGACTCCAGCTGAGCCTCTGCAGATCGCCACGTTTCTGTTCTAAAGGCCACTTGGCGTCTCCATTTCATTTCATTTGTCCTCCAGCGCCTCTTGTTTTAGTTGATTCTATTTCATGTTTTGACCAATACTATGAAATGCATGAATACAAATATCTATCAAATTCTCACACAACAATTACGCTCAAGTGTATAATTGAAATCGCTCGCAAATTCATGCAAATCCACACACACACAGTTAGTGGGCTCCTCTGTGGGGAGCAAAGGTAAAGGCGAGGAAAGCCTTCAGGCAGCCAGCGGGACGAGCGCTCGGGTCCTCGAGTTACTGGTGAGGGTCAACGTGAAGAAGAGAAGGCAAAGCAAAAAGCAACGTGAACAACTTACCCCGTCTTTGGACTACACATGGAATGAGATGATGGAAAACAAAAACGGGAGAGGCAGGTGAGAAAGAATGAACTCATTTAAGAGCAGCATGGAAGCAAAAAAACAAAAACATTCATGTGTTTGCATCACGTTTCACAGGGAAAAAACACCTCAAACATCAGAGGGAGACATGAGCAGTGGAAGTGGGCGTGGCTGACTGAGCGAGCGTGAGCAGGGGGGCGGCGAGCGGGACGGTGGAGATCATCTTCTAGACCCTGAGTAACTGGAAATGCCCCAATTAAAATGAACCTGCGAGGATTAGCCGTTAGCTGCTAACGCAACCGGTTCCTCCTCCTGTAGAGCTGAACACTGGTTGGTTGTTTACGATGTCACATGATCAGACATTGGAATTAATCATCGTTAACCCCGTGGTCGCGTTTTTTGACTGCGCTTCCTCTTTCTACCTTCTTCTCAGTCTACATGCGGCGTGCAGACAGCAGGGGGGGGGGTTACACTCACTTCTTCTGCAGCTTCCTGTTCTTCTCCGCGGGGCCCCCCAGGGTGCCCATTCCTAAGCCGTCCTTAGGGGAGCCGTCTGCCTCCGGAGTGCCAGCTGGGAATAGAAAACACACATGGTGAGACTTGTCGGGCACGCGCACACACACGCACGCACACACACACACACACACGCCGTGCGGCGGGACGCGGCCGCACCTTGGCTGGGGGAGTCCTTCCCGGGGGCGCCGGGTCGGCCCTTCTCCTTCTTGCCAAAGAGGCGGCCGATGGAGGACTTGATGCTCTTCTTCTTGGCGGCCTTGTTGAGGGAGTCCTGGCTGCTGCTGCTGCTGCTGCTGGGGTTACTGCCCGCTCCGTCCTGCAGCGCCGCCAGGCTGCGGGCAGAGAGCAGGTGATCAGAGCCTGTCCTTACCCTGGGGGGGGGGGGATCTCAGTCTTACCCTCGGACGTCTCTGATGTCCTCGTGGCTTGTGGCGTGCCCCGCCTCCCTGCTCATGCGCATGGAGCGCGGCGTGGTGGGGGGGGGACGTCTCGCATCGGATGGTGGCCTTGTCGTCCTGAGCGGACTGAAGCGCGGCGAGAGAGACGCACGTTAGACAGTCGGAGTAGGGAGGGACGAACTCGGAACGCTCAGAGCCCTCCACTAACGGACTGGTTACCATGGCAACCAATTGACCCATAAGCTCACCAGGTCTCCCCCACTGTGGGATTGCAATGTGTTCTGTTGTCTCTACTGTTTGACTGACAGGTTCCAAGGCGTTTGGCTTGATTCACACATTGTGAAGTGACATATTCAAACTCATCTTAGGCTACGTTCACACTGCAGGGCTTAATGCTCAATTCAGATTTTTTTGCAAGGCCGTTGACATTTCTAATTAAATGCGGCCTACATGTGATCTCCTGCGTGAAGGTGAAATGACCCAGAAGTGACCCGCAGGCGCAGAAGAGTCCTCAACGGCCAATGACGTCACTTGTTAGCTGAACACGGATGTCAACAGTGGAGAGGTATCAGAGCATGTTAGACATCCTCTGGTGATATTAAACATATTCAAGTTATTTTGCCAACGGAGCCAGTAGTTACAATCTAGAGGAGGAGAGCGAGGTTTTTAGCTCCGGCGTTTTGTGGAGTGGAAGCAACGTGGGTACAAATAACTGTGGGTGCGGAGTCGCAGGCAGCAGTGGTGGGACACTGATGTGAGCTGCTTCACGAGCACCGAGTTCTTCAGTAACTTCCGAATGTCCAGATCCACCTTCGATGTTTGTGAGCGCCTTCGATTAACTCCGTCACGGAATTATGACGTGCAGGTCGGATACATGCGACCTGGCCGTTCAGACTGAAGTCGCATTATAAACATGGGATACGTATCGGAGTTGGGTCCACATACCCAAGTGGCCTGGGTCGCATTTGAAAAGATCGGTTCTGTGTCGTTCAGAATGTCATGAACACATCAGATGCAGGTCGCATAGGGGCGATCGGAATGGGGGCGTTTCAGCCTGCAGTGTGAACGTAGCCTTAGTCTCTTGGGCCGTTGAATCATGTTGCGAGTGTAAATGACCATGTAATGACCCATGTTTTTGATCCCACAGCCGTTAATCAGCAGAAAACAACTCAGTGAAAACGGAATGTTACATTAAATGTATTTTACGTCGACCCAACGGGATGTGACAACACATCTAAACGCCACTGGGAAGCCTCGCGTGTCGCCTTGAGGAAGCAGAGCGCCAGTTTACCTTCCTGCGGTGCTTGCGCAGGTCGCTAGGCTGAAGCATGGCGAGAAAAAAAACAAGAAGAAGGGCAAAGGAGAGAAAAAAAAGCAGTTAGTGAGACTCACAACAGCCCGTCGGCAGATCCATAGCCATGCAGACACACACACACACACACACACACACACACACACGGTGTCAGTAATGTGCAATAAAGGCTCTTTGGCAAACGAAGCCTGCAGGAGACACTGCAAAGCACCACGCTGGAGGTGGGGTGGGGGCGGGTGCAGCCTGAATGTGAAGCTGGTGACGGAGGAATCAGGAGTCAAATCAAGTCACCAAGAGGGTTTCGAAAGTGGTTTTGCCGAGTTGGCAGCACCGGTCTGGTGAGAGGAAGTAAAGTGGGAGGAAACGAAGACGCTGATCGACGCTCCTCACGTCACATCAAAGAGGTCTCATTGCGAAGATCACGAGATCCCCCCCAAAATAAAAACTGGACCTACGATCCACATGGATGACTGACGGTCACATGAGCAAACGACCGGGATGACGTCCTCCCACGGCGGCGAGTATCAATGCACCTGATAAGGACGAGCGTATAAACCCCCCCTACATTCCATCAGCAGTCCAAATAAAACATCAGGCTGCCACATAACAGTCTTCCTTTGCCCCCCGGGAGGAAAAAGAGCTAATCAGTAAGTTCCTCCCCTCCTGACTCACTGAGGGGGAGATAAGGGAGATAAAACAACACAGGAACAGGAAGGACCTCGTTTTATCGCCCCAAATGTCCTTTGACGCTTAAATCCCGTAAACTTCTCACAGACGGAGATGTTTTACTGGCCCTCGTTGGATGAACTTCATTCATTTGTAATCTACAACTACACAGCGGGGGGGAGGCGACTGACCCTCCCCCTCTTCCCCTCCCCCCGCTGTGTTAACAAACAGGATGTGTTCCTCCTGTACCAGCGACACTGAAACAGGGCGACCTGGTCACCGCTGGGGGGCCTTGTCAATAGAACAAAACATCTCAATGCCTCAATATGGGATCTGAGGCGCTTTAACCCACCGACCGCAAGGAGGACGCACCAAACCAATCATCGAGAATAATTGATCTCCAGGGCCGCAAGGCGACGCACGGATCCTTCTGGTGCGGCCGTCACTGACGCTTACTGGACACAATATCGCTCTGATTGGTGCTTCCTTGTCACATGACGTGTGCCGTTACACTGCATCTCTGGGCTCAGCAGGCGCAACGTGTGACGCCCAATCATTTCGATTGTTAACACAAAATCACTGCAACAATGGTGCAATCACACTTCTCCTGGATCAAAGTGAAGCTCTCTGTGCGTAGTCAAAGATATCAAAAGGTAAAGAGGAAGACTGCACCCACCCGGGAGGGAGGGGGGGGAGGGAGGGGGGGCGTCCCGCAGGTACCTGAAAGTATGGCGCATAGCTACAGGCTTGAGGGGGGGGCCCAAAGCCGGATGCACCAAACGGCAGGTAAGTGAGTGTCTGCTGCATGACGCAGGGATCAGAGCGGTTACACACACACACACACACACACACACACACAGGTGAGGGTTAAAGCAGACAGGGGCGAACCTCAAACTACAACATAGCTTTACCAAGGTCATGACCCCCATGCGGTCCAGCTCTCGGTTGGGGCTGCGGGGGACGCGTCTGGGGGTCGAGTGGCCGGAGCCCGGGGGGGATCCGCCCAGCGAGGAGCCGGCACACAGCGACGGAGGGATGGAGCTCATGGAGCGAAAACGCCCCCCCAGGCTCTCGCCGCTGCCCACCCGGCACTCGATCTCCTCCGCCCGGATGGCCGTGTTCTCCTTCTCCTCCTGGATCATCCTGCAGGGACGAGGAGGTCGGTTAGCACTTCAGTCTGAGCTCACGATGTCACGTGACCATGAGTCAGAGCAGGACTCCAGGAAGTGGAGAGCAGAGGGCTTCGGCGGCGCGGCGTGCACGGACCTGATCTCGTTGTTGATGGCGTCCAGCTGCTCCTGCAGCATCAGGGCCAGCGTCTGTGCGTCCGCCTGTCCCCCCGGGGACAGCAGGTCCACCGAGCTGAACATGGTCTCCCGGTCCTCCTCCAGGTCCGAGGCGTCCATGTCGCTCTCGAAGGCCTGGGCCACGTTGGCCAGCACGTTGGCCTGCTGCATGCGCTCCCACTCCTGCTCGTTCAGCGTCTGCACCTGGTGCATTCACACGCGGAGACAACGACAGGAAGTGAGGCCCTGAAGGCAGGAGGGCGACGGCGAGAACGTTTCTAGAGGCAGGCAGGAGGAGCGTGAGAGAGAAACCTCCACCCTTCTCTCCACCCTCCTGCCCACCACGCTGACTTACATGTCGCTGAGGTCCAGAGCGGAAGCAAAGAGAGACGAAAGAAGAAGAGAATCGTCAAAGGGAACTCAAAGGAGGTGGAAGAACCATCAGAGACACACGGTCAGTTCCAGTAAATTCTATTATCGCATCATCATTTCTCCACTGGTTCGCAGTCCAAATTCAGCCAAGAACCGAACATGGACTCAAACGCTGTCCGTCTGTCTCCCTTTGGACTCAGCAGTGTTCAGTGTGATGCATCGCGTAAAGACCACGTGACTAAATGACAGATCTGATAAAAGGTTTGAAGCTTAAGATGAGGTTACACTAACATGAATAGTATTATTACCTCCAGGTTTTGTGAGGACGAGCGGAATGAATTCAGATACCACTTTAAATATGGTGTTTCTTTAATCAAACGATGATTGGGCACAGAAAGGACCTTGTTACTGTGCTGCTGACGGCCTGTCCAGTCCAAGGACAGGAAGTCGACCTCACCTTGGACGGCTCGTCCCGGAGCGCCGCCGTGCGGCCCTTCTGAGGCCGCCGCAGCACCAGAGCGCTGCCGTAGTGGTCCGAGTTACTGTCCATCATGGAGGAGGCCGACACGGGGTACCGGAAATCCGGAGTGCTGCCCAGCTGAGAGCGCCTTGGGGGCGGAATAAAGAAAAACCCATCACGATAAAGCCGTCACAGAGGCGGTGGTGCAGCCGGCGGAGACAGGGAGTCTTACCCGTGGAGGAAGGAGTTGGTCCGGCTCCTCCCCTGCTCGTTCTCCGCCCTCATGGTCTCAATCTGGATGAGGAGCTGCTCCTGTAGGGGGAAGACATTCACGGCGGCACCGATCAGTGGGAGGAGTCAAAGTCTTAGACGACGATGGCGAGGCACAAACTCTATTACTCTACTATTGATTATCGACGCTCTAGACGTCCCTCCGCACCAATGAAACATGATCGATGAGGAGAATGGAGTATAAAGATTATGGAAACAATAGTTCAATTATAATTAGAAATCATCTTCATTATTTGTCTTTTTTCCCCCCCTCAGAGAATAACCAAAAGAGCAGCAATACACAGCTCAAACCTTCTCATGGTGAGAATCCTCAATCAGCTTCTTGGTGTGCTCCAGCTCTCTGATCAGGGCATTCTGGGACAGGACGGATAGAAGCAGAGCTAATGACCACGCTGTCCTGTGAGGACGGTGCGTATTGCGCAGACACTGTGCACCAGTCACCTTGTCCTCCAGAGCGGACATGCGCTCCTTGAGATGCAGCTGGAGCCTCTCGTTGGACTCGGAGAGGAGCTTGTCCACCGTCTCCGAGAGGCGCTTGTTGTGCTCCTCGTTCATCTTCTCTCGCTGCCGCGCCTGAGCCAACAGAAAGGCCTCATTTAGAGCTTAAACGAGTTCACCCGTAGAGGCGGTCTCCATGCGAGTCCCCGCCCGCCTCACCCTGAGCAGCTCCTGGTTCTTCTCCTCCAGCTGGGCCTCCAGCTGCTTCAGTCTCTCCTCCACGTTCCCGTGGCGTTCCTCTGCCTGAAGAAATAAACAAACACCACCTTCGTTTCTCCGTGCGTTCCAGAGGGGCTAACGCGCATGCAACACGCACGCAACACGCACGCAACACGCATGCAACACGCACGCAACACGCAACACGCATGCAGCGTAAATGCAGCAATCATTCACACTGTGACAGGTTGTCAATGGTGTGTGTGAGGAGCTAATACTCGTCATTAGCACATTCTGGTCATATGAAGCAGTTATGCAAATGTAAATATTTGGTTAGCCGTGTACTCCTGAGTAGATCCATATGCGCTTTATAAATTGGGGTGAAAATGAATATTTTTCATTGTCTATATAAACTACATATTATGGTTTATTACTCAATTCAGAATAGCCAAATATATGCTGTCGACATCATTGATTGTGCTACATTTGGAATAAGAGAAGGTCCAACGCAGCGGCAGCATCATGTATCCGTAATGAGGCAGCGTAGCTGCAGCTGCACTCTGAAGCTCAGTGAGCCAAGAAAAGGACTCCAACCGACTAAGCGATGGAGGCGTCCTGCCAGTCTCAGCCAAAGTGGCCCAGTGTGGCGCGTTTGAAGAGAGCGGAGATTACCGCTTCAGTTCAGGTTACATTTACGAAGAATAAAACACCTTAACACCAGGGAACATATTCAATAGTAGAGAATGTGCATTATGTGTTTAACTGAATCATTTCAATCGAGTCTAACAGCAGGTTACTGCTGTGATTTGGGGAAACCGTTTGTCTCCTGCTACACTTTGTCCGTCTTTATGTTCCGGAGGACGTTGGCTCCCAGAGACGCGCTGTGAGCCGGTCGGACACCGATAAAGGGGCCGATTTGGCTGGTGTGGTTGGAGACTATAAATGGAAGAACGCACGAGTCAATTCTCTAAAAATAGTTCCCTGTGGGTGTTCAGAGCCGCATAAACAAAGGCTTCCTGAGAAGAGACTCCACAGCCCAGAGTTCATTCACAGTGTGAGGGGAAGATCTCAGAGCCCGACCAGCCAGGTGCTGCTACCTTTGTGAGGGCCGCCACCCTCTGAGCGAGCTCCGCCTCCACCTCCGGCAGAGTCTCCGCCTTGCGGATGGTCTGCTGCAGCTTCTGCTCCGCCAGCTCCAGCTTCTCCTGGAGCTGCCGGTTCCTGTCCTCCGTCTGCGGACAGAAAGAGAGAAGGAAAGAAAGGAAGAGTCGTTTGCACATCCTGGTCTTTTGGGATTCAGCCTTTCGGCTCTGCGAAGTGGACGGAGTGGCACGAAATGAGACTGCGGGTCGGGGCAAACAGACAAATGGGAGAAAGGGATGGGTGAGCGTGGGGAGGGCAGGAAGAGACCATTCATAGGCACACAAAAGGATGGATGAAGGCCGCCGGAGGAGGAGGAGAGGGGGGGGAGAGAGACGTCTCCATCCCAGTGAGCACATGTAAAGAAACAGGCCAGTGTGTTGGAGGCTCCTCATTCAGCGTGTGAATGCAGCAGGAATTCATTAGCAGCGCTTTGACCAAACACAAACTGCAGGGATTCAAGGCTCAAACACCCGGAATCACCACCACACGCCTCCGAGTCACATCGAGAAGCGAGGGAGTGTGAGGAGATTACAGATCGGCTCATTAACCCTCTGAACCGCAGTCAAAGCCTTTCTGGTTCATGGTCACATGACTGCCTCAGATGACTGAGGTTGTCCCCGTTTGGTGCCCAGTGGGTTAATAAAGTTAATAGAAACAAATGTCTTGTAACCTGGAAACTATAGCTGGTCAGTATTTAAATGTTTGAAACCTCCGAAGTCTTCAGCAGCCGGAGCAGCGAGGAGATACCTGTCTGAAGAGCGAGTCCTTGTTGGCCACCTCGTTCTCCAGCTTGTCGTTGAGGTCGTGGACCGAGGTGGCCTCCCGCTGAGCGGCCAGGTAGCGCTTCTCCAGCGTGGTGATCCTCTCCTCCATGTCCTCCTTCTGAGCCATGGACTGAAGACACACACACACACACACACACACACACACACACACACACACACACACACACACACACACACAGGTCAGTGTCCTCAGGGTTACCTTCTTCTTCTGTGAAATATTCATAAGCCAAAGAAATATTACAGAATGAATAATGGCAGCTTGAATAACTAGAGCTCAGTGGGATGAAGGGTAACCAGTTGTAATTTTATACTGACAGTACATTTCCTTGATAATAGTAATATATATATAAAATATTTTGAATGCAGAACTTTAGTGTTTTTTTACTTCTAGGTGAGAGGTGTTAATACTTCTTCAGACCTCGTCATCTGCTGCACCGATATTTGTTCATAACTGCTTGATTTGAGTTTAATCCTCTTCATCCCCTGTGGGAACAAAGCTTCTACTTGTACTGCAGTACTCAAATCATCATCCACTGGGTTTCATGTAAAACACAAACATAAATACAATTACACTCACTATAATCCGTCTACAGGATCAGAGCTGAACCTTCAGTAAAATAATCTCCTTATAATTGTGGATTCAGACTATTTTCCAAGTTGGTAAGAAAAGGCAGAATCTTTATTTTAAGACTGAGCCTGTACTTTTTCAATGATGTTTGGCATTGTTTTTTATGGTTTCTTGTAAACCAATGAAGGTCGGACAAATCCAATCAACCAATGGATGACGCTGAATCTTGATTGATTACAGAAACTGATTACATTTATGCTACAAATTTCCAATACGATGAGTGTGTGTACACACACGATTTATCAAGAAAAGAAAGTTCAAATACGTAGAATATTTGGATTTAAATGGTTTTAAGAAGGTACCTCTCTCAGGTCTCTCTGCAGCCGTGTGTTCATGTCTTCGGACTTGATGAGGTCCTTGCGGGCCGTGTCCAGGTCCTCCTCCAGCTCGTTGATGCGCGACACCATGGCGGCCATGCGCTCCTTCATCTGGCCCAGGTCGGCGGTCTGCCGCTCCACCACGTCCTGCAGCTCGCTGACCTTCCCGAAGCCCAGACCCAGCTCCTCCTCCTGGCTCAGGGAGCCGTCCGAGGACCGCTGGGGAGAGACAGTCGCCTCGGGTTAAATAACAGAGCCGGAAGAAGGAGAGAACCGTTCAAAGATTCCTCACAACCATCTGGTAACTGGAACGCCTCAAATTTACTTTTGAACAACCGACTCATCGATATTTGTGACGTCTCCCCTGTGGACTAAAGAGGCAGCGTCGCTTCAGAAAACCTCTCATTCTACAGCAGAGCCCCTCAGTCCTGGTCCTGCATCACCCGGGTTATCAGACTGGTTCACATGGAGGACCGGGACTACACGGAGACTGGTTGACATGGAGGACCGGGACTACACGGAGACTGGTTGACATGGAGGACCGGGACTACACGGAGACCGGTTGACATGGAGGACCAGGACGTCTCTGAGGGAGGGCGTTGGTTCACAGCCCCCTCACCTTGCCGTTGGTGCTCGGTGTGTTCTCAGAGTTGTGGTTGACCTCGCTGGTTCCGTCGGCCAGGCCTCTCTTCAGTCCGCTCTGCTCTCTGAGGTACGCCAGCTGGAGGAAACACCATCGGTTAAAGGCCTCCCCGAGTCCCTCCTGTCCCGCTTCACCAGCACCACCAAAAGGAGGAGGTTGTCTCTGTGTGTGTGTGTATTGCTGCAGCACGGAGCAGAGGAAATCTAGGACATGGCTCATTTGTCATCTTAATCCCATTGAATACACAGCGGACTAAATGCCTCTTTGCGAGCATGTGTGTGCATGCATGTGTCCCTCCTTAAATGTGTGACTAATGAAACGCCATTCAGAGCATCAGGATTTACTTCTCTAGTCGAACAACAACAAAAACTAGAAAAGCGACGTCTGAGTGGTGATCTGGGAAGCTTCGGTTAAAGACGATGTCATGCTGAAGGGTTTGAATCTGTACCTCAGGCTCTTATGGACTCTTACGGACGCACTGGTACTTCAGTTATTCGTCTTACTTCTTTGTGCGACATGGTGAGCTGCTCCTCCAGCGCGCTGCATCTTTCCAAGGCCACGCGCAGTCGCTCCCTCACCTGCAGAGAAACTCTTCATCAGGTCTCCTGTTCCTCCGCGCCGGCGATCAAATACACGCGAGACGCAGTCGTACCTTCTCGTCCAGCGCTTTGTGGTGTTCAAAGAGCGACTTCAGGGCCTTGAGGACCTCCACTTCACTGGAGACCCCGGCGGGGGACTGAGCCTGTCGCTTCACCACCGTCATCCTCAGGCTGCGCTCGTGGCGAGACACCAGGCACTCCAGGTGCTCCAGCAGCAGCTGGGCACACGAGAGGAGGCGTGAGCAGGTCACACACACACACACACACACACACACACACACACACACACAGGAGTGGGTGGGGGGGGGGGGGGGTTTGAGGTCCCGTAGTTCCAAGCAACTTCAAGGAGGAACCTTTTCTTATCGTGTGCTTCTGATACCAAAGAACAGAGAAGCTCTTCAGTGGGTTAGTGAGGAAGACCAAGCAGCTGCATGTGATTAAAGCCACTCAGGGGTTGCAACACTTCACTACGCCCACGGCGTGCGACGCAGGTTTGGATTATGGGATAGAGTGTTATGACAACACACCAACACGCAAGAATGTGAGCGCGCAGCGTCCCGTGTGTGTGTGTGTCACTAACTCGCGTGTTGTTCCTCTCCGCCTTCAGCTCCGCGATCTCCTCCTCCTTCTCCAGAAGCTGCTCCCGACACACGTTCACCTCCTTCGTCAGGGCAGCGAACTCCTGTAAAACAAACGCACAGCAGCGCACAGCGGGTGACTTACCGAGCGCTCAGCTCAGAAACAGATGGAGGCAGCAAGTTTACCACTTTGATGGATAGTAAAATAACTGAACACAGTAAAATGAAAGCATTTGTTCACAGAAATGTTAAGAAACCCAACCTTTTGAAAGCCGTTTGCTTGCTGAGGGAACGACCAAAGAACGAGTTCAGACTACAAACATCCTTCACGTTTTCAGTCTGCATCCATTTATTTCAGTAAAACCACTGCGAAATAATAATAATCAAAGCAAAGAGGAAGAAGAGAAGGTAGACTTTCCTGCCCCCCCAACACGTGGACACGTTTGTGTGTGTGTGTGTGCGCTAGAAACACAAACACACACACACACACACACACACACACACACACACACACACACACACACACACACACACACACACACTTTTAGAGATGACATGCATGGTTGAACCCACAGAATGTGCCATCCTGATTTTCTGCTCTGCAAAAACTAGAACAGGCAAGTGAGTGGTGAGCCTTCTTAATGTGTGTGTGTATGTGTACGTGTGTGTGTGTGTATGCGTGTATGCGTGTGTGTGTGTGTGTGTGCGTGCGCACTGGAACGAATCGCTCACTACCATTCTCTCGCCTCAGAGCTTTTTCAGCGACTGGCACAGATTCCGCTGTAAGTGGGTCTTGGTTCTTGGCTAAAACCTCGGCCTCCACTCTGCCGTTAGCCAATGAGAGGCCGTGGGAGGCGGGCCCAAAGGGTAATTACAGAGTGGATTGCTTCCTACATTCCACAGCAGACGCTGAGGTCGAGTTGTACAGAAACCTTAGGATTTCCGCTCCCCCCGTCATTATTTACACTAGATATCATAGACCGATGGGTGTGTGGTGCGTGTTTGTAGTGCAGTTTAATGATTGCAGTCAAGGATAATCATTTTAACCTGGATGTTCTTGGTCATAATGTAAAAGTATAATAATTCTGCTCCTGTGGTGTAGTAGCACCCTTCATGCTTTAATCTCCTGATGACGCATACGACTCAATTCTCATGGCGATGCAGCCGTGGGCATCGCAGCCTGGTGCACGCTCCCTGCAGCACTGGGGGGGCTGAGCTGCTCTGTAAGCCCCCGACCAGGAGGGGGGGGAACACGAATATCTGTGACAAACTATTAAAGGAACAGCGCACCAAAACACGAACGCTGTCCAGGGATGAACGACATGTGACTGCACGTCACCAGGAAAGAATCATTTCTGTTAGAACACGATGAAGTGAGTCCTCGAGCTGCCGGCGTGCGTCTTCACAGCACAGAAACAGTTACTGCGTTTAAACATATCACGCGCACGACTGCTGTTGATGTTAAAGTTTGAGCCCGGTGGTGCGACGGCGTTTCTCGGCATGCGGTGCAGGGAGCGACCTCTTTGGACCTGCGACCATCGGGATCTACGGGTGATGAGTCAGCAGCAGCTCGGCCCAGAAGGACGCGGATCATTAATGGTCAAATTGCTTGGATGAGCGAATCAATCAAGCCTCAAAACGCCCAGAAAACACTAAAGAAACGCTGACTAGACGGTGTTGATATCCATGTGTTCTGAGAAGTAGCTCATGGTCTTTATTGCTTAGTATGAAGCGCTTTTATCAGGACGCCGCGTTGAGGCTCCTCGGTTATGTCGATAGCACCAAGTCAAAGTGCAGCAAACTTCAAAGCTGGACCTGAAGGCTCGCTGGACCTTTTAGGGCTGGACGGTGAGCTCTTCTTCTCCTGGTCAGACATAATGCCTTCAGCCGCGTGCTGAAATGTGACACCGTGCCGAGGGCATCTGTTCTCCTGGAGGCACAAACTAATTAGTCTCCACAATGGCCACATTCACTGCGAGCTGAACACACAGGGAGCGACTGGGGGGGGCGGAGTTCAGGTCCGACCCAACCGAACCACCTCTCCGCCACACAAGCCCCTTTGAATCTACGGCAGCTCATCACTTACAATGACACGGGGTACTTCCGTCCCACAAAAAGAACTTTCTGCTCCCATGGATCCGTGTCAGCTGCTCCTGTTCAATGAAACCGGTCACACCCGTTATGAGGCCTTTCTCTCCTACATTCACATAAGCATTGTTGGGATCGTCTTCTCCTTATTGATCCTAATGGAGAACCAGATGGATCTTTACCAACAAATATAGAGCAGGCAAAGACTAACAGTGCAGCATCTGAATTCTAGCGCCGTACTCGCGTGAGGTAAAAGGCCGTCATCGAACGGAGCCAGTAACAAGTCGATTGCACACGAGGGAGCGTCTCTTCTCAGCGAACACATCTGTAGCTTTCAGCCGTAACACCAGGTCGACACGCCGGGCATTATAAACTCTCTCCACTGGTCGGACCCAAAACAAGCCACTCCTCCATCTTCTACAGGGACGCTTCTCTGACCACAAGCAGAGGTTTCCAGCAGTTTGGCCTCGGATCGTTCGCTCGGTTCTCAAACTCAAGACTGGGTTCCTGATGGAGACGGTCTCTCTTCAAACGTTCTCACTCTTTGTCCGTCCGTCCGTCTGTCTGACCACTGAGCCCTCTCCATCCAGGCCCTTTTGCCAACCAACAGAATATAGGATTGGAGCTGTGGATTGACATTATACTTTAACAGGAGCCAAGATTGAATAATAGACTTTTCCCACCAAAAAAGCTGCTAAACATCCACTGAACATGAAGAACATGTGTCGACGAGTCTTTGGAGCAGAGACGACAGAGCATCACGCCGCTGGGCTTTTATTTGCTAGTGTCATTTCAAGAGGCGGGACATCTCAAGACACTTCCTTTACCTCACGCACACTGAATTCCACTAATTAACTCTGACGAATCGCAGACCTTTTGTGTGAAGAAGTTGCCTGGATGCGGTTTTGATTGTAGCAACAGTAAAGGTCAAGACCAAAGTGTGAAGAGGAGGGGGGCTCCACGTTCACCAGTTCCAACCTATGAAGGAACAGCGGCTCGGTCCTCCGTAGAACATTGTACGGTACAAAGAGAAAAGCAACAGGCAGCGCTCGGTGCGGTTTGAAGAAGCCGTTGACGTGTGAGCGCGCTGCCCTGGAATGTCTGTGCATTCCAGGGGGAAGTGTACCTTCACCGGGTCGGACCAGTCCATTCAACGGTTCAGTTTTATCCCTCTTTGAGCAGCACCTTTCTAAATGATACGGCCGATCGTTTCCCTGGTGGTTTTTACATAACTGGAGCGAAGAAGACTGTAGATAACTAAGCTAAGGCTAAGCTAAAGAGCTACAGCTAGCCCAAACAAACTCGAAAACATTCGACGGTTCCCAAAAGCTTTCCCTAATAAGGGCTTTGGACGATGTACGTGGCGATTGTGGAACATTTCATCCCTGAAAGATTAAAGCAATACAGAAAAAAAAATAATTGTTTGTTTGAAAAATGATCTGCGTTGCTGGTTTGTTTTTAAGTTTAAATCTCTGAGATCGGCTCCGTGTTTCAAAACAAGCGAAAGCGATTACAGCAGTTTAGTTGTCTTTCGCGTAGTAGTGGAGACGCAAGGTCATGTGACCATGCTGGCGCTCCCTTTACAGGTTATGCAAGATGAGGCGAAGAAACACCAAACAAACAGCGACAATAACCAGCATGCTAACTTTATACTCCTGCACATCCAACGCGCGCCGACTACCAGCCCTTTTATGCATCATTAAGAACATGAAACCGTATCCTTTTGTTTTAAGTAGAAGACCACGGAGGGAGGAAACATGAGTCCTGCAGGCAGATAGTGGACATGGAAGCAGCACTATGACAATCTCATTACAGTAAGGGGCTCATTGCTAATTCATTACATAGGCAGTGTGGCACGAAGCGATTTGGGTTTTTTTCTGCATTTAAAATGCAGAATTTGAAAGAGAAACTATTTGCCTCTCAATATTTTCTCACAGCAGAAGTGGCATTCTTCCTTTGCAGTGTCGCTCATCTTCGTGACTGGTCGGTCGATCACGTAACTCCACAAAGCCAAGCCGGACGCTGGTTTCACAGAGCGCCGTCATACAAATGTGAGCGCGAAGCGGGGAGGCATGCAGGAAGGCTGGAACGTTACAATGCACTCGATATTTTTACAATAAAAATGTGCACAATAGGAGAAGTATTATAATACAACTTTCAAAGATGTGTCGTTTTTGTAGGCTTCAATCGTTTTGTTAGGAAATGCACATCTTTTGCAACGTTACCAGCGAGAAGAACGGCGATGTTTGAAAACCGACCGCGCTTTAGTTTGTGCGTTTTATCTGGCGGAGCAGGCACTGAGGCCGCTGCTGCACCGGGCCCAGGCAGACTCGTTGTGTAGCATCGACTCCACTCACCTGTGGTAACGCCGTGTTGAGCTGTCGCTGCAGGGAGTCCCTTTCATGGCTCACTTCGTGCAGTTTGCCTTGAGTCAAGCCCAGATTCTCCTGCGTCTCTCGCAGAGTCTCCAGCAGGCGATCCCTCTCCTCCAGCATGGACACCATCAGCGACTCAAAGTGACCCTCGGAGTCCGACTGCAGCGGGGAGCCGGAGCCCCGGCGCCCGCCGCCGCCTCCCCCCTCGGCCTCACTGATGGTGGGCATCACCTCGCACATCATCTGCAAAAGCGGGTCCAAGCGCCAAAAGGAGACAGCAGAAGACACGGTTCGGTTTTAGGAGGAGGAAGGCAAGGCAAGTTTATTTGTATAGCGCTTTTCATACACAAGGCAGACTCAAAGTGCTTCACATCGTAACATGTCATACAATAAAGTGAAATAAAATGCAAGAATTAAAAGACAATTTAAAAAGGCGACAATTATGGGGGCAAGAGATACGGCAAAGTACAGAGCAGTCCGCACACACAAGGTGTGAACGGGAACATTTCAGGGACATTACAGAATCCTCTTCATGGATTGTACAGCTCACACATCTCATTTTGAATCCAAAAGACTATAGTCTCTTAATTCAGGCTCAATATTACATTACGATGCAAGTTTATATAAGCAGTAAATTTATCAAAAATGAATAATCACGTGGGATCAAAATGATTCTTACCTAATAAATTCATATGAATATACAAATGAGTAGGCAGTAAGAAACAGAGGCCTGTTTGTTAATTGAAGTGGCTTCAAAACCTGGAGCTCACATTCTAAAGCAGACTTGAGATAAAACAGAAGTTTAAAAAGTACAGATCTGTGGTGATTTAATCAACATTATTTAAAAGACACCAAAGCAACAGTTTATTGACAAAGCAGAAGGGAACACAGAACCAATCCGCTGAACCTGCACACTGACCGATACTAAAGATTAACTAGTATTGTGACTACTAGCAGAGAGACTGAAATCAGTTACAGGAGAGCAGCAGAGCTGAGCTGTCTGGATGCTGCATCCAACAGCTGGGCAGGGAGGTCTGCAGAATTAGAGGCACTCTCCACACCGAGGGGCTTAGGTTCTGTGGAAATACTGCTAGACAAAAAGGCCACGAAATCATGTGAGCTGGATTTAACATAGCTGCAGGGAACAACAACATGGAGTAGCAACTAGGTGGCAGGCAGCGCTGACCCCTTCATTTCGTTCTCTGCATCACCCCGGATGCCAAAAGCCAGTTACTTCCAGAAAGCTTCTGTATCGGGTCCACTGGACCACACCTGCATGCATACTAAATCCACCAGACAAGAGACACATGTGCTTATCCTGCCTCAACTCCAACTACAGTTTGCCTGTGTCAAAAGGATAAACACCATTTCTGGAGGACAGAGGCAAAGAAATGTATCAGAACAATACAAAACTAACGCTGGAAATCAAGGTCAAGCCAGTGAGGCTCAGGCACTGTTTATGAGGGGGAGGGTCACTCAGCATCCGGGGGGGGGGGGGGGGGGGGCAGATGGTGGGTCTGGTGCAACGTAGAAGACATCAAATGGGGCAAAAAGAAAGTACAGATGAGAAACCAACGCACGTTCATGTGCCATTAAATCAGAGTGATCGCCTGGGATACATCTATTTAAAAAGTCGCTCGTGTCGTTGTTTAATGCTCACGTGGGTCTGCAGCTCACCTTTGACGGATGTTGTTATTCCTCTTGCTTCGTAATGCGCGTTATTTTATGACGTCAACACAGCCCAGGAGCTCCAACAGTGTGTCGTCCAACTTAACAAATATCCAAAATTACTCAGAATATATATTCCATTCAGATGCTTTGATACGTGAAGGCGGAACAGGAAATAGTCCTCTGTGTTGAAAAAAAAGACTGGTATAGTTTCTTAAAAGGCCTCAAAACGGAGAGGGGAGTATTCCAAGTTTGGCCAGCTAACTCGACGTTAGCATGCTAGCATTAAGTAAACTGATGTCGATGTTTGCATATTTAGATATGGAAGAAAAAGTTCACAACAAACGTCCATCGTCGGCCGTAACCGTTGAACACACGCACAACAACATTGGACAACAGACAGCGGTGATATAGGTGACGTGGAGAAGTAGCATTGCTAGCGTTAGCTAATTCGAAGCGGAGATCTTTGGCATTAAATCGCGTTTAACTCGTTAGCTGCTAGCCAGCTAGGTGGCTAATACCCGCTAGTTTCATACGTCCCTAACTTAACGTTAGATAAGATAACGCCAGATTGTCTTCGCTTTATTCCATAAAAAGGAAGACAACATACTATTGTTTAAAATTACACTACATAAAACAATCCTAAAAACAAGTTATAAAAATCAAAATGCCTCTGCTGAAATGATCAACGTTAATCTTTCAAGTAACGTTAGCACGTCGGCTAGCGTTAGCTTCCAGAGTCGTGTCAATACATCTCCGCTCGACTCATAAAAACTTCCAGCTGGAACGCTGGCAAAGGTTTTTTCCCCCTCCAAAGAAAAGAAAAAATAACACGCTGAACGGTATATTCCCGTCAGAGTTTTCCCGGTGTTCTGTCGGTATTTTCTCCAGTATACAAAAAAGGGTCCCTTCTGGTCCGGTTCCCCCCCGTCGCCTCTGCCGGACAGCCTCGGTAGTTGGGACAGCCGATGGTGGCTACGTGCTGCTAGCTCCTCTCGTTAGCCTCGTAGTCCGTCGAGGGGGCGGGGCTTGCCAGGTCGGCAACAGGCGGAAATGGAAAATGCCCGACGATATAATAAAGCAAAACCGATGCAATTATGTAGAGATATTTTTGTGTTGAATGTCGTACAGTCAAACGGAATGAGTTTTTATAATGACGTATTGTTTTTAATTAAATTACGTTTATTATAAGTTCATTTTGTATGGCCCCCAATCACATATACAGTTGAACTTACTACATGAAGTAATAGTTTGATTTAATCTTTTATTTTGAAATCTTATCATATAAAAGTACATTTTACTTTATATGTTCTATTAACTTTTTAAATTAGTTTATTTTATATATTTTATATGTGTATTTATCATCTTACAGTACATTTCAAACTGTATTGTTTACATTTCAAACCTGTATTGTATTACAGTCATTTTTATTTCCTTTTGTTCACATTACGATATATTTCTTCCCACAAAAATTATTTTTTAATGTTACTTTAAAACCCCTTTTTTAACATTTAAAAAAAGACAGGTCCTATATATCTACGATTGGCCTGAAAATAATATGTGAGGGATCGGGGATTTATTGCAAAAGATATTTGTACTTGTTTGATACAATATTTTAAACACTCGTAGACTTACAATAAAGATCATTATTGCACCACCTTGTGGCGAGTCAACAGAGACACTCAATAAGGGTGGGATAACGTATAATAATAATTCCGTATTTGTTTTTTAATCATAACTTCATTATTTTCCTATATTTATGGTCCCAGAGGTGAGGGCTATTACGCAAAAGTACAACAAAGAAATCCAGGATAAGTGAGCAGGCGCCGCTTGACTAAGTGCGATCCGCTCATCCCGGATTCATTCATTTAATGGGTTGCACGTTTGCAGGATGAGAGGGAGGAGCTACGTCAATCAGGTGCACGTAGCTGGGATCAGTGCGCGTTCACGGTATCGATCACTGATTTACTGATGTAGAAATGGAGAAGACGCCGGAGCTTATTTCTCATACTTGCAACAGTTTGAAAATGGTGTTGAAACAACTTCCAAGATGCTGTTCACATATTTTATTAAAGTGATTTTATCAGTTAAGAAGAAATCTCATACGCAGATTTGGAGATCCTCTTTCATGTAACACAGTGCAATAAAGATGTGCAACATGTGCAATAGTAGCGTTTAAAAATCAACCTCGTAATGCATGGGAATAAAAATAAACTAGAAGACAACAGAATAACTTTAAACACGTTTGTTTGGGATCAGAGATTTAACACATGAGGCTCCACGTGTCGGCCTGCGTCCATCGGGGCGGAAGTGCCGTGCGCAGACTTTATAACGGAGGAAACACTGACTTAATCAGGGATAGAAGGCAGGTGGTCAGCTGGCTGCTGCAGCTACACACGCCGCAGGATACTGTTCGCTGCTGCCAGGGCGAAGTATCACAGAAGTTAAATCAAGGAAGAACCGAAATCTGTGATGCTTTTTCAGCTCTTCTCTGTTTTTAAACATCTTTGAATTTATGACTGCTGATCAGAAACAACGTTTGAAGGTTTCATGTTGACTTTAATCAGTGAGCTGCAAAGTTCATGTACATCTTTTGATAGATTTCTATAATGTGCAATAATGAATCAAAATTACAATCAAAATTGTATACAAGTGAGAG
Source organism: Apeltes quadracus (assembly GCA_021346845.1). Taxonomy (NCBI): domain Eukaryota; kingdom Metazoa; phylum Chordata; class Actinopteri; order Perciformes; family Gasterosteidae; genus Apeltes; species Apeltes quadracus. The sequence goes on along the minus strand of CM037918.1, from coordinate 21,848,904 downwards.
AAAATACATAGAAAACAGCATATGCAGGAGAAAATATTTTTTCATCGATTCATTAAGTGTTTTATTATGGCATGTTCTAGTACTAAAAGAGCACATGTAACGATAACCTTTGACATGATTAGATAGGATTGCACACGTTGATTAAATCATGCAGTCATACACACCATTAGAAGCACTTGTGAAGCCACATGGGATTCATGATTGGATTACTGGATGGATCAAACAGGAAGAGACTCAAAGATCGAAGGTCGTCCAGAATCTGGAATCCTGCCTGTTGATTTAACTTTCAAACGTGGACAAAGGTTGGTATGTGACCCTTGCCCCTTTAGTCTTGTACAAGGCCACTGCGCAGATCATGCCAACCGCTGCAAGGAGGCATCCGGCGATGAAGACCAGGTTCAGGTTCAGCTGGAGCGCTGGAGGGAAGAGAAGCACAGTTCTTGATTAGATCCCGTCCATAGTGGGGCAGGAACAAATACAAAAATCTCTGTTCTCCCACCTGGGCTTTCCTTGACCTCCGCTGATCTCCCCAGGCGCAATGGACCCTGGGAAACAAAGTGCCTTTGACCTTGAGCGATGACCTCTCTCTTCCGGTGGTGGTGACCCTGAGGCCAACTGCTCTGCACTGTGGAGTTGATGCATCCCTGAGAGCACCTGGTGCCGGGTCTTCCTGCTTCACACATCAGGACCGTGCAGCTGATGTACACCTGAATGCATCGGGACACGCTGTCATGACATCACCAAAAATCTATTTGAGTTGTTTATGAAGGTGAGCAGGGAAACATGGGAAAGAGTTTCCAAAAACGCATAGAAGTGTTTCAGGTGTTTGTGATTGGCTGTTACACCCCGCGACTTCAGTAGAAAACAAGCCAACGAAGATGACAAAACATTGCGTATGGAGTAGACTTAGTGTACAGAGTCTTTTTCTCAGGTGACTGCACCTGTCCAACCGTTAGTTGGAGCACTGGAGCGGAGCACTGGAGCGGAGCACCGCTGCGTCCTCTACCTGATCGTGAGAGCCGATGAACTTGAAGGCCTCCATGCAGAAGCGGAATTGTCCCTGGTGGGAGGTGGAGTGGATTTTAACAGTCTGGTCCACGTTACACCTGGTCAGAGCAGAACACAAGAAAAAGACGCAGAACCTTTGTTAGCCGGCCGCCGTGCCGTAGAGACAGAAGTGTGTCCTGTTTCAGGCATTTACATGATGAGGAAAAGAGGATAATGCCTCTTAATAATGACTGCTCATTTTGATGATTTAATTCATGAGTCATTCGTTCAGTCGTGAGTACTCATGCCCACCCGTTCTCGATGATGGAGTAGGTTTGCTGGTAGTTCTGGTTGTCGTATGGCGTAGCTCTGCAGGACTCCACGAACAGCACGGTGTTGTTGATGGAGGAGGTGGCCTCGATCTGCATGTAGATCCTCTTCCCCAGAACATACACCAGCGGGTATGTGCTGGGATCGAGGGCGGCGCGGTATTGGTCGTTGGGATAGAACTCAAACTGGTAGGTGAAGGTGCCAAAGCCCTTGTCCCACGCTTCGACCTTGGGCCTGTGTGCGGTGAAGACCTGCGTCACGTTCCCACGTTTGGGGTACTGGCAGTAGAAGTCCACCTCCAGCAGGTGCTTCCTGGTGATCACGTCGGCCGGGTTGTCGAACGTGGTGATTGCGTTCTTGAACCTGAGGTTGATGTCGTCTTCCTGCAGAGTGGAAAAGGTAAGTGTGCTCAGTCCTCAAAGATAAAAGACAACAGCCGGGACCGGGACCGGGAGAGGAGCGCAGCCTCCGTCACCTCGATGTCGGTGCCACAGTCGTTGAGCGGGATGACGGCGAAGATGTGGGTGGTGTTGGACTTCAGCCTGCAGGCGGTGTTGCCGGCGTCGTTGAGCCTCAGATGGTCCGCCTGGTGTCCAGGGAAAGAAGCTTTCTCCAGCTCCACCGTCATTGTGCTCTCGGTGCAGATCACATTGGTTTCAACTGGAGAAAATACACATCATGCCTGTGGTTTTCCTCTTGTTTACTAATTCAGCCTTGTTCCAGCAAACGCAAGGAAGAAGAAGACTTAAAAAAAAATCTAAAATACTTGTTTTATACGGAAGTAAAGCAGGGGTGTCAAACCCATTTCAGGTCCGGACCAGATGCTGCCGGCTTCGACCGAACGTGGGCCAGAACATTAAAATCATAGGGAGGGGGGGCGCTGACGGACGGGTTTGACACATGTGAAGTAAAGGAACGCAAGGCAGCAGGAGCAGGTATGAGTTTACATACCTACAAGTTGTGTTCCCATCAAAAATAAAGTGAACGTTGTGTGTAGTTCAGCTGGCCGGTTCCAGTGTAAATGAACAGTGAACCATGGTGGTTTCGTGTAAAGTAAGGATTTAGCTGGACACAGCTCTTTCTAAAAGTTATAGCTGCAGCTCAACCACGAGGCGTTGACATTAAAGTAGACTTACCTAGCTTGGTCTTGACCTCCACCACAACACACCTCATCTCGGTCTGGTAGACGCCCGCCCTGAGGAGCATCGGTGAAGATTTAAGCAGCCGTGTCTTGTTAAAGTTACTACTGGTGTTTTTTGTCTCGTATCCTTAAATCTCGACTTTTCTGCTTGAGAGAGAAACAGGGAGAAATGTCACTTACTGTGGGGACGGGGTGTTGTAGTAATTCGGTGTGGTACCATGGGACCTGCAAAAATGTGTTGAAAAGTCAAATCATGGCTCCACACACACACACACACACACACACATGGAAGTTCTCTCCCGTGGAACCCAAAGCTCACCCGGCCACCGATTCAACAGCAAAGCAGATGGAGAAGAAATCCCCCAGGTCGTCCTGGATCGGCGTCCACCTAATGACGAATTCCCCATCCGTGTTCCTCTTGCGTGGTGATATTCAGTGGGCCACTTACGAGTATGTCATGTATCCTGTGTGAGAACCAAGCAGAGGAACCAGAGACGTGGTGAATCTTTCTTGCTGATTGTCTCGAGGTAACACCGATCACATTGGTTCTCGTTTACTTTGAATACGCCGCCACTGCTTTCACTCTGATCTCCACTTCTCTGTTGACCTCTGCCTGGACCATGGCTCCATTATCAGGTGTTGGGTCCACCAACTTGGGCAGGTAGTGTCCCTCGGAACATGAGGGAACCGGTGGGTCCACTGGAGTTGAAAATCAATAAGAGCATAAGCTTAAAACCAACACTTTGCTGCTTTCTGTGGATCAAAGCGTCAAAGCCGGCGGAGGGAGGGACTGTTAAAGGTTCACCACATGCGTGCATGCCGTTTATCTTCATAGAAAGGTGATGTTTTAAAAGGAAAACGTTTTTATAGCACTGTGACGTTCATTGTCGGGATCAAAATTCACAGGAGAGAGTTCACTGAGTTTATAAAATGTGGAAAATCTGAGGTTTCTAGTGAAACATTTCTTGGGGACTTGAAATCATGGCTTTAAGATTTCTAAAATCTTGGTTCATTGAAAATGCTGTCAAACACTCAAAATGAACTCACCGAGGAAAGAGAACTGCAAAGGTAGTTTACTGAGTGGAGGAGAGGTGGCATGCAGGTGCGTCCCGGTGGTACGGTACCATGGGTTTGTAGGTTGGTGCTGCGGTGGTTGATTGATGAAGCCACCATGGGTTTGTGGTTGGTGCTGCGGTGGTTGGATGATGATGCCACCATGGGTTTGTGGTTGGTGCTGCGGTGGTTGATTGATGAAGCCACCATGGGTTTGTGGTTGGTGCTGCGGTGGTTGGATGATGAAGCCACCATGGGTTTGTGGTTGGTGCTGCGGTGGTTGGATGATGATGCCACCATGGGTTTGTGGTTGGTGCTGCGGTGGTTGGATGATGAAGCCACCATGGGTTTGTGGTTGGTGCTGCAGTGGTTGGATGATGAAGCCACCATGGGTTTGTGGTTGGTGCTGCTGTGGTTGATTGATGAAGCCACCATGGGTTTGTGGTTGGTGCTGCGGTGGTTGATTGATGAAGCCACCATGGGTTTGTGGTTGGTGCTGCTGTGGTTGGATGATGAAGCCACCATGGGTTTGCTGCTCTCTTACGCCTCACAAGCAGTGGGGTCCTGGAGGATTGGGATCCATCGGAGTAGTTCAGATTGATGGAGCCTACTGGGAAGTCCTCCACCACCAACTCAAATCCATAAACTCTGGAGTTAGCGCTGGACCACTGGTAATGTAACGTGCAGGTGCCCTGACAATGTGAACATTTAGAAGTTAAGTGAGGCAAAGCCTCGGTGAATATTGTACAAGGTATTAGGAAATAGACTTTTCCACTAACCTGATCCAAGTGAAAGCCTGAAGGTTGGTGACACGTGGAACACTCTCCATTTTGGAAATTTCCGTATCTGCATCGGACTTTGTCTCCATCGGGATCAAAGGACATCAGCTTGTATGTCCGGGGGCAGTTCTGTGGGACTCTTGAGTAGACACATTGACATGAGTTACTGACAGTCTTTTATCCTCAGAATCCCATAAATCATCAATCAGTGACATGCTGGTTGAGGTGTAGTACGGTTCAGAACATGTTACATACAAGATCACAAATCCCAATTTTACTAGAATTCATAATAAAATATAATGCATTTGATTCAAATATTTTGGTTCTTCCCAACAGAAAGCTGCTTAAAAAACAAATTCCAGAGATCAATGCAAGTAGGTGAACCCTACCACTCTTGAAACCAAAGCCACTCCTTTTTTGTGATTACACTGGTTTCCAAATGCTTGTTGGCAGACAAACTGAAGGATACAGATTGCAGAACATGTTTGTCTTTCTACTCCTGAATGTCTTTTTGTTTGAGTACAATGACTACGAGGCGGTGAAGCAGGACATTTGAAAGAGGTGAAACCTGAGCCCAGCTGTTCCCTGCTACCTGCACAGGACTTACCTTAGGAAAGGGAGCACAGCAGCAGCTGGTGATCTGTTTGGTTCTCCAGTGTCAGATCTGATCCCCAAATCCACCGTGGTCCGTAGATTCCACCCAGCATTATTCCCGGTACGCTTTGGGATCCAGCAGCAGCTGTCAGCACTGGTGAATGCATCAATGAGAAAATACACTGAAATACTGTATAAAACACTGGTCATTTCTTATTCCAAGCACAAGGAATAGAAGGGAAAAGAAAAACTCACCTGAGTTGAAAAGGTTTGTTGCTCTGGAGGATCCTCCTGCTGATGGTCTCAGTTTCACACCATTGGCTGTTGAACAGTGGTGCGTTCCTGCTGCTTTCAATCTCACCCCTCACACTTCTTTGGACATAACCACAACCGCCTAGGGAACAACCCCAGAAGAGGAAGAATTGGCACCCATCAAAGGTGTCCCTGTGGCGGACGTCCACCTGGAAGAAGAAGCTCATTCTTATCAAGTACTTATCATTTCTGTGCATTTAGTGAACACACAAGTTCTTTTACTCTAAAATGATAAATACAATTTGATCATAAGCAGCATCAAATACAGTAAAAGTTATATTAGTTTTGAAAAGCATAGGATTTTATTAATTAAAACAATATTATTACGATATGTTCTTAGAAGAGTAAGGATGCTTTTCCCCTTCTTTTTTGGGGTAACAAGTAATTGTTTTTTAATTTGAGGCTAAATATCAGCATTCTTCTTTTTAGCGGAACAATTGATATTTCCTAATGTGAAATCATTTAGGAGGTTTTTCTGTGCAGATGAATCAAGTGTTTTCACGTGAGCAACCCATATGATTTTTTTGCATCACACATTAAAGCTTCTTACATAACATAAGATGTGGATGTTTAATTGCAATAACTACAAAACATAATTAGAACATAAGAATATCCATTAAGCAACAACAGGGAGGTTTCACTCAATACAAGCAGAGCAAAGTCATACTAACAAGTAATACTCCGTGTTGAATCATAGGGATCAGAGGGATTAAATAACAGCAGGTCACATGGGACACACAAGTCCTCTGTCTCATTCTTACCTTAAATGTTCCATCTGGGTTCCTTCCTTTGTAGTTGTAGGTCGTGGTTCCCCCGAAGAAGTGCGACGCAGACGCCTGAGAGACCAGCAGCAGCTGGAGCAGGAGCACTGAGCTGGAAGCCATGATGCCCTTAACTCACCTGTGTAGGAGGTTCTCTGCCACTCGCATCCACCTGCAGCCTCTTTATACACACACGTCCGGGCCGAGCCCATGACGGACCCTTTCAATCATCGATGGAATGTAAGAGAAGTGCCGGAATCAGCTGTAGAACTCGTTCCACAACGTGTTCTCCCGTAAAGCCCTACAGCAGTGCCAAGACTCACACGCGAGAAGTGCCGGGAAGCCAAACACATTCTTCTTCTGACATGTGTGATTGATGTACAGATGTTCCATGGACAGAACATGTATCATACATGTCACCGTGCAGTACACCAGTGCACAAACAACCTGCCATCCACTTGTACTGTGTGTCTTTAAACTTATAAAAGGACGCTTTAGTCGCAGCGAGCTTGAGGGTAAGAAAAGTCTTTGACAGCAACAACTTCTCGGTTGAGTGCAGAACAATGAAACACTTCCATTGTTTAATGCATGAATGGCAGGCGTTTACACTCCAGTGGTAATCCTTAGAATTGTATGGAGAGGGTTTGTGTAACTAATGGGTGTTAAATATGATGGTGATCAAGTTAAATGTACGAGGAAGTACACACACAGACGTTGAGTCCGATGGCTAATCGGTGATCGGGTGTCTTTTTGGTCATTGAAAGCTGGGAGAAAGAGAAGCATGAGATTGCGTGGATGAAAGCAGGGTGACGCCACTTCTGGTCCAGTTTAAGGAAGCGGTGGATAAACTCAGGAGGCTTGAGGAGAAGTTGTTAATGAAGTACAGAAGTTACCTGAAAAAATAAATCAACTTTTGGCTCCTTGTTTCACGTGGAACAAACAGTGGGGGCTTCTTGCAGATTTATTTTGTGGAAGATCTACAAATTGCGGCACTTCACAAAGAGATATTGTGTCCTGTGTGAAACACTTTTCAAGGTAGAAGTGTGGCTTTTTTAGGGAAAATAGGAAGCTGGAGGAAGAAGTATTCAGACCGGTGGCCTTCCTCCATTGATGTGGGCAGAGAAACTCTCGCTTTGCTCTCCTAAGAGTCAGGAAAGCAGATTAAACATTATATTTGTATACTCATTAATGTTCACTAATGTTCATTTTTATGTATGGATAAACATATGTATTTGCCAACGTTGGAGGATTTTCAAAGAGAGTAAAGTTCTTCAACAAAGCACAAACATTCTTCTCTTTGTTGTTCTTTAGTTTCCTGTTAGACTGCCCGTAAGTGAGAAGAAGTCCCGCCTATGTTATTAACACAAACACGATTATATCGTCCCAACCCCTATGACACCTGTTTAATTATTTGGCTAAAACATGATCTGTGATGACGTGGGAAATTCCCTTTATTTAATTTACTTTGAAGTGATTTGAGAGGGATGATTAAGACATTTAATCTCCAGTCACCATAACTGATCTGTGTTAAAGTGTGTTAATGCTCAATGTTTGTGGTACACGGTGACTGGGATCTTGAATTTGGAATAATAGTAACAAACGTTGCTGCAGGATGTGTAGTCTCGTATTACAATAACTCGGTTTCAAACCTAAAACGTGCCGAATGTCAGTTCATGTTCCTTCTATTCACACTCACGTGGTGATAAACCGGTTCAAGAAGCAAGTCACTGCTCTAATGCACGAACAGCTGAGAACAAACAGTAAGGTACTTCATCAGCAAGTTTTTGTATGGAACCAACAAAGGTAATTAAAGGTGTGATAAAATAGCATTACTTATGTATAGTTATACTTTACAGCTACACTATATATTCTATTCTGCAAACAATATGTTTTCAACACTTACTTATAATCACCTGAAAGCTGCACACTGGTTGGGCTCATACCTTCTCTTGGCACTCAGCTGGAATTGAAGTAATAACAACTCAAAGAATGACCTCGATTGTTGTTGCTGCCAACTTGTTAAACATTATTCACTTTCTGTTCTAGTACATCGGAGTGGAGAGCTATATATATATATTTAAAAGTACTAATATACGATCAGAAGGCAATAAGCTTTGGTTTAAAAACACTTTTTAACAGCAATGATCCCTGGACACATAATCAGTTATGTTTAATTGCCACTGAGAGGACTGAGAGGCTAACTTTTTACCGAACAGTTCCAGTTTGTAATGCTGGCTGCTGAACATTTGGACTTTGTCATGGTGGAACGAGCAGGGCCGGCCCGAGGCATAAGCGAACTAAGCGGCAAACCAGGCGGCTCACGTGCACACATTAGCAAGTGTGGGTGATGGCTCAGATGTAAGGTGTCCAGTTAGGAAGCCAGAGACCTGGGTTCAAGTCCTGCCTGGCACCAGACTTTCTTTTCTCTTTTCACTTTTTGACCACGCGTCTGGCTGACCGCTGCCCCCCCGACATGCAAGGGGAGGCGAAGGCCCGTTCAGCGCTGCAAGCAGCCCTAGTTTTGTATTATAACCTCACTGTATTAATTTATAATTTTCGCTATAACATTATGGCATGACATTTGTGGCAATAATCTTCTAGCACAGGTGACTGCGTGGTGGGAGGGGGGCCCCCAAATCAAATTCTGCTTAGGACCCCCAAGAGGCTCGGGCCGGCACTGGGAACGAGTGGCGTGACTCCCAAAAACAAACTGGACGGGTTGTTCCAGCTGATGCTGCTGCCACTAGACTCTCACCTTTCTACACCCAGATGAGATAGGATCGCAGTGCCCCAATATGTACTTTTATTTTCTGTTTTCCTGTCTCAGCATTGCTGAAAGCGGTCCGTCCACGTGCCGCTCAGGAAGAACAGTCGATTAGGATCAAACTTTGTGATGGACAGATAAATGAAATACAGTCAGACCAGTTTCAAAGTATTTAATATCCTTGTACAGGACGTTGAATAGACACCCATTGCAGTCAAAATTAATGTCGTCCCCATAAACAAAACATCTACAAAGTATAAGTGCTTATTAGCAAATGTTATCATGATCACACGCAAATCTAACATGACTAACAAGGTCAACATTGTACCTCCACTCAAAAAGGTGATTCAAGACCTTCGTAATGGTGATACATTTTAATATTGTTTGATTTATTGAACTATATTAACTTTAGAAACAAGCATATTCACATGGAACACAGGATATAGGAATTATTTCATTTATTCGATCGATGTAATGTTGGAGGGGGTGTGTATCAACCCTAAAATTCCACTATCACACACCAGTGTACGTAGTCGCTGACTGCAATAGAGATTTTTGGTGCGAGTTAGTGTTAGTGTGACATACTCTCTCAGCTTTCTCTATTGTACAAACTCCAGCATTAAGAAGAGATCTTGTAATGGCCATTATGATCCGCAGGGATGATGACTGAATCTACATACAGACAGTATTATTTGGAGAAAGACAGAATGAAAACAAATTGTGACTGAGATTAGTTGGGTTTAGTTTTCCCACCGTGAAACTAAAAGAGATTTGCGGTCTTCAGCTTTTTTCTTTCTCGTGAAGTAACCAATGAGCGCAGCCATCAACACCACAGACACACAGAAGGTGCTGGCAAAGACCACAGTGCTGATGTGGGTGTTGAGGGCCTCCTTGATTCCCCAAACTGCTTCGCTGGATTTAATGTCCGGATGCACCGGTGGAGGGTTCCCTGAAAGACAAGAGTAGGTCGGTGGGAACATTGCCGTGGAAAAGTAACTTACGCCATCCTTCCTCCTTGTTTCTCACGTTTTTGTGTATTTGTCGCACTTATGATATGATTCACATCATCCAACACATTTCTATATTAGACAAAGATAACCGAGGTAAAGACAAGATGCAGTTTTTAAATGATGACTCATTCATCAAGGGAAATACCTAAACCAAACGCCCTCTATTAATAAATCATGAATGAACAGTGATCATGTGTTTACTGTCATTTCTTTGACAAATATTCTGTGCACTGATGACAACGTTTAACTTTTGCCCCCTGTGTCTTCGAACCACTTCCTGTCTCCGGATTTCCCGTGTTGCCTTGTCCCTTGTTTCTACCGAGTCTGCCTCCAGTGTCCATTCGTTACACATGGGTCCAGATAGTTGTCTTTGATTAGTATAAAACTGTGTGTGTGATGATCTAAAACATTTAAGTGTAACAAACACGTAAAAAAAAAATTAATAAACCAGGAAGGGGGCAAATACTTTTTCTTGACACTGTAGGTCAGTTGACAGGAAGGTAGATGAGTTTGTTCATGAAGTAGTTAGGAAAGTCATTAGGAGGGTGAAGGAGGGTAGATAGGCAGACAGAAAGATAGGAAAAGCGATGGTTAGGTAGATGTGTTGTTGGTAAAGTAGATAGGTATATTAGGCTGGTAAGGCAGGTAGGTAAGTTGTTGGTAAAGTAGATAGGTATATTAGGCTGGTAAGGCAGGTAGGTTTGTTGTTAAGGGAGATAGGTATATTAGGCTGGTAAGGCAGGTAGGTTTGTTGGTAAAGTAGATAGGTATATTAGGCTGGTAAGGCAGGTAGGTTTGTTGTTAAGGGAGATAGGTATATTAGGCTGGTAAGGCAGGTAGGTTTGTTGGTAAAGTAGATAGGTATATTAGGCTGGTAAGGCAGGTAGGTTTGTTGTTAAGGGAGATAGGTATATTAGGCTGGTAAGGCAGGTAGGTTTGTTGGTAAGGTAGATAGGTATATTAGGCTGGTAAGGCAGGTAGGTTTGTTGTTAAGGTAGATAGGTATATTAGGCTGGTAAGGCAGGTAGGTATGTTGTTAAGGTAGATATATCAGGCTGGTAAGGTATGTTGTTGGTAAGGCAGATAGGAAGGGCTAGGTCGGTCGGTCGATAGATCAATAATCGGTGTAACAGATATTCACCTGTAGCTGGAGGGTCAATCTTTTTCATCTCAGCGCCGTTATCATCCACAGCTCTATCGGGAACAGCCTTTCTGACAAACTGGAAAGGACCCTGGGTAACGAAGTGTCCGACTGTCTCCCTGCTGGCCAATCGCTTGCGTCTGCGCCGGGACGGATCGTTCAGACAACCCATGGCACATCTGGAAAAGGGACTTCCAGCCTCGCACAGTATGACGGAACAGGTGATGTACACCTGACAGAGCGAAGTTAAGAGGTTTAGTGATTTCTCACAACAGACCAACACAACATTCTCTTTCAAAAAATCCAATTTAATTTTGTCTTTGATATACACCTGATAAGGTGTTAATTTTAATAAACAGTGTGTATAACTGGTGTGTATAACTGGATACTATGACACATGTACTTGCTGTTCTAGATTCAACTGTCGGTTAACTATAAAGGGAGGCTGGGCTTAGCGAAAGGTCTTGGAGTTAGTGTTGTTTGTGCTGTTAGGGGTTAACAACCAAATGAGACATGAATAGCTCCCAGATGACAACAAAGACATGAAGTCGTCATCGTGAAGCTTCATGTGTAAAAGCTGCATTACCACTACTGTCCTACAGGGGGCGTTTCCTCCTCTGTTTGACTTCTCTCTGGATTTATTCCCTCAGTAAACATTGTAAACATGAGTTTATGGTCTCAGTCTCCAGTTTCAGGTATTCTTCAATACAGCATGATGTTCATTTAGTGAATTTTGGTCCATGTGGAGTCAAACAGAAGCAGGGGACGCTTTAGGGCGGGAATATCCTTTGATTGACAGGTCCGAGAGTTGTGTGTGTTTTTGTCTTTGAACTTAACGTGTTTATCTGTGTTTTCACTGCATGAGAGTTAATTGTAATGTTTGGCCTAAAAATATTATTTGACGTTTGGTTGGACGTTGCTCCATCCCCTTCTGACCTCGATTCTCGTTGCCTAGCAACCTGCTGCGCTTGACTAAGTTTGGTATATAACATTATCAGTATTCATCATTATTACCTGGTCATAGTTTCCTGTAAATTTGAAGGCTTGAACCTCAAAGTTGAATGAGGTTTCAGTGGATTTGTGGATGACAATCGTCTCGTCCAATTGGCATCTGTTAAAAAGAAAACATGTGTTACACGTCACCCACACATATAGGCTACGTTCACACTGCAGGCTGAAACGCCCCCATTCCGATCGCCCCTATGCGACCTGCATCTGATGTGTTCATGACATTCTGAACGACACAGAACCGATCTTTTCAAATGCGACCCAGGCCACTTGGGTATGTGGACCCAACTTCCGATACGTATCCCATGTTTATAATGCGACTTCAGTCTGAACGGCCAGGTCGCATGTATCCGACCTGCACGTCATAATTCCGTGACGGAGTTAATCGAAGGCGCTCACAAACATCGAAGGTGGATCTGGACATTCGGAAGTTACTGATGAACTCGGTGCTCGTGAAGCAGCTCACATCAGTGTCCCACCACTGCTGCCTGCGACTCCGCACCCACAGTTATTTGTACCGACGTTGCTTCCACTCCACAAAACGCCGGAGCTAAAAACCTCGCTCTCCTCCTCTAGATTGTAACTACTGGCTCCGTTGGCAAAATAACTTGAATATGTTTAATATCACCAGAGGATGTCTAACATGCTCTGATACCATCTCCACTGTTGACATCCGTGTTCAGCTAACAAGTGACGTCATTGGCCGTTGAGGACTCTTCTGCGCCTGCGGGTCACTTCTGGGTCATTTCACCTTCACGCAGGAGATCACATGTAGGCCGCATTTAATTAGAAATGTCAACGGCCTTGCAAAAAAATCTGAATTGAGCATTAAGCCCTGCAGTGTGAACGTAGCCATAGAAAGATGATTAGAGGCCAAAGAGAGCGCCAGCACTCACCCGTTCTTCATGAGGTCGTAGGAGAGGGTGTTGTCCGGGTCGTCATCAGGAGTGGCTTTGCATGATTCGACAAACAAAGTGACGTTGGGTAGATCTGATTTTGCCTGAATGCCCATGTAAATCATCTCCAGCAGCTGGACCTGCACCGGATAGGCGCTGGCGGCCACCTTGCTTGTGAAGCTGCTGTTGGTGAATATCTCAAAAGTGTAGCCGAAGCTGCCGAAGCTGGACTCAGTGAAGATGTAGTCAGAATTCTGGAGGTTGAAGTAGCTAGACATGCTGATGGTCTTCGGAAACTGGCAGTTGAAAGCGATCTTAACTTTCTTCCTTCGGATTATAACCTCGGTTGGCAGCACGTAGGAGTTTATCTCATTATTGAAAATGAGAAAGTCGCCCTTATCCTATTGCAGACCAAAACAAAAGAGGTATGAGAGGAAAATGAGTTCCGATCATCTGTTCAGTCGTACAGCATGAGTATTCTTCTTCTTTTTGCATCGAGTGCTGCAGCAATGTGTTTTTTAACAGAGTTAGATGTCTGAATAAAGCAATGTCTTCTCGATGTAAAATATGTCAGTAAATAGCCATCTGTTAAATTTGGTAGCGGTTAAAAGGCGGTCGCTAACAAGGGGTTCAATGAGAACGCCGTCACGCCAACCAGTCCGCCGTTACAACCTTGTTGTGTACACTCATGTGACCCTGGTGTCGTTAGTTTGTAGCCCATAATCGCAAATCCAAGGGAAGATTGTCATTGGTTTTTTTAAAGTCGAAAACCTCCTGATTTTGATGAAAGTGTGTAAATGTTTTTGCACACCTCGAGTTTTGTGCCGCAGGTGCTGTACGACATAACAGCCAAGATGTGGGTGGCGTTGGCGGTGAGCGAGCAGGACGAGTCCCTCAGCTTCAGGTAGTTCACGTCGATGCCGGCCAACGAGGCTTTCTGCAGAGCGACCATCATCTTGTTGGGCGAGCAGGTGACGCCGGCGCTGCCTGCTAATCAAGTAGACGTTGTGTCAGAGTGAAACTTGCGATGCCATCACACTGAAACTGATCATTTGTTTAAAAAGAGACAACCGATGATCAACAAACCTTGAGTGACAGCCGCTTGGGTCACCATGACAACAACACACCGCATATCGGATTGTCTGAATGCCAAAACAGAGAAAATGTGTTGCAGAGCCAAAGAAGGAGTAGTTACTGATGTTATCTAGAGATTTAGATTAGAAAGATTAAACATTTCGTGATGTCATTCCGAGTGATTTGAAGCGAGTGTTGGTAACAGAAACCAGCGACACATCTCTTAAATCAGTACAGGCTTATATCCTTGTTATTCCTAGCCGGCCCCTCCCCGAGTTATTCAAAGAAACAAAAGCGTTAAGCTTCGCCGGAGAGAAACCAAGCAATACGAATAGTTGCACTGCTGAACTTTCGTTATGAGTGACTGTGAAGGAACTCACGTTCCATTGGTCTCTGCCGTGAAGCAGACCGGGACGGATCTGTGCAGGTCGCTGAGCTCCGGAGTCCAGCTCAGAGTCACTGCAGCTGCTCCGTCTGATTCGTCTTTGAACGCTTTGTTCATGTTGCGAGGGCCGCTCACCTGGAAGTCGTAGATGCTGCAGGAGAAGCAGAGACCAGCGTGAGATGATCTGGTGAAATCTTCTTCTGGGCAACTAGAAATGTGATGATGTGGTTTAAAAGGTCCATACAAAAGGCCAAATAAATAAAACTTACTACATAAAGGGAATAAAGAAACAAAGAGAGGACGTAGCCACCAAAGACACAAAATGCCTACAGAGACACAAAAAGAGTGACTCCCTGTGATCTGGGCTGAGTGGTACCTGGTATGGTGCGCCCGTGCTCGGGCAGAAAGCTGGAACATGTGACCCACGGCGGCGAAGAGAACATCAGCGTGAGGAGGAGTGCGGGACACGAACACGGGCAGCTGGTGGCCGGCTTCACAGGAGGCGATGGGAGGAAGGACTGGAACCCAGAGACACCCGTTACCCGGACAGGAAGGCATTTAGGACTAGCCTGCAGGGCTTCTGCTATTTCAAATCCTTCCAATTGTCTCTCACAAATTAAATTCCATTCAGTATATTAGGACAGGATTTTTTTTTTCATTTTTTACTTTTGTTAAGTAGTTGAAGACTCTGGTGAATGGGGTCAGAATATGAACTCAGATATCTACTTGAAACTCTTTGCTGACATGTTGTTTATTGTGTTGGAAGTTGTCTGAAACGCTGTTTGAATAGCAACTAATTCTCGTAACTCTTTGACCCTTTGTCCTTTGCAGCGTCCAGCGCGGCGGATCCCACTCACTCTCCATGGAGAACTGCAGCATGACCCTGCAGAGCGGCGCTGCGTTCACGTCGGAGGCCTCCCGCCACAGCGACGCTCCGCTCGCGTACCTCAAAGTCAGGTTTTTGCGCGGAAAGTCCTCCAGAAACAGCTCGAACACGTGGTCGCCCACGGCAACGGGACCCGAGGCCCTCAGCTCACAGCCGGTCTGAGAGGAGGGATAAAAAAACATCACGTATGTGTACTGTACATATGAAAATAGATGCAGAGCGCGATGTGGGCGGGTCACCTCTTCCATGGTGAAGTTTGCCGGAGCGGAAGCGTTGGAGGCGAAGCGACATCTCACGTGATCTCCGTCCGGGTCGTGGGCCAGAAGTTTGATCCTTGAGAAGCAGTTCTGAGGGACCCTGCATGTTGACATGTTGGATGTGTTGTACTTGTATGAGTAATGCGTTGCGATCACATGAAGGATGGAGGATCGGACGGGTAAAGGTGTGATTGTACGAAGGACGTTTGGTGGTCTCGTACCGGAGCGAGGACACCGCGGTGCTGACCGGGCAGCCGTTGAGAGCCTGCGAGTCGGACCGGCTGCCCAGGTCCAACTCCGCCTGGGACGTCCAGTTGGTCCGCCCGTCCACGTTGGACGTCCAGCAGCAGCCTGAGTCCCTGAGGAGGACGAGAAAGGTTCAGGGGCACGCACACGCACGCACACGCAGACACACACACACACACACGCACACACACACACACACACACACACACACACACACTCACGGTGCACCTTCATTACCCGCCTCTTATCCCCTCTGACGTAGTATTTATTTATCTTTGCTCAGATTCTTAAAGATCGGTATTAAAAAAGATCAATGAACACAAAAGATTCACTTCTTTGGTTGAACACAGTGGCTCTCAAACTGTGGGGCGCGGCCCTCAGGTGGGGCGCGAGGGGTCGGGGGAAACCGGGGCTTCAGCGTCTCGCTCAAGGACACTGAGACAAAGTGTGGAGTGAAGACGGACCGAACGGCGCTGTAAAACATCTCAGCCCTGTTGAGTTCTGTCCACTCGCTTCTTCTCGCTCACTCAAAGAGCTCTGACAAGGTTCAGGTTGAACTTCATTGTTACCATCTTGAAAAGATATTCCGTACAAAACATGTTACTCCGGCTAATTACAAGGGGCTGTTTTCCTTTACGCACAACATTATTTGCGTTGTTCCCACTAAGTGATTGCACATTTTATTTTGTTTTTGTCTGCTGGAGTAATCTGGTTCACATGAAATGTCTTAAATGTTCTTTATTCTATTATTAATAAAAGCACACATGTTGCACAAAATGTTGTTATTTCAATAAAAATTCAGCATGGATCATTTCGTTGCATTTTTGTTGAGGCCTGAAAGAAGCAGTTTGAGAAGCACTGATTTAACACGACATTTGAGTTTCGCTTTGTGTTTCTCTTCCTTATGATAACAAGAGACTCGCCACAAAAGCATCATCGACTCCTCAACTTCAACTTGTAGAACAAAGGGGAGAGAAGAGACAGCGGATTCCCGTCCATGTGCACAGCTGGGCTGAATTTAACGTCTTAATTCATGTTAACAAAAATAAATTCTGCAGGAAAAGACTTTTCTTTATTTTACAAAGATGTTCATTAAGAAGAAAGGTTTCATCATTTGGTCCTCAATGTTGCTTCCACTTAAAGAATGCAGATGAAGGAGGCAAGAGGAGGAGGAGGAGGACATGAAGAAGGAGAAGGAGGAGGAAGCGGAGGAGAAGGAGACGAGAGGAGGAAGAGAGGGAGACGGTCACCTCAGGGAGAAGGAGGTGTGGTTGGTGGAGACGGTGGCCGTCGTGCGTCTCTCGGACTGACACCACCCCCCCCGGTGCGTCTGCTGCAGGCACAGCCCGCTCCGTCTGCGGTGGAAGGTCACCTTGGAGGTGTGTGTGGGAGGGGAGGGGGGTGGGGGGGCACAGAACAGATTCCTTTGTAACACGTTATAAAACAGTGGGGATGGTTGCCATGGCAACTAGTCACAACCCTAGTTTACAGGTGTGTTGGTAGTTTTTGACTTTCTATCCCCTTTCTTTAGTGCGGAAACGGGCTTCTGTAGTTCTGTGGATGCATAAAACCAGCCAATCCAAAGGCGGGATTAGATATACATATCTATATCTATATCTATAGATATATAACCAGTATATATCCAGCGGATCATTGAGGTCGTTGCTAATCGAACATGATGTATACAGCAGAGCAGGTGTATATATGATGATTAGTGTATTGATTGAGGTCGTTGCTAATCAAACATGCAGTAGAAGTTTATTAGTACCTGGTACGTGTTGTCCCCCCGGCTCTGCACAGGCATGAAGCTCACGCTGTCCCCGTAGAAGGAGGAGGGAGAGGAGGGAGAGGAGGGAGAGGAGGAAGAGGAGGAAGAGGCGAGGAGTGCGAGCAGCAGCAGCAGCAGCCGCACTGGCGGGTTGGCGGCGGCCTCCATGGAGTCCCGCGCAGTGTGACCGGCCGAGGAGCGCTGCCCGCCGGATGCACAGCGGGGGACGCGGCCCCGCCCCGCAGCTCGCCGGACCGGATTCTTTCCGTGGCGGTTGTTGGGTTTCGGTGTGGGAGGAGCTTTTTCTTGATGTTGTTGTTGTTTTTTGCCGTTAAATCCAAGCAAAAAACAAGCTGCATTTCTGCACGTCGGTCAGTGACTGAAGTGTGTTTCCTTTTTAGGCTTCTGGTTCGCTTCTTTGTTGTGTCTCGTTTCTCACATTCGTTAAACATCAACTCACCGTTTACGAAACAGTTGGAAATTAGCCAAAATAAAAATAAATCAAATGAACGAAAGATGGTTTAAAATTAACTATGTTTAATAAGTACAATTTTATATTTTATAATAGGGGATCCGGTTCAGGTGGAGACAATTGCTACCATAATGACAATGGAAAACTGTGCCTAAGAAATAAATGTGAAATAAAAAGTCTCTTAAATGAGGAAGTAGAAGTAATCAGGAAAAAAGGTTTTAGTGGACTTTATTGCACCAGGAGACAAAAACAATATATGAACAATGATTAAGAACTCTGAGAGAACCAGCAACATGTCTTCTATCTAAAAGCCAAAGCTTTTTAATCAAATTAAGAGCATTTTCACCAATCTTTCTATTTCACTTTTGATTTCGATTTGACTGGTATGTATTTGTCTGATTTCATATGAATGCAGGTCTGTTTTTTTATTACTAAGTTTGTTAGCATCATTCTTTTTAGTGTCAATAATAAATATAATTAGGGTTGCTGTTATTATTATTTAAAATTCTTATTGTGGATATTATTATTCTCTATTTCCTAATTATTATTATTAAATGTATTAACGAATGCTCTCTCGTTTTCTTCCCATTATTTCCTGTCATATTTTTGTTATTGTATTTTCAGTGTATCACTATTAATATCCTTATTCCTACTATAAACTATTACTAGGCCTATTGAGGAAATGTAAAGTCCAGTTAGAGAAAACATTTCGAAGCAGAGGTCCGGAAGATTACAATGTGACTATTTACTGTGATTAAATAGGAATAGAGTTGTCAACGTCTATGGAGGACTAAAAGTGCCACAATTAAATAAATAAATTCACCATTAAATAATTACTTAAATGTGTCATTAATTAATTAAAATTATAATTAAATACATAAATGTGTCATTAAATGTAAAAGTGCCACAATTAAATAAATAAATACACCGTTAAATAATTACTTAATGTGTCATTAATTAATTAAAATTAGAATGAAATACTTAAACTGACCCATCAAAGTCAGTGGGCGTGGCTAACGCGAATCTAGTCTGATCCATTGCTTTGGTCTGAAGTAGAGTACTTTGATAGAAACATGGAGGATCTCCGTGAACTTTCCAGGGAGTTTGTGAGAGACATTTTAAACTTAGCAGAGGATGTAGATGCAGGACCTGCTGAACCAGAGCAAGTAGCTGGTAAAGCTGAGGAACTTATTGAAGTTGTTGGAGTCATTTCCGCACTTTTAGTAGCTCTGCATCAATCCATTATCTGCTTGATGCACAGGGTAACCAATCAGGCGTTAGGTTACGCCTACCAACTTTTGATGGGTCAGTTTGACAGTTTAAGTACTTCATGAAGCACAGCAACAGGATCATGAAATGTAAATAGTGAAATAATTATATATTTATATATATTACATAAAATGAATCGGTATTTGAATTAATTAATGACATATTTAATTACACATTTTTGTATTTAATTATATTTAATTCAAATAAAGTGTTTCAATTCCGAAAAAATAAAACAACGGGTCGATGAGTTCGATCGGGCTCGGTGGGGGCGCATTCAGTAGAGGGGGTCTGCTGGGAAGTCGCTCTGGAGAAAAGCGTCAGCGAAACGACATGAAATGTAATGAGCTTGAATTCCCTCTTTTCTGCTTCACATTTGGACGTAGCAGTCTCAATGAATTATAAATAATAGATCTGAGACTATATATATATAATTATTATTATTATTATATCCACTCTCGAATGAAGCCCTAGTTTTTTCCTACCGTCTTTTTATTCGTAATTTGCCGCTACCTCTCTCGTCTGTCAGCAGTATTGAGACGATATCGTCCCGCCTGGAATGCAACGACTCGATTAGTCGAGTAGTATCACGTGGGATGGATAACTCTGTCAAAGGGTGTTTTCAAAGGCCGGAGTGGTTTTGTCAAGAAGAAAAGGAATCGTACCAAATTATTATTTCTGAATAAATTTGTCCCCTGTCCTGTCCAAGTTACACAAGCATATCCAGTCCCCTCTTCCTAGTTCCACACGCACTTTCACTGTCCTCTGCCTGCTTAAGCCCATGAGGCCATTTTCCCAAAGTGACAGAATAACATTCTTACACAACCTGCCATATCCTATGATACTACCATTTTGGGAAAGTTTACACACACAGAATGCATTCAAAAATATTTTATTATGCACATATATGATCATTTATGTACAGAAATTATTTGGTCATACATTTTTGTAATTCATAGTCATTCCCAACAGCCATAACAGACACAAACATCCAATGCATCACATATATTATGTGGTTCAGACACAGCTGCCTGTGATTATACACTTGGCCAGTAGGTGGTTTCGTGAGCACATGAAGCGTCTAGAAACGAACCTTTTTCTCGAACTGAAGTGTTGCAAAGCCTCATGATAGTACTAATTGGTCGATCATATGATCATATGTTAACCAATAACAGTTGAGTAATTATTTAAAAACATTTTTAGATTTTACATGCATTAATGCGAAGTTAAAAATGGTTTGCGAGCCACGCACCGGTCGCCGTTTTACGCATACCGCTGACGTCAGTGAGCGTAAACGGGCTTTCGCTTTTGTTGGCTTTCTGACCAACGGCGATTCGTAGTGACGTCATCTCATGGAAATTGTCAGAGTAACAAGATGGCTACGGAACCAAATAAGACTGAGATCCTAGCTATTTTTAAAAGGTTGAGATCCGTCGCTACCAACAAGGTAACCGAGATGGGACGCCGTTTAGACCCACTCCGTGTGAGTTGGTGGTACTGCCAGTTATTCGGTTGACTTCTTTCGGTCCGAACAGAGGCCCGGTAAACAGTTTGCTAGCACGTAGGCTAGGCCCGGCTACATGGGCCTGCTAGCCTGCCAGCGAAGCAGTCGAACATAAAGGCCACGTATACGAGTTGTGTTCATACTGAGGAGGGAAGCGAACCACTTAATACGTGATTGAAATGTATTAACAAGTCAACTCGTTGATCTAAACTGTGTATGTCCAAACCAATGAGACACTGTTTAGATAGTTACGTTGGGATTTGGGGTCCTAACGATTGAATGTATGAACCAGATGCTATCCAATGCTAGCAGTGGCTTAGCCGGATGCTATTCAATGCTATCCACGTCTGATGTAGTACTGTACTGTTAGCTACATGCCATTTTAATAATCATTTAGGAGAATTGTATGTGATTTAA
This sequence comes from Apeltes quadracus, assembly GCA_021346845.1. Classification (NCBI taxonomy): domain Eukaryota; kingdom Metazoa; phylum Chordata; class Actinopteri; order Perciformes; family Gasterosteidae; genus Apeltes; species Apeltes quadracus. Next base: position 21,827,853 of record CM037918.1, on the reverse strand, counting down.
TAATCGATAGGTTTATATCAGGCTGCTTTCAGCAATAGTTTAAATCAAATCCAGTAGTAGCGAAGTAGATTTTTACTGAGTGAGAACAAGTTATTTATGTAACTTGTGTAACTATATTTACCAACTCCACTACATCTCAGAGGTACATGTTGTACTATTTATCATACTACATCTCAGAGGTACATGTTGTACTATTTATCATACTACATCTCAGAGGTACATGTTGTACTATTTATCATACTACATCTCAGAGGTACATGTTGTACTATTTATCATACTACATCTCAGAGGTACATGTTGTACTATTTATCATACTACATCTCAGAGGTACATGTTGTACTATTTATCATACTACATCTCAGAGGTACATGTTGTACTATTTATCATACTACATCTCAGAGGTACATGTTGTACTATTTATCATACTACATCTCAGAGGTACATGTTGTACTATTTATCATACTACATCTCAGAGGTACATGTTGTACTATTTATCATACTACATCTCAGAGGTACATGTTGTACTATTTATCATACTACATCTCAGAGGGGCATGTTGTACTATTTATCATACTACATCTCAGTAGCCAGTGTACCTAATTAAATCTAGTTGTGATAAACTGTAAAGTGTCATAATAACCATTGAGGTGTTCTGTGAATCGAGCTGAGAAGTGGTCGTTTCTGCTCAGGTGTGTTTTGACTGCGCGGCCAAAAACCCGAGCTGGGCGAGCATCTCCCACGGCGTGTTCCTATGCATCGACTGCTCGGGCATCCACCGCTCCCTGGGGGTCCATCTCAGCTTCATCAGGTGAGGGACGTCTGGAAGAAGTGACTCCACTGACTCCACTTCTCCAAACGCAGATCTGAGATCGGTTTCCTTATACCTCCATCTCTTCCTCAGGTCCACTGAGTTGGACTCCAACTGGAACTGGTTCCAGCTTCGATGTATGCAGGTTGGAGGCAATGCCAACGCGGTAAGGCCAGAACGAGTCAGGCGTGAATCTAATTGATTAATGAAGAAGAATGAAGATACTTATTGAATGAATGGTGTATTTGTCCTCCGTTTGATTTACTGCTGTGGGCCCATATCTCCTCCTTCCTGTCTGCAGACAGTGTTTTTCCGCCAGCACGGCTGCTCCACCAATGACACCAACGCCAAGTACAACAGTCGGGCCGCTCAGCTGTACCGGGAGAAGGTCCGGCAGCAGGCCAACGCTGCGCTCTCCAAGTACGGCTCTGACGTGAGTATCGTCCATGTTTGATGCCATGGAGCCTTCACACAACCACCCGAGGAACTGGCTCAGTCAGACTGCGAGGGGATGAGCCGGCGTACTTGCATCACTAATGGCAGCACACCATGAGCGACGTGTCTCAATAAAAAGCCCTCTTGCCTTTGCAGCTGTGGATCGAGTCTTCTCCAGGAGGAACTCCTACAGCTCCGGAGAGGAAAGAGACCGACTTCTTTGAAGAACTTACACAGGTGTGTGTGTGTGTGTGTGTGTGTGGTGTGTTTTTGAATCAGTTTGGCACCTATGAACATTGGCCACATATCAGGGAATATCATGTTGAGACAAAAAAACAAATACACACATGTATCCTAATCAATAAACATCTAAACTGCTTTGGGTCCTTCTTGTTTTCACGCTGTCAGACTCCTGATGACTGGACCGTGGCGCCGGCCGCCGGCTCGGAGCAGAACGGCGCCGCTTTCAGCTCTCGGCTGTCGGAGCCGCCGGCCAAAGTTCAAGAGGACATCCGTCAGTAGAAGAAGCTTCTGCCGTGTTCATAATGACATGTGGTCTGCACGCGGAGCGTAGATGAACCTGTCGTTGTGTGTTTACAGATGTGGAGGACGGACCGAGCATCGAAGGGCTGAGCACGTCGCCCAAAGCCTCCACGGGTGAGTCCCCGAGCCCGACCGGGCTCCATCAGACCCTCAGAATTAAAAACAACAGCATAAAAGTCAGGGAGAGATTAGTTTCTAAAGGGGATCTCAATCATTAGCAGCTAATCCGTTAGCACGTTGCGCTACAGGTAACCTTAGAGCAGGAAGTGGATTAAAAGAACATTGGCATCATAAGAAAATTATGGATAATAATCAGAGAGCAGCTGTGTGCTCTGTTATCTCTGAAGGCTTCATTTTATCTCCTGGGTTACAGATGTGAAGTCCTCCCTCATTGGTAAGAAGAAGCCCATGGCGGCCAAGAAAGGGGTGAGTCTTGCAGACTGTGTGTTTCAGCATGCCCCCCCTTCCCCCTTCCCCCCTCTACTTTAACCTTCCCCATGTGCCTCTGACTCCACGCAGCTCGGGGCGAAGAAAGGCCTTGGAGCCCAGAAGGTAAGCAGCAAGAGCTTCTCTGAGGTGGAGAAGCAGGCGCAGGTGGCGGAGAAGGTGCGAGAGGATCGGGCCGCCGAGGCCAAGAAGCACGGCGAGGAGTCCATGTGAGGAACATAAGTCGCCGCTCTTCTTCTCAAAGCGTGCCTTTCCGTGTCTGATGGTTGTGGCTTTGCAGCGTGGCCTCCATGCGGCTCGCCTACAAAGAGCTGGAGATCGACAGGAAGATGGAGGAGAAGAAGATCCAGACCATGGAGGGCAAGAAGAGGGAGCAGGCCGAGAGGCTGGGCATGGGCTTCGGCAACAGGAGGTAAACCAAGGAGTCCGGCTGGGGGGGTGTTCCGGCTCCCGTTGTCACGGTAACGCATGTTTGACCGTGCGGCGTCTTGTTTCAGCGCCGTGTCCCACTCTGTGATGTCGGAGATGCAGGTGATCGAGCAGGAGACCCCGGTGGGAACCAAGTCGTCCTCTCGCTCCAAATTGGACATGTTCGAAGAGCCGGGCTTCACCTCCGGACCCCCCAAGTACGCGAGGCCCCTCGGAGGAGCATCATATCGCTAATGTAGCGTTAGCATCATTGGCTCAAACCCCTTTGTTGGATGTTGCAGGTACAAGGACAACCCGTTCACGGTGGGGGACGCTTTCGGGTCCCGGTGGGACACCGAGGGAGGAACCGCCTCCTTCACCACCTCCTGGGCGCTGGAGAAAGAAGACCCCAAAGAGGAGGTCACCATCTCCAGCATCCAGCCCATTGGAGAGAGGTGCCTCATTTCTACCGGTCACAGAAATAAAGGGGGCGGGGTTCCCGCCGGCCGCCGCGCCGCTCCTGACCCGTGTGCTCGCTCTCCTGTTTTTTCCCAGACTCCCCAGCAGGAGGAAAGCCGACGCCTCGTCTCCGGTGTCCGAGTCCAGCGAGGCCCAGCAGAAGTTTGCCAACGCGAAGGCCATCTCCTCCGACATGTTCTTCGGTCGGGAGAGCAGCGCCGAGGTGAGTGTCAGAGTCACGAAGGATCGTGTTCAGGTCCGTGACCCCCCCCTCCAGGCGAGGTTATGTGTTCAGGGGGATCGCACACACACACACACACACACACACACACGCACACGTCTTGTCAATGCTGAAAGCAGTGAGTGAGTCTGATGGTCATTGACTCCCCGGTCTTCTTCCTCAGTACGATGCAAAGAGCCGCCTGGAGACGATGTCAGGAAGCACCTCCATCAGCTCGGCCGAGCTGTTTGGGGACGGAACGGAGCACAAAGGTAACACCTGGCACACGGTAGTCATCTGTAAACAAACATTTTCAAGGGGCGGATGAATCCACATGTGATGCCCGTGTATTTGTGGGGCCAGAACGATGTATTAAAAATAGGTCATATTTCCCCAAATGAAATATGACCTAAGCGAAGCCTCACATGTGGCCTTCGTGTCAACGTCCTGTAGGCCGCGCCGCGGGCTACGACGGCGTGCTCCCCTCCGGACCCGACATCGCGCAGTTCAAACAGGGAGTGAAGACGGTAGCAGGAAAGATGGCCGTCCTGGCCAACGGCGTCATGAATACGATCCAGGTGAGATGTGAGCTCAGCAGACGAGGAGAACCACATCCAGAGCAGATTAAAACCTGGCGTTAGCCGCTTCCAAATGGTTCGTAAAAAGCGTGAAACGTTCTAGAACCCAAAATGCGTCCACATGACGACACTGCTTGTCTCTGGTTCTCCATCTGCTGCAGATCCTTCAAACTGAGCTGTTGATGATTCTGCCTTTTAAATCTTCCTCTCAGGATCGTTACGGCGCGTACTGATGAGTCTCGACCCGGGAACCAGGAGGGACTGCAGGGGGGGGGGGGTCGACCTCTCCCAGAGACTTTCACAGGAGTGCGACAGTATTTCTCTTGTTTATTTTCATAAAGGAACCGTCAAAAGGGGGAAGTCTTTTTTTTTAATTGTTATTATTTTGGTCTTAGTTTTCAAAAAAATTTCAACTTCGACTACATTCTAATCCTTCAACGGAAATCAGTGTTTCTGGATTCATGTTTTCCTTTTTTCTATTGCGACGTTAACAGAAAATTGCAGTTTAAATTTGAACAAGAAAACACATTATTTTGCATTTGTTTAATTTACACAAAATTCTGAACTTCAGTCCAGAAGGAAATCTGCATTTGTGTTGCGGTGAGAGTATATTATAAAACCAGAGCGGCTGTGCTTATTTATTGCCGTAGTTAGTGAAGCCCAGGACCTGCTGTGAGAGCCACATGCAAGCAAACTGACTAGAATAACAGGTTGTTGGGAAGTTTACATTTGTCTCTGTGAAGATTTAAATGTCACTTCAGGGCTTCAGATGAAAGAAGTGCCGCTGAAAGGATGAAACGTGGAGCTATTTATTGGAGGCTACAAACAGGAAACGTATTCGCTATGTTAATAAAGGATTGAAACCGCCGTCCCGCCTCCTGAGCTTTGATTGACCAGAAGTGTTTAGAGCGTCGAACAGAATGCTCACAGACCTGTGAACTTGGAGGAATTGGACGCACACGTTGTGCTTCTGTTTCTCTTTGCTAAAATGAAAAAGGGTCTTTCCATCGGGGACAAGGGGGGGGGGGCACAAGGTCTCCGTTATCCCCAGTTGTAGAAGTAGATCTTCTGCCAGGTGGGGAGGTAATCCATGAGAGGACCTGCGAGGAACAAGGGTGAAACTAATTACAAAGCAGAACACGACACTTTCTCTCCTCAAAGGAGCCGCGCGGTACGTACGAGCCACGAGTCCGATCCCCGGGACGTGATCGGCCACAAGCCGGAGCAGGAAGAGGATCTTCTCCCTGCGGGTCAAACGAGCCCAAACTGACTTTGGGAGGACGGAATGTGGCAGCGTTTGAGGTGATGGTGATGATGATGCTACTTACTCGGAGTACTGGTCGTAGAAGGGCGAGCGCAGGAGGTAGTAGAGCAGCAGGAAGGTTCTCCGCCTCATCTCCGCTCGCTCCCAGCGGGTCACAAACCTCGCGTCTCTGAGCACGGCAAAGCTAACGGGATAAAGTGGGACACGCTGTGACTTTGAGATGAAGGACCATGTAAACGTGATATTATCCTCCACGTCTGAGGAGGAGCTCGCAGACCTGCAGAGCTCCAGCACTCCGGAGACGAGCCACGGCTTCCACGAGTGTTTCCCACAGAGTCCCAGGCAGAGTACTGGGGGGGGGGGGGGGCTTTAAGGAAAATGTCTTCAGAGCTCTGATGCTTTATGGTTTTATGGACGACGCCGTCTGTCTTTCTACAAAGTATAACAGCTTGTGGTAGTTCACCAGTGCTTTTCTGCACAATAACAATATTCTGCCACCTAGAGGTCAACTCGACAACTTCAGGACCTCCTGAGCAGCAGTTATAACGTAACACTAACACTTATCAGGGAATTATATATATACATGATATATAATCGTGTGTGTGCAGGAGGGAGGATACGGTGGACGAGCGGCCGGCTGATGAACACGGACTCGGCGAGCGTCTCTCGGAGGCCGAGCGCCGTCGGCTCGCTGTGGAGCTTCTCCCCGCTGAAGCTGCTCCGCCTCTTCTGGGTCGGTGCTGCCCACAGCCGGGCCTGCTGGGGCGGGGCTGAGAGGGACACTTATTTACTTACATGATCAACGGTCATTATCAGTATTTGTGTATATATATATATATATTACACACAAGGTAGAGACCCTGTGTGGACTCGACCCTTTAAATGTGTAAACGGGAATGTTTAAAGGTCATTAATAAGTCACCTTTCAGATAAAAGACGAGGTTAAAGGTCAAAGATTGAGTAAGAGAAACAGACTCGTGCAGTATTAATGATGCGTTAATGAACATTAAAAAGTGTTAAACAGGCTTTTATTTTGACGGTTCTTGTTTAACCAACCCAGTCGCACAGCTTCTTATGCAGCTCGATCAGTTGATTATTTATTATCGAGTCTTACCGCTGCCGAGAGGCCTGATGACCCGCCCTGACCTCTGACCCACAAAGCAGGTGTCCTCCTGTTGCTCCCGGTTACCGTCGTCTGGAGAAGGGAACAGAAAATACACATCATTATCTCATTCTCTCACAAACACATCAAATCACACATTTGATTGATGTAAAGAACATCGATAAAGCAGCTTTGATCAGGTTCCTTCTTATGTTTTAGCTACAGAATCAGTCTCAGTAAATCAGGCAGATTTGCTCACGTGTAAATAGGCATAAATGAGACTTCTACTATTCCATTCCTACTGCTCAGGTTGCCACCATGAATCATTCCTTATGGAATCGTAAATAAAAACCACAACAATTCCCGTTTCTGAAGGCAGCATTATCCTGTTTTATCTGAGCTAACGTCACGGCTACAATGCTAACGTGTGAGCAGCGAAACACGTCACTTCCTCCTCTTCCTCCTTAAATACGAAGGAGAAGCATTTCAGACTGAAGACAGCACGAGGAAGAGGAGAACAGACCTTCACCAACGAACTCAGCGCCTCGGTCCAGGGGAGTTATGGGGGGGGAAGTCAGGATGCCGGATTTGCACCACAGAAGAAGCACAAGTCGGAAAACTGCCCTGAAGAAGAATACAGCGTTTTAAATATTCATTCCACCATGAAGGGCGACAACACAGTAACACACGCGTGACCTTTACAAGGTGGGTGAAGACATGAGCCAACGTAAATACATAAGAATGAACACTTTGCTGAATCTACTGAGCCACGTGGTCCAAAGTGTGTGGACTGGATCCGGTCTGGAGGAGGCCCACTGGGACCTGAAGTTCACTCGTTCACACGTTTGGCCCTGTGGCGTTTGTTAAAAAAATAAATAAATAAACCCCAACAAGAAGACAAACGTACTTAAAGATCTGGATGAGTCCGATCACCAGCCAGCGGCCCGCGTCCCCCCACAGCCTGAAGGCTCCCATCTCCAGGAAGACCTCCACGTGCTCCAGCACGGACAGCCAGGTGAGGAGCCTCTGCTGGGAGACGGACTGAGCACACAGGAGCCCCGAGTCAGACACATGGACCCCATGAAGGCCTTAAAGCCTGCACCCTAAGGCCTTAAAGCCTGCACGCTAAAGCCTTAAGGCCTGCACGCTAAAGCCTTATGGCCTGCACCCTGAAGCCTTAAAGCCTGCACGCTAAAGCCTTAAAGCCTGCACGCTAAAGCCTTATGGCCTGCACCCTGAAGCCTTAAAGCCTGCACGCTAAAGCCTTAAAGCCTGCACGCTAAAGCCTTATGGCCTGCACCCTAAAGCCTTATGGCCTGCACCCTGAAGCCTTAAGGCCTGCACGCTAAAGCCTTAAGGCCTGCACCCTAAAGCCTTAAGGCCTGCACCATAAGGCTTGAATTTGAACGTCTTTATAGTTCCTTCGTCATTCAAAATGTTTTTTTACTCAAAATGAAATAGTAAACAATAATAAACATCCATCCATCCTCGAAGCACGTATCCGTCCTACAGGGTCGCTGGAGTCCATTCCAGCTAACTGAGTACACCTCGTGTAGACAAACCACCATTCACACTCACACACCTAAAGGCAATTTAGAGTCACCAATCAACCTGATCCACAGCACCATGGACTGAGGGGAGGAAGGCGGCGACACGGATGGAACCCAGGACCTTGCGAGGCGACGGTGCTCTTCACCAAATGAACTTCCTCCGATTCAACTGCTTCCATCTTTAACGCTTCATCTTTCTGTGTAAATTGAACGTCTCGGGCTGAACACACGTGTGCCGCCTCCACGCTCCCACTGGTTATCGCCCGTTTAACGCCACGTTGCAATGAATTGTGGATAATTCCCTTCACAAGGGGCTCAAAAAGGGGCACAGGGCAGGATCAGGCCTACGTCATGCTGATGTGAGGTCACATGATGCAGCGACTGAGAAAAGCGACCGGCCTCTAAATACAGAATCTTAATACAATCTCTTTCCTTCCTCCGCAGCAGAGACGGGGGCCGGCCTGTACGAGCACCACCCGTGTCTGTGCCTCCTCACAGGCAGTGACGGAGCGAGCCGTCGGTGGAGGCGCTCACCACGGAGAAGGAACATCGCAGCCCTTTGCGCAGAATGCTGTCGTTGAAGAGCACCAGCAGGTTGGAGGCCGAGTACACTGAAAGGGAGAGGGGGGTTGATCAGTGTCGACCTTTGTGTGAATAGAGGCTCTAGAAGCATATTGGATTCTCATGTTGGGAGGCGAACACAATGAACCTGAACAAAGTCTTGTCCTATAAGCTAACTGACCGTGAAAGAGTCGGTTTATTCACCCGTAACCCTTCGCTTACCCAGTTCAGATATTTCATGGGAATCTGCAAATCGTCCTGCAAAATAAGACAGTTTGTAAAGAACGAGGAATTAAATATACACAGAAATAAACATAACAGTCATTGACAAGACAACACAGCTGGACACAACAAGTATGTGGAAAACAACACGTGTGTAAATGCAAGTAGAAATCTGAATAGATGATGTCATACATGTTGTGTCCCTCTGTGCACATTAGTCACAGAGAGGCGTTAAAAGCAGCAGTAGCTCAGTTAGGGTTCCCTCGTTAGGGTTCCCTCGTTAGGGTTCCCTCGTTAGGGTTCCCTCGTTAGGGTTCCCTCGTTAGGGTTCCCTCGTTAGGGTTCCCTCGTTAGGGTTCCCTCGTTAGGGTTCCCTCGTTAGGGTTCCCTCGTTAGGGTTCCCTCGTTAGGGTTCCCTGCATGTGATCCACGCGTCCGCGGCGCAGCGTCACTGACCTGCGATCAGGTAGGAGAGGGTCCGCGCCGTGCTCTCCAGCTGCGCGGTGGCGCCCGGGTTCCTCCTCACGTACTCGGTGTATCGCTCATAGAGGCGCGTCGCCTTCGCGATGTGCGCTTTAATGCTGGACATGTTTAGCGTGTAGCCGCACAAAGACTCGTCATTCAGCCGCGGAGTTCACAAACACACCCGCTGAGTTGGTTTAGGGACGCATCCGAAAGCGAAAACAAACTTCCGCGTCGGCGCTCCGTCCCCCAACATCGTCCCCCGCCACTCTCAAGCCGCAGCACTTGGGTTCCGGGGTTCCTACCGCTCGGGTTCTTCTTCCGGACACGTTATTGTTGCATCAGCATCCTCCGACCCTCCAGCACGGCGGCTATGTCGACTTCAGCGGAGTCAGGTACATCCAATACCCATGTTTCACACGTTCTAACGGACACGCACAGCCATTAACGGCACCGAGGGACGCGCGTTCACCCGCTGCCACGGCCAGCCAGCTAACGTTAGCCTCGTTAGCTCAAGCTTCAACGTTAGCTAACGTTAACGGTAACAGCGGTCAGAAGGGATCCGGTTTGAAATGACAGTAAACGGAGGGAAACGTACCGGCGGAGACACGCAGGACAACAGATTAATTTCATTCCTCAGTTCCTCGTTCTGTTCATTCAGAAGCCCGAGTGGCTCTTTAGGTGGTTTTTGCTGCGGCGAGTCCTGAAAAATAAAACGCAAAAAACCGAACGCTTATGTTGTTAACAAGCTGTTTTCATCATCCAGTTTGATCACGTTTAATTGATTCAAGGTCTCACGATAATACCATTTGGATTGGTATTATATTAAATATTGCCGTCGTCTTCACTATTATCGCTTGTATTATAATTGTTTCTAATTAGCAGTGTTTTGGTTACTCTTAGTCATGTGATGATGATGATGATGATGTTGGGAGTTTAAAAGCTGCCCAAGAACAGTAACCGTTGATTTCTATTGTGTGAAAGATTATTATTATTATTATTATTATTATTATTATTATTATTATTATTGTATTAATTAGACTCTTGTCTTCTGTCTCAGATCTTCATCCTGCATCGGTAGAGAAAATGCATTTAAGTTTCCGTTTGAAGCGTTTCTCACTCTCAGCCGCTGGTCACATGGACAGTGAGAACAGAGGAGCTGATATTCAGCAGCTTTTATATCCATGCTGTTTCTTTTCATTAGTCTATTTGAGTTTGTCTTTTGAATCAGCCGGTGTCTTCGCCACTCGCCGGCAGCAGGTGGCGCTGTGCTCCTGTGCGGCTGTGGCTCGGTGTTTGAGGGGACTCCTCCGACCCGGTCGGTAACTCTGCGACCCGTCTGCCCTCTTCTTTCTGCAGCCTTTGCGTTTGGCTTCTTGCTTGAGATAAGTGAGGAGGCCCAGCTGGCAGCGGCCCTGAACGACTACCTGACCCCCCGCAGCTACCTGGCCTGGGTTCAGCCCCTCCCAGGCCGACCAGAGGGCCTTTAGGCTCCTCCGCGGGCCCCCCCACCCGCGCCACGTCCACGCTCTGCGCTGGTACACACACATAGCCGCCCTGCAGGCGGACCTCCTCCCAGAGAGCAGCAGTGAGTAGGCCTGGTCTCGGTGGACGTGGTCTCGGTGGACGTGGTCTCGGTGACGTGGTCTCGGTAGACGTGGTCTCGGTGGACGTGGTCTCGGTGGACGTGGTCTCGGTGACGTGGTCTCGGTAGACGTGGTCTCGGTGGACGTGGTCTCGGTCGCTGGACGGTGTGGCGGTCTGAGGTCGACAAACATCCTCCTGCATGAAGGCCGATGGGAGCTCGTGGTGTTTATCAGTGTTTAAACAAAACGTCAGCAGCAGCTGGGAAAACCTCACAGGAACACAAGAGGACCTAAGAACCCGCCTCCATGTAGTCCTGATCCTCTATGTGAACCCGCCTCCATATAGTCCTGATCCTCTATGTGAACCCGCCTCCATGTAGTCCTGATCCTCTGTGAACCCGCCTCCATGTAGTCCTGATCCTCTATGTGAACCCGCCTCCATATAGTCCTGATCCTCTATGTGAACCAGCCTCCATGTAGTCCTGATCCTCTATGTGAACCCGCCTCCATATAGTCCTGATCCTCTATGTGAACCCGCCTCCATGTAGTCCTGATCCTTTATGTGAACCCGCCTCCATATAGTCCTGATCCTCTATGTGAACCCGCCTCCATATAGTCCTGATCCTTTATGTGAACCCGCCTCCATATAGTCCTGATCCTTTATGTGAACCCGCCTCCATATAGTCCTGATCCTTTATGTGAACCCGCCTCCATGTAGTCCTGATCCTCTATGTGAACCCGCCTCCATATAGTCCTGATCCTCTATGTGAACCCGCCTCCATATAGTCCTGATCCTTTATGTGAACCCGCCTCCATATAGTCCTGATCCTTTATGTGAACCAGCCTCCATATAGTCCTGATCCTTTATGTGAACCCGCCTCCATATAGTCCTGATCCTCTATGTGAACCAGCCTCCATGTAGTCCTGATCCTCTATGTGAACCAGCCTCCGTGTAGTCCTCATTCTTCAGCGTACTACTTTAGTCCACAGGGGGGCGACACAATCAACACTGGAAATTCCTTGTATTTTTAAAATGTTTTGCATCTATGCGTTGAGCAGGGATTTGTCCAATCAGGTTGGTGACCTCACTCTTTTGGTTTTTGAAAACTGACCGATTGTCTATTTTCTTGTTTTTCTTCCTACAGTGAAAGGGAAGCGGGTCCAGCCGCCGTGGTCTCCTCCAGCGGGAACAGATGTTCCTTCCCTTCACCTCTACAACAGCCTGACCAGAGCCAAGGTAGGACTCCTCGTCGCTTAAAGGCCTCCTCCCTCTGAGGAGGGTCCAGAGGTCAGACTGAAGCCTACGTTATGTAAAAGACCTCCTCACTCAGAAGAGCACCTGGAGGTCTACGTTATGTTAAAGACCTCCTCACTCAGAGGAGCACCTGGAGGTCTACGTTATGTGAAAGACCTCCTCACTCAGAGGAGCACCTGGAGGTCTACGTTATGTTAAAGACCTCCTCACTCAGAGGAACACCTGGAGGTCTACGTTATGTGAAAGACCTTCTCACTCAGAGGAGCACCTGGAGGTCTACGTTATGTTAAAGACCTCCTCACTCAGAGGAGCACCCGGAGGTCTACGTTATGTGAAAGACCTCCTCACTCAGAGGAGCACCTGGAGGTCTACGTTATGTTAAAGACCTCCTCACTCAGAGGAGCACCTGGAGGTCTACGTTATGTGAAAGACCTCCTCACTCAGAGGAGCACCTGGAGGTCTACGTTATGTTAAAGACCTCCTCACTCAGAGGAGCACCTGGAGGTCTACGTTATGTTAAAGACCTCCTCACTCAGAGGAGCACCTGGAGGTCTACGTTATGTTAAAGACCTCCTCACTCAGAGGAGCACCTGGAGGTCTACGTTATGTAAAAGACCTCACTCAGAGGAGCACCTGGAGGTCTACGTTATGTTAAAGACCTCCTCACTCAGAGGAGCACCTGGTGGTCTACGTTATGTTAAAGACCTCCTCACTCAGAGGAGCACCTGGAGGTCTACGTTATGTGAAAGACCTCCTCACTCAGAGGAGCACCTGGAGGTCTACGTTATGTTAAAGACCTCCTCACTCAGAGGAGCACCTGGAGGTCTACGTTATGTGAAAGACCTCCTCACTCAGAGGAGCACCTGGAGGTCTACGTTATGTTAAAGACCTCCTCACTCAGAGGAGCACCTGGAGGTCTACGTTATGTTAAAGACCTCCTCACTCAGAGGAGCACCTGGAGGTCTACGTTATGTTAAAGACCTCCTCACTCAGAGGAGCACCTGGAGGTCTACGTTATGTAAAAGACCTCACTCAGAGGAGCACCTGGAGGTCTACGTTATGTTAAAGACCTCCTCACTCAGAGGAGCACCTGGTGGTCTACGTTATGTTAAAGACCTCCTCACTCAGAGGAGCACCTGGAGGTCTACGTTATGTGAAAGACCTCCTCACTCAGAGGAGCACCTGGAGGTCTACGTTATGTTAAAGACCTCCTCACTCAGAGGAGCACCTGGAGGTCTACGTTATGTGAAAGACCTCCTCACTCAGAGGAGCACCTGGAGGTCTACGTTATGTTAAAGACCTCCTCACTCAGAGGAGCACCTGGAGGTCTACGTTATGTTAAAGACCTCCTCACTCAGAGGAGCACCTGGAGGTCTACGTTATGTTAAAGACCTCCTCACTCAGAGGAGCACCTGGAGGTCTACGTTATGTTAAAGACCTCCTCACTCAGAGGAGCACCTGGAGGTCTACGTTATGTTAAAGACCTCCTCACTCAGAAGATTTCAGTGGCCACGTTGTACAAATACCACATGCCCTTAAACCTCGAGGAACCTTGTGTTTCAGGAGCCGTTTGTTCCTCAGAGGGGGAACCGGGTGACGTGGTACTGCTGCGGCCCGACGGTGTACGACGCCTCGCACATGGGACACGCCAGGTACCAGAACCCCCCCATGTTGTCGCCTTCTCAGGGGCTCGTTTTGTCAGTAAAGTGTAAAGAAATCTTTTTGAAACAGTGTTTCCTAAAAGCCAAAGACGACGTCCACAAATGACTGTTTTTGTCAGATATTAGTTACATTTAAGTTGATCAATAATCAGTTGACTTACTAATCGTTGAAGCTCTAAACAATATTTTGTCTCTCTGCAGATCCTACATATCTTTTGATATCCTGCGAAGGGTACTGAAGGACTACTTCAAGTACGATGTTTTTTACTGCATAAACATCACAGACATCGACGACAAAGTGAGTATAAGAAAGATTTATTATAGTAATTATCTTTAATTTAATGTAATTAACCCTCTGAAACCTGCCGGCGGGATAAGAAAATAGGTTCACAAAAACTCTGTGGATTGTTGTTATCACCAGAATTCAATTTCTCCATGGGTCCCTGAACACATCGCAAATGAACAAAAGCATTTTATTATCTCACCATATCCTCATCCGAAAAGATAAAATGAAAGGTGTAACATTCTGCATTGTAGTTTTGCACACTAAATATGGTGGTTTGAGTAAAATGTGCCGCCACGTGTTCTTTCCTTCCCCTCAGATCATCAGAAGGGCCCGGCAGAACCACCTCCTGGACCAGTACAAGAAGAAGCAGCCCAAAGCTGCTCAGATACTGCAGGACGTCCTGAGCGCCAGAGAGGTGAGACACTAACTGTCATCAGTGTGTAGCCTGCTTTATCAGAGAGCTGTCAATCACTGTAAGCCCCTCCCTAAAGCGTCCCCTGCTTTATGCTCTGTTTGACTCTAAATGAACCATAATTCACTAAATGAACATCAAATAACAATGTGAAATAATTTTTTAATAAAATGTTCAATAAAATATAAATACACAACTAACCTATTAAACAGTATAACAAAAGAATGGACCCTTTGTGACCTCACAGCCCTTTAAGGCCGCTCTGGCCTCCACCCCCGACCCGGATAAGAAGCAGATGATGGAGAGGCTCGACGCCGCCGTCTCCGCCGCTCTGCTGCCCCTGCAGGCGGCGGCCGAGGGCAAAGCCGCTCACGAGGTCGTGCAGCCTCTGGCGGAGGTGAGACTTCCCCTCTATGTGTACACAGTTAGTGCCTAAAAAACAAAAAGATCCATCACTTATACGTGTTTATGTCTCCTGCTACTTAATAAAGTAGAATATTCAACATAGTTTATATTTAAACACCATCTTTGCCTGTGAATTAAAAAGTGAATTTGGGTCGTCTCAGGTTCTGTTGGAGAACTCTAAGGACCTGCTCTCTGATTGGCTGGACAAGCAGTTTGGGAGCGAAGTCACAGAGAACTCCATCTTCTCCATCCTCCCCAGTTACTGGGAGGGAGAGTACCACAGAGACATGGAGGCCCTGAACGTGAGTCTGTTTGTTATGTTACTGTGTGTGTGTGTGTGTGTGTACACACACACACACACACACACACACACACACACACACACACACACACACACACATACAGTATGTTCTTATTCTGCTCTGGAACAAAAGTTCATTGTGCATCATTTGTTTCTGACCACAGGTTCTTCCTCCGGACGTGCTGACTCGAGTCAGCGAATACGTGCCGGAGATCGTGGAGTTTGTGAGGAGGGTCGTCTCCAACGGTTACGGGTGAGGGAGAGAAACTCGGCGGGCTGGCAGTCGGGTTTCTAGCGGCTGCCGGTTTAACAGTTTGGTTTCCGACGGCCCGTCTTGACGGTGTTGTTCTGCAGGTACGAGTCCAACGGCTCCGTCTACTTCGACACCCTGAAGTTCGACGGCAGCCCGCAGCACTCGTACGCCAAGCTGGTGCCGGAGGCGGTGGGCGATCAGACGGCCTTGCAGGAAGGAGAAGGTAGATATCTGCTCATTTTGCCTCGGAGCTACTTGACGCTAACGTAGCTTACCACAAAGACTGGTCGTGATCGGATTGTACCTGCAGGCGACCTGAGCATCTCCGCCGACCGGCTCAGTGAGAAGAAGTCCTCCAAGGACTTCGCCCTGTGGAAAGCCTCTAAGCCCGGGGAGCCTTCGTGGGACTCCCCGTGGGGGAAGGTGCGTGTTGAAAAGGGGGGGCGGGGGAGGGTCCGGTCTCCGCGCAAAACCCCCGTCAATTGTTTCACGTTGTGACCGAGATGCGGTTCGGCTTCCACAGGGGAGGCCCGGCTGGCACATCGAGTGCTCGGCGATGGCCGGCTCCGTCTTGGGTGAGTCCATGGACATCCACGGGGGGGGGTTTGATCTCCGGTTCCCCCATCACGACAACGAGTTGGCTCAGTCCGAGGTACACGAAAACAAAATCCGGCTTTTTTTTCCCATTGAAAATGTTTCGCTCCTGTTTTTCTTTCAGGAACCTCAAAGGGACGGTTCACCAAAATACCACCGGTTGCCGGGTAACCGTTTCCTCTGACTCGTGTGTTTCTTTAAACTGATGAGGGTCATTACTTCTAAAGAGTGTTTTTGTGTCTTTTGTTGTGCTCGTACGTAGTTAAAGAGGATCCGCTGGGGTTGTTTCCCCCTCACAGGCTTTCTTCCAGAACGATTGCTGGGTGCGATACTTCCTGCACACCGGACACCTGACGATCGCGGGCTGCAAGATGTCGAAGTCTCTGAAGAACTTCATCACCATTAAAGACGCCTTGGCAAAGAACACAGGTGACTCGGCTTCTGAAGGACGTCGTGGATGCTTGAAAAACAGAAGCACATTAAATTATTAAACCAAGTAACAGATGGAGGCGGGAGTGTCAGAAACTAAAGTATCTCTTTTGGAGGAGAACCTCGCACAAACAAACCTCTACAGCACTTCTGTCTTTTAAGATCCAGCAGAAATCATTGTTTGGGGTTCTGTTGTTTATGAAGTTCTAGAAGTAAGAAGCGTTTCTTCTTTCCGTCTTTCTGCAGCTCGCCAGCTCCGTCTGGCCTTTTTGATGCATTCCTGGAAAGACACGCTGGACTACTCCTCCAACACGATGGAGTCGGCCGTCCAGTACGAGAAGTTCCTGAATGTAATGGCACTGTGACGCATGTTTCTCTACTTCTGAATGTGAGTGTATTTTCCTCCCGTTGATGGGCCTCTCTCGCTCCCTCTCCGTGACAGGAGTTCTTCCTGAATGTCAAAGACCTTCTGCGAGCTCCGACCGACATCACGGGTCGCTTTGAGAAATGGGAGGCGGCCGAGATGGAGCTCAACAACAGGTGAGCGACCAAAGACGCGATTATAAATAAGGAGGTCGTCGCGCGCAAACATTTTAACGGAGGGCTCGCCCGTCTCGTCCAGTTTCTACGACAAGAAGTCGACGGTCCACGAGGCGCTGTGCGACAACGTGGACACCCGCACCGCCATGGAGGAGATGAGGGTGCTGGTTGGCCTTAGCAACGGCTACATCGCCGCCAGGAAGGGCGCCAAGCTGAGGCCTAACCGCATGCTGCTGGAGGGCATCGCCACATACCTCACAGGCATGCTGAAGGTAAGCTAAAAGGTTAAGGGTCCTGATGCTGCACAGTTAGCTCGCTGCTAGGGGGTCCTGATGCTGCACGGTTAGCTCGCTGCTAAAGGGTCCTGATGCTGCACGGTTAGCTCGCTGCTAAAGGGTCCTGATGCTGCACGGATAGCTCGCTGCTTAAGGGTCCTGATGCTGCACAGTTAGCTCGCTGCTAAAGGGTCCTGATGCTGCACGGTTAGCTCGCTGCTAAAGGGTCCTGATGCTGCACGGTTAGCTCGCTGCTAAAGGGTCCTGATGCTGTACGTCAGCTCGCTATGTAGCGCCACGACTGGCCATTTGCATCCATTTTGATGTTGTTCTGCAGTTTGCATAAAACCACTGAAATACGGCTTTTGTCATTCAGGTATTTGGGGCCATCGACGGGTCGGAGCCCATCGGCTTCCCAGTGGGAGGAGAGAGTCAGAGCATCGATGTGAGTCGACACAGTTCTACGTTTCATTTTATGGTTTAGGGAAACTAGTTTGCTAACTGAATGATGATTATAGGACATTTAGTGAAATTACTTTTAATATTTCACATGTTTTGAAGATCACTTTATTCTTTGTGACCCGGATGTTAGTCATGTGTAATGTGTCATGTGACTAACATCCTGGAGTACAGTATTTAAACACCGCTCTGATCTGATTGACAAGCTGCTGCGTTCTGCTTTGTTTGCTAGCTGGAGAGCACCGTGATGCCGTACCTCACCGTGCTGTCAGATTTCAGAGAGGGAGTCCGACAGATCGCCCGAGAGCAGAAAGGTAGTCTAAGAAATGTGTGTCCAAACATTCTGTTCTCCTGTTTACATGCTTAGAACAGGGGGCTCCCGCCCTCCCCTATGATTTCAATGGTCCGGCCTGCATTCGGTTGAAGTGGGCAGCATCTGCCCCGAACCTGAAATGAGGCTTAGAAGATCCTGTTCATGTCAAAGTAGAAACATTTTGTTTCCTTTGTCGTTGTTGTGGTTACAATGTTGTTTTTCTAGACTGAATCTTACAGCAAGTAATCACCCTAGAAAACGTGTGTTTTAGACACTGCTGTTAATTGTTAATGTTATTTTAAACACATTTGATCATCTTGAACTAGCAACTCTTTAACTCTCAGCTAGCTTAGCCTAGCAGCTAGTTTAGCATTACATTTTACTTTGTGTTTATTTGAAAAACATTTTCCTTTTAGTTGATTTAATTGATCTAATGTTATTTAGTGACCGAGTTGCTGCAGCTGTGTGACGTCGTCCGTGACGACACGCTACCGGCGCTCGGTGTCCGACTAGAAGACCACGAAGGTAACGGAACTGAAACGGCCCCCTTGGGTCCTCTGATGGTTTTCCCGCCTCAGCTGGGGGAAGTAAGCCGCGTGGTCGCTCTGTGTTTCCAGGTCTGCCCACGGTGGTGAAACTGGTCGACAGGGAGACATTGCTGAAGGAGAGGGAGGAGAAGAAGCAGGTGAGGGAGGTTTACGTTGCACACACAACAGAGAGGCTCATGGGTAAATAGGTCTGCTCTTTGCCTCTTTGAGTTACATGCCGTTGGACAGTACTTGCATGAGACAACGCTTCATAGATACTTTTGGGATGAACATTAATGAGAAAAAGGTCTGTAGGATTAAATGAGAACCA
This sequence comes from Apeltes quadracus, assembly GCA_021346845.1. Classification (NCBI taxonomy): domain Eukaryota; kingdom Metazoa; phylum Chordata; class Actinopteri; order Perciformes; family Gasterosteidae; genus Apeltes; species Apeltes quadracus. Next base: position 21,809,167 of record CM037918.1, on the reverse strand, counting down.
GAGCAGGAAAGCAGCTATCCAATGATGTAATAATAGGATAATAATGTCTTGTCTCTATGTTTGCAGATGGAGGCGGAGAAGAAGAAGAAGAAGGAAGACGCCGCCAGGAGGAAACAGGAGCAGGAGGTGAGTCCTCCGGGTCCACTCGTTGGGTTTCTCTGATCAGGAGACGCGTTCACTCATCTCCTCTTCTCCTCTCCTGGTTTTTCAGATGCTCAAACTGGCCAGGATGAAGCTCCCTCCGAGCCAGATGTTCCGCACGGAGACCGAAAAGTATTCCGTGTTTGACGAAACGGTGAATCCCTTTTAAAAGCTCTTCTTGAAGCACCAGAAGAAGAGTTGTGTCTTCTGATTTGAGGGGAACTTGTGTTACGCAGCAGTAGAAGTACACAACGGGTGTTTTATTTAAAACAGAACAGAATCTCCACCTGTTGAGGTGCTTGTACCTTAGTATTTCTTAAATTTAATGGTACTGTTCTCTGTGTATTCTATACTACTACTACTACTACTACTACTACTACTACTACTACTTGGCAGTAAAACATCTGATAGAAACACCTTCCGACCGAAGAACTCGCCTGGGTGACGTTGTTGTTGTTGTTGACGTCGTGCTCCTTCCCGCCTTTAGGGTTTCCCCACCCACGACGCTGAAGGAAAGGAGCTGAGCAAAGGACAAGCCAAGAAGCTGAGGAAGCTCTTCGAGGCCCAGGAGAAGCTGCACAACGACTTCCTGCAGATGAAGCTGAGCGGCGACTGACCAGTCGAAGGGTTACACGTGAAATGCAGGTTTTCACTGGATGATTTAACGTCTTTGAGACGAGTGTGAAGCTGTGAGACGTTTTTCATCTCGTTGTTCCCCATCGAGCCTCCAGAGCTTCTGGTTGCCACGGCGTCTGGTGATCTCCACACGTTTCAGTTTCTCCTTTTGCTTTGAAATGAACCGTTTGCATCCAGACTGAAAGAACTATTATCTTCATCGTCATCTGTCACATAAATCAGGGTTTTTCTGTGTTATTTTATAACACAAGGAGGTTCCCTTTACATCTTTTATCATCAACTTCCATTCGTTACATTCACGGTTTCAATTGAGGTTCATTATTTGAAAAGAATATTCAGGACATGACGATCAGATCAATAAATACAGTAAATGTGTTTTTACTGAGTTCCTCTTGTCTGTTGGATTCTTTCGTTGATACATACTGAATAAAAATACTGAATTAAATGTTTTTTTATTTGAACAAAACAGAACAGTTGCTATGGTTACTAATTTTCATTAGTGGTTTCAACAACAGATTAGTTTGATGCATTTCACAAATCTAGAATAATTAGCAGTACTCTTTAGCAGCTACTTGGCCTTGAACATTTTGGGTTATTTCAGGTTGTTCTTAGTCTCACTTCGTTATACTAGAAAGGAATCAGGGATTTGTCTTGAAGGATGTTAATGTTCTGTTTGTGGTCTTGTGTCATTTAATCTTCAAATGAAAAGACTAAACTATGTGTTTGTCTCTGAGCTCTGTTGGTTTTCTGACTTCTCTAACTTAACACTGGGGATGTAAATCTAAAACACAAAGGGTTGATCTACTTAAGAACCATTTGAGTCATTAAAGCTCTACATCACTGGTTGGGTTCTGTTTGTGAGATTTGTTTCCTAATAGAACAATAACTAATATTAGTATGTGTGTGTCTAGTTCAAGGCTGCGGAGACGCTCCAATAAAGACTCCGTAGTCACTAACGTCACCCTCACCCAGGTGCTCTTTAGTCAGAAGAGATTGTTCCAATTAGAGCAGCGCTGTTGGGGCCACAGGATTGTCTCAATAAGACCATCGAGTATCAGGCCAACATGCGACCACATTTCCTCTGAAGCAGTGTTCCAGCTGAACGGAGCAACACCATCAGGCCACTTCATTGTTCTAAACCCTGGATTTAGTTTAGGGTTCATTGGGTGTTGAAGACTTTAATTTACAGTTCCATATTTCTATATAAATGGCTATGTGAATCTCCTAAAGAAGTTTATTTAATTAAGCGTATAATAGTATAATGCATAAATATAAATATCTTATCTTTTTTGTTTTTTGTTTTGATGACTTTTTACACTTTTGAGTTATTAGTATTATTCTTGTTTTCGTTCACAGTAATAAATGCTCCCCTTTATAATGCTGATAGTATAAATTCTGACTGCGGAGGTGGGACCTCGAACTCCCCCTCAGCCAATCAGCAGCGTCCTACCGAGTCTTTGTCCAGTCACATTTGACGGCGCCCTATTTAAACCGCTCCGGTTCCGTGTTGTTTACCTGCAGGTGAACGTTGTTGACATATCGCCGGTTCCACCTCACAAACGTTTCTTCCTCCCGTTTAACTCTCCGCTTGACCTCAACGTTAAACATGTCGTCCGTGGAAGCACGTGTGGTGGTGAGTTAAATGACGTCACGTCTTTTTCACTGCGTTCAGTGAGTGGAGCCCCTGACTAGCTAGCATCTTTAGCTAGCATCTTTAGCTGGCATCTTTAGCTGGCATCTTTGGCTAGCATCTTTAGCTAGCATCTTTAAATGGCGTATTTGTGGCCTTTCTCTCCCTTCCAGCAGCTCCACGCAGCGGGGACAAAGAGCAAGACCACCGCGGGCCCGAGAAGGGCTGCTCTCGGGGAGATCACAAACTTCACCGGAGCAGCAGGCAACAACACCAAGGTGCGTACTCACACACACACACACACTTTTTAAAAAAAAAAAAAAGATTTTCAGTGTTTAAGAACTCTTAATTTACATATTTATATTTAGTGTCTGATGGAAGCTGAGTGAGCTCTTTTAACGCCTCAGTGAGCCAGGGGCATGCTGGGTAGTGGCGTGGCCTCAGGTCCCAGGTGGGGCAGTTTAGGATCCGTCTTTCCTCTGCTTGTTCCGGTTCTTTGGTGGCGCGGCGGTCTCCAGCCCGCTGCGCTTCATCCTCCTCAGAGATTGACTGCGTTCTGTCCCTTTGTCCTCAGAGGACTGTGAAAGCGGTGCAGAAAGCCGTCCGGGTGGAGGAGGTGCCTGTGGCTCTTCTCCCCCTGGTCTCAACAGAGTCTGATATGTCCGTGGAGGAGGAGGAGCTGTGCCACGCTTTCTCCGATGCGCTGCTCCAGGTGGAGGACGTGGACGAGCTGGACTCGGACCTCCCTCAGCTCTGCTCCAACTACGTCAAGGACATCTACAGCTACCTGCACGTCCTGGAGGTGGGTGCTTCCCTCCGTGCCGCCACAGCTGCGCTCTCGGGACGCGTTGTTTCACCCTCCCGCTCGTCTCACAGGTGCAGCAGGCCGTGCGGGCCGACTACATGCGGGGTTACAAGATCACGGAGCGCATGCGGGCTCTGCTGGTGGACTGGCTGGTCCAGGTCCACTCCAGGTTCCAGCTGCTGCAGGAGACTCTGTACCTCACCGTCGCTGTGATGGATCGATTCCTCCAGGTGCGACCCCTTTAAACGAAACTGTCTCTTCTGTGTTTTTTTTTTTTTTTTTTTTTTTTTTTTTTTTTTTTGGTCCCGTGTGTAACCCCCACCCACCCCCCCGGGCTGCAGGTCCAGCAGGTCTCTCGGGGGAAGCTGCAGCTTGTCGGCATCACCGCCATGTTGGTGGCCTGCAAGTACGAGGAGATGTACGCCCCCGAGCTGGGGGACTTCACCTACATCACAGACAACGCCTTCACCAAGGCCCAGGTCCTGGAGATGGAGCGGCTGGTTCTGAGGACCCTCAACTTTGAGCTGGGACGTCCCCTCCCGCTGCACTTCCTCAGACGGGCCTCCAAGGTGGCCAACGTGAGTTCCTCCAGCCTTATTTATGGAGCAAATGTGCTGTTGCGTGTCTTGTCAGCATGTGAGCGTGAAAAGTTGCTTGAAAAGGCCATGTTGCTTGGCACAGGATTAAATCTGTCCTGTAGTTTGGCTGGTGACTTGGGGGGGCTAGCATGACTAGCGTTGGTAGCCAATCAGTCGGTAGCATGTTCTCAGGTCTGGATGTGTCTCAGTCTGACGTACAGAGGCACACGCTGGCCAAGTACCTGATGGAGTTGACCCTCCTGGACTACGACATGGTCCACTACCGGCCCTCCGAGATCGCTGCTGCTGCGCTGTGTCTCTCCCAGCTGCTGCTGGACGGGCTACCGTGGGTGAGTAAAAGAAACGTCCACTCGCTCACTACTGGATGATTACATTGGCTTTCAATGCATTTGGCATTAGTGGCCTTTGGTCACAAATCTTACAAATCTTACAATCTTGTGTTCAAGCTGCATTCTGCTTATTGACCAGCAGGGAAGACTATGACAAAATTACTACTCTTGATTTATTCCCTCAGTAAACATGAGTTTATGATCTCTGTCTCTAGTTTCAAGTCGGCATGATGTTCATTTAGTGAATTATGGTCCCTTTAGAGTTAAACGGACCATAAAGCAGGGGCTGCTTTAGGGCGGGGCTACACGCTGATTGACAGTTTATTCTTCGTGCACTGGCTGCTCGTTAAGTGCTGTTAGTTTATGTTCATCAGTTTTTAATGAGCCGGGTTTTCATGGGGCTCGACTCTTGCGCTGCATCTCGCTCCTTATCGTCCCACCTGTCTCAGTCCGTCACTCAGACGCTCTACTCCACCTACGACGCCGCCCACCTGAAGCCCATCGTGCAGCACGTCGCCAAGAACCTCGTGATGGTGAACGACGGGAGGAGCAAGTTCCAGGTGAGTAAAACTTAAGTCGTCAGCTTGTGGCATCACTTGAAGTCTGAACACGTTCATGACCTTTGCCCCCTGCAGACCGTGAAGAGGAAGTACTCGAGCAGCCAGCTGATGAAGGTCAGCCTGCTGCCTCAGCTGAGCTCGGCCACCGTGAAGACGTTGGCCTCGGCGCTGCTCGCCGACCTCTGAGGCCGACGCCCACCTCTAACCGGCACTTTATCCAAAGCAGACTTTATGACCCCAGCTTTGTTTCTGCTGTTACCCACCTTCCAACATTTTAAATCTGATGTTTGGCTGAAACGCTCCGCGGTGTCTCAGACTTTACACTCGTTGCTCAACTTCTGTTTGGGAGTTGAGGATCGTCCCCTTTGTTTTTTTAATATTTTGTGTTGTCTACCTCATGGAAGGAAATGTTTTGCTTTAATCATCAAACGGTTCACATCTTAGATGTTTCATTTTTATCTGAATCAAAGTCTTTGGACTTTTTGCTGCCTCGTTTGTTCAGAAGTGAACTTTTATCTATTTGCACTTTGAGATTCAATCACACTTTTTAATATTTGAGGACTATGTGATAACTTGTTTTATAAAGTGAATCCTCGTATTTATAACTGTTTGCACATTTTACAAACGGCTGGTTCCACCAGTTGTAAAATAAAAACAAATACCCAAACTCTGTTGTAAACAGTTTATTGCTAAAATAAGGTTGTGTGCGGGGGGGTCGGGGAGCCGTGTTCAGGTGAAGCGGACTCTCCGCATGGAGCCCACGGTGCTGTTCTGGCTCCCCCAGTCGGAGAAGTTGTTGTAGTCCCTCTTCTCCAGGATGTAGTGGGGGCCGCGGTAGTTGGGCTCCTGGTAAACGGCCCACCTGCACACAGGGAGGAGGACTCACCTGTGACCTGCACTCTTTGATTACTGTTACACATGTGTTTAGTGTCACTCACGCGCCTCCCAGCACCCGGATGGAGGCCACTCGGTTGAGGCTGTAGCGGCTCATCAGGTTGGGGATGTCGTCCTGGATCTCCATCTTCTTCCCGGAGAAGCCGGCTCGCTCAAACAGCTGCGCTCTGCCCGGGTTGTTGTCCTGGAGGACACGAGGACACAAGGAAAGGACTCCAGTGAGCGACTGAATCCGCTGTTCAGTCCTAATTATCTGCTGTAATGTTTTTGTCTGCAGGTCAATGACAGCTTTTACAAAATGGTGTAAACGCAGGGCCGGTCCAAGGCATAAGGCTTATGCCGCAAGCAGACGTAGTATACTTTCGTATTATAACCGCACTGTATTCGTTTATAATTTTCGCTATAACATAGCGTGTCATTTGTGTCAATAGTCTTCTAGCACAGGTGACTGTGGGAGGGGGGGCCCCAAATAAAATTCTGCTCAGGGCCCCCAAGAGGCTCGGGCCGGCACTGTGTAAACGTGTCTTGTTTATTCGTTGCTGTTAAATTGCAGAGCAAAACTGTTCTTACACGCGCGTCATTAGCGGGCCGCGTGCGCGCGCCACTCACCTGCTTCACGGCCCTGACGGAGGACACGTGATCCACCTGCGCGCACCACTTGTCGTAGCAGTTGTACTCGCCGCGCTCGCTCATGTCCCACAGGTACTGGCGGCCGCGGTAGTTGTCGTGCTCGTAGCCGACCCACCTGGAGGAGGAGGCCGTTCACTTTGCGTCTCTTCTAAACGGGGTTCGTGTTGCGTTCAGTGTCACTCGGGCCGAACTCACGCTCCGCTCTCCACCTGCACGGAGTTGCATCTCTCCGGGAAGTTCTTGTCGCTGATCCGGGAGCAGTCGGAGCTCAGGTCCAGCCGCCGGCCGGCGAAGTTCCGCTGCTCGAAGAGGGTCACCTGAGGACGGGTCGAGCTGACGTCACCGACCAGCTGATTTTTGTCGTGTTACATTAAAGTCTTTCTTTGCCCTTGTTCAACATTTTCTAACCAGTAACGTCGGTCATCTTGGTCTTCCTGGGCATCTAATTGAGGTACAAATACACTCAACTAATAACTACACTTAAAATAAATTAAAACACTTAATTTGTACTTATGTACGGAGATCTGGCGCCACCTGGTGGTAAAGCGGCACATTGCAACCAACAACAAGTCTTAAGATCCGTCACGTCAAATTGTCCCAAAATGCTAAATATTGCCACTATCAAGTTTTCATTGCCATAAAAAGTCAATATGAGTTAAGGAACGAAAAAGGGAAAACAGTTGAGTAAGCAAATCAAAAACCAAACCAACAGTTTAACAGTTTAAAAATATATTTGTCACAATACGTGTGGTCGAACACCAGCTTTCTGGGTCTTTTTCCGGTTGGATCCAAATCACGTGTTATTTCTGGATACTATCAAGGCTGTCCTTTGATTTGACTGTTTAGTTACATGAATGGATTTCATTTAATGGGTCCAAAGTGACTCCATTGGCTCCAACACAAGACCAATAGATATTCATCGGACAAAAGATGCTAAACACACACTGTGACTTTAAGAGGTGTCATAGTTCCATTATTTGTGCTAAGCTATGTAATTGTAAATAAATGAACTAAGTAAAACATATTCTACTTTAAATCGTATGGAAGGATAAAGCACAGGGAACATGGACGTTGCTGACTCACCCTCCCACTGGACCCATAGAAGGCGCGTTGGAGCACAGAACCCAGCTTGCTGTGGACACAGAAACAACCCCCCATGAATAAAACACCGGCTGCCCCCCTCCCCCGAGGAAGAGCTCATAACCGTTACAGCAGATCACAGGTGACTTTCCACTCCAGCCTTTCAAAAAAATAAAAGCATCAACTTGCGCCTAAACTCTACAGTTTGTGTGCGTTTTTTGGTGAAACTGGTGTTGGAGGCGTCCACGTGGTGGGAGGGGGGGGTGATGCATTTGGAGGGGGGGGGGGGGGGGGGGGGGGGGGGGCTCCCCACGTACCTGGTTTGTTGGGCGAATCCTGGGACTTTAGTGAAGATGTTCATGTCCGCTCTGCGTCGCCTCCACCGCGCCGCTTAAATACTGCGAGGCCGAGCGGGCCGCCGGCTGCTGGAAGCCTCACAGCGGTTCTGCTGCCGGGGCCCCGGGGCCCTGGACGCCATTGATATGCTAAACACACACACACACACACACACGCCACGCTCGTGTCGTCTTCAACACACAACACTGCAAGTGCATGCAGAGCACAAAAAACAACAACACAGAAAGACAACGATGGAAATGGTGCACGTGGAACACAAGGAGCGCAGGGGCTCCGTGCACGTGAGAGTGCAGTGCCAACACTTTTCGGGGGCGTTGAGGGGGCATTGGGGGAGGGCGCTTTACACAGTTCAGCGTTTTTCTGGGCAACAAAGCAGCTCACGAGCAGGTTTGTGTTGTGCTTTGTGCGCTGTGCAAAGCTCCAGCAGCCCGTATTCACTGCAAGAGGTAGTGACTCCGGGGGGCGAAAGGCCTCCGTGAACCTGAATGTACGGAGGCAGCTCCAACCGACGTCGACATTACAGTTTTTTTCGATTGTTTACACGCAATTTTTAACACCGAGTTTTTTTTGTCAAAATATAATCACAATTATCCAAACACCACTCAATTTACAAAATTCCTAGATAGTTCGCAAAATGACACACTTCAGTCAAAACTTACACACATATTTGTGAAAATGCTATTAATTTTCATGTAACCAACACAGTCCCTCAATGATCAGACACAGTTTCACACTGCTGTCATAAATAAAAAACACATTTGTAAAAAAACTTTTAGGAAATAGCATGTGAGGGATTTTTGGCCAGACGTCATGTAAGGGATCATTTAGATGAAAAATAGTGACAAACCCACAACATTCTTCATGATTAGTTTGAGATGTAGGGAGAATGTACACAAATAGGCCGACTATGAACTTACCAAGCACTACACAACACTGATGCTGCAGACGGAATATTGCAAGTATTTATTTCAATACTTACAGTATTTCTTACCATAATCAGTAATCAACCAACAATGAAATCAATAAAACACATAAAATCTATAGACAAATGAGTACACACACTTTGACTCTGAAGAAAAACGACTGTAAAAGCAACCAGAATACTGTGACTATTCATCATCTCCTCTCTGAGCTCCGCGCTCATTCTCACGCTTCTCCTTCCATTTCTGTTGAGGACAGGTGAACTCACCTGCTGCCTGTTATAGCAAACCTGAGTGCTGCGTTTTCACATGAGCACGATTTATTGTATGTGTGATGCGTCATGTATGATTTATTGTATGTGTGATGCGTCATGTATGATTTATTGTATGTGTGATGCATCGGTGAACTCGTTGAACTACGTCTTCAAGGTCATCTGTTGCACTTGAGCTTCTTCCGGTCATATTGATCATTAAAGCAGATCTTCAATAATTAATTTTTTTTTACAGATGCCGGCACCTTAACTTAAGTTAACTGTGTAACCGACACATTTATTTTATGATAAGTATCTGATTTTAAAACTATTTTACAGAAATAAAAATGTATGAACACTACAACACGTTTACTTCATTTAATGTTCGTTTAATATCTACAATAACTCGTCTGCAGAGCGGCTTGTCTTTTTTTATTTGTACTCTTCGTAACCAAACCGAGTGCAAACTCTGCTTACGGCGTCAGAATCCCTCCTTTCTGCAACAGATCTGTTTGCCGCAGCGGATTTACTGTCACAGCGCACACTCAGTGTGTGTGTGTGTGCGTGTGTGTGCGCGTGTCAATGTGTGTGTGTCTGTGTGCGTGTGTGCGTGTGTGTGTATGTCTGTGTGCGTGTGTGTGTGTGTGCGCGTGTCTATGTGCGTGTGTGTGTATGTCTGTGTGCGTGTGTGTGTGCGTGTGTGTGGCTGATGAACGGCAGCAGAATGTCCCTGGATGCATCGCTCTGGTTTTGTTCTCTGTGACGTTGACTGTGACCCTGACGGGGTGGAGTGGGGGGGGGCGAGTGAGGGGGGAGGGGGGGGGGGGGCAGAGCCACTGACCACGTCCAGAACTCGGGGGACGTTTCTGGCACTCGGGAGCAGCTTCCAGCGGGAGACAAATGCAGCAGGTGCAGCAGGTGAGACGTGCGTCCGTGAGGGGGGGGGGACCAGTGGACAGCGGACTCCTCCCAGTGAGTTTTTGGTCATGTGACCCCCGAGCTGCTTTGACAGATTGTGTCTCCGTTGGTGTTCGTGGTCCCTGCAGGTGTAAGTGAAGACGCAGAGCGACCAATGGCGCGGCGCTGCATCCTGAGGCCGCTCCGCGTGCTCGCGCTGGTGCTGTGCGCGTACGCGAGGGACGACCTCCACGGGACAAAGAACGAGGGGACGTCCTTCTACTACGGCACCTTCCCGACCGGTGAGCGGCGCCTTCTGACGCGAGCCGGTGACCCAGCGTCGTTTTGACCTTCGACCCTTGTCGGCGTGCAGGTTTCTCCTGGGGGGCCGGCAGCTCCGCCTACCAGACGGAAGGAGCCTGGAACGTGGACGGCAAAGGGACGAGCATCTGGGACGCCTTCGCCCACAAGAAGGGGAAGATACTGTCCAACGACACGGGGGACTCCTCGTGTGACGGCTACTCCAAGTTCAAGGTGCCGTATTTACAGTACGAGGGGAAAAATCTATGGAAATCATTAGAAGTAATTTCCTGTCGCCAGTGCAGCATTGAATCTGCGGTGAAATAAAATAACTAGTTAGTTGATAGAATTAAATGCTACATTGGTTACAGAGCAAAGCTGTATTTTCTATGATGCGACTAAAGTGGTTGAATAAAACATTGTTGTTGTTGGCAAAATGATTTGAACTTAACTGTTCAAGTTAAACTTACAGTAATGCTTTATGTTGACTTCTGAGATGTGTTTGTGTTTAAAAGACAATACTGCTTCATTGACTTGATCGTGAATGTCTTGTCTCCTGTTTTATTTATATAGTTCACACAATCATGGGTGTTTAGCTCTGGACAAAAGCTAAAGGGATCATTAGCCAACTGTTCACATTCGTTAGGCTAAGCTAAGCTAAGCTAAGCTAAGCTAATCACCTCCTGGCTCCAGAGTGGTATCAAAGTTCTCTTTATTTCTGACTCTCCAAAAAGATTAATTATCTATTCAAATGAAATTCAGTGGGTGTAAACAAGGTCTTTGTTGTTTGTTTTTCAGGATGACATCACCTTGATGAAGGATATGAAGCTGAATCATTATCGCTTCTCCATTTCCTGGCCGAGGATTTTACCAAGCGGACTGAAAAGTAACCATGGTTTTTAGTTGTTATTTCTTCACTATTTCTTACCCTTTTTATTGGTTTGTGATTAAGATCAGTATCGGAATTTGAAATCAATAACCAGAAAAACATTTGCTGATCCTTGATTGATTGATTAAATTGTTTTGACTAATAATACGTCACCACGAACATTGACGACGCGGCTTCAATCCGTCAGGTGACCTCATCAACGAGAGAGGAATCAAATACTACGAGGACCTGATCAGCCGGCTGCTGGACAATCAGATCACGCCTGTCGTTACTTTGTACCACTGGGATCTGCCACAGGTGAGCCCCCACCAGCCCGTCGGGTCTCTGTCCGCTCACACGCCGCCATGCTAACGCCCCCCCTCACCCCCCCGCCTCCCTGCAGGTCTTGCAGGAGAAGTACGGCGGCTGGCAGAACGCCAGCATGGTGAACTACTTCAACGACTTCGCCGACCTGTGCTTCCAAAGATTCGGGAACAGAGTGAAGCACTGGATCACCTTCAACAACCCGTGGGTAAGTTGGGGGGTCTGGGAGGTCGGGGGGTCTGGGGGATCTGGGGGGGCCTTTGTGAGAACGGGGGTGACGTTTTGGCTTGTGGCCTCTTGTGGTTTCAGTCCATCGCGGTGGAGGGATACGAAACTGGGGAGCACGCACCCGGCCTGAAGCTGAAAGGAACGGGAGCCTACAGAGCGGCTCATCACATCCTCAAGGTAGGAAAGACCCGGTCCGCTTCAGTCCACTTCAGTCCACTTCAGTCCACTTCAGACTGCTTCAGTCTGTTCAGTCTGTTTGAGTCCGCTTCATTGCTCTGTTTCTATATATAAAATATGTTTTTTTTTCCCTCATTACATTTTTTGATCTAATATTTTAACTTTTTTTTCCATAGGGTGTTCTTTTATAAAACATATTTGGACTTATCTTTCAAAACATTCTTCAGACTGATTTAAAAAAAAAAAAACATATTTTGATATTCTATTCAAAAACTTCTTTTTTTTACCCAATATTGTTTTACTTTAAAATATATAGATATTTTCTGACCCAACAGAACTATATCGCACTACATTTCATACATATAAGCCTCAATTACATTTAGTTTTTTTAATGAATCAATGAATGAATGTGTGTGATTTGTGTCTCTAATTGTAACAACAAACTAAACTTTGAAACAGGCTCACGCTCAAGTGTGGCACACGTACGACAGGAAGTGGCGAAGCAGACAAAAAGGTACGAAAAGAAAAGGCTTTTATTTTGAAATGTGTTTTCTGCGCGACTGAAGTCAAAAGATGTGCGTGTGTGTGTGCGTGCGTGTGCATGTGCATGTGCGTTTGTGTGTGTGTGTGCGCGTGCACGCGTGTGTGTGTTTGCGTGTGCATGTGCGTTTGTGTGTGTGTGTGCGTGTGCGTGTGTGTGCGTGTGCGTGTGCATGTGCGTTTGTGTGTGTGTGTGTGTGTGCGCCTGCGCGTGTGTGTGTGTGTGCGTGTGCATGTGTGCATGTGTGCATGTGTGCATTGTGCAGGCCTGGTTGGGATCTCGCTCACGGCCGACTGGGGGGAGCCGGTGGACGTCACCAACCAGAGGGACGTGGAGGCGGCGGACAGATACATGCAGTTCTACCTGGGCTGGTTTGCGTCTCCCCTCTTCAGCGGCGACTACCCTCAGGCCATGAAGGACTACATCGGTATGCCGCCGCAGCGCAGAGACTTTCGCTTTAGACTTTTCATGGAGATGTCAAAGAAGCAGAAGTCCCGGACTTCATGATTACAGTTCTACGGAAATATGTCATTATGCTCAGCTAAAAGAAAGTTTGGGGATTTCTTCCTCTTTATTATCCCTGAAAGTCCTCCCTCTAAACACGCCGCCTGACCTTTGACCCCCAGGCAGGAAGAGCGGCCAGCAGGGCCTGGGAGCCTCGCGGCTGCCCGTCTTCTCTCCTCAGGAGAAGAGCTACATCAAGGGGACCTCCGACTTCCTGGGCCTCGGGCACTTCACCACCCGCTACGTCACCCTGAAGAACTACCCGTCGGGCCTCGGGGACAGCTACTTCGCCGACCGCGACCTGGCCGAGCTGGTGGACCCGCGGTGGCCGGACCCCGGCTCCGAGTGGCTCTACTCGGTTCCCTGGGGCTTCAGGCGCTTGCTGAACTTCGTCAAGGTGACAAAGATGATCATGATCACGAGGTCGCACTCTACTACGTTGTGTACAGACGAACAATGTGAGAGATTTATTCATTAATCTGACAGAAATGTAGTCAATATTCAGTCAAAAATCAATCAATGGATTTATGTTTATATGGGGTTTTGTTCTGAAATATTTATCAAAATCCCTCCACTTCTAGTCTGTATGCTAAGCTAAGCTAATGGCCCACCAGCTCCAGCTCTCTTATACATATATACATAAATACTAGTGATACTTGACTAGATAGGGGAGTAGTGTAGAACGTAGCGATACGCATCAGTGTGTACTGCATCCTGAATGGACCGTCCCTCAGACCCAGTATGGAAACCCCATGATATACGTGACGGAGAACGGCGTGTCGGAGAAGACGCTCTGCACCGACCTGTGTGACGACTGGAGGGTGCAGTACTTCAAGGACTACATCGACGAGCTGCTCAAGGCCGTGAGGGACGGGGTGGACGTGAAGGGCTACACCGCCTGGTCCCTCCTGGACAACTTTGAGTGGGACGAAGGCTTCTCCGAGCGCTTCGGACTCTACTACGTCGACTTCAGGAGCAGAAACAAGCCGCGCCACCCGAAGGCCTCCTGTGCACTTCTACAAGCGCATCGTCAGCTCCAACGGCTTCCCCAACCAGAGAGAGGTGAGCTGCGCAGCGGCCGGTGTGGAGGACGTGGTGGAGGACGTGGTGACCTCATTGACCTCTGTCTCTGCAGGTGGAGAGCTGGAAGAGGAAAGCCGTGGAGACCTGCTCCTCCAGCAACCAGCTGCTGGCCGCGGGTGAGTACGGCGAAGCGCGGCGAGGCGACGGAGTCGTGACGCAGCTCGGCGGGGGCGAAACAAAGGAAGAGTCTGTCTCAAGCTTGTTTCGCCCCTCCAGCTGGAAGGGAACCCGGGGGGGGGGTCAGGCTTGGCCAGGGCATGATGAGGTTTAGAAACAACAGTTGTTCTTCTTACCAATATTATTTCATAAGATTAGTATTACTAAGTACAACTAAGAATGATTAAACCTGAAATGATATTATTTCCTTTATATTATTACTATTACTATCATAATTATTTGATAAATATTCATTTCGAAAAGACAAATGGACTCACAGTAAGTACATAGATGAATAATAACACAAATCTATGGGCTGTATGACCCGTGTTGCACATTTTAAAGGTTCAGTCATTTAAATATATGGAATATTAATATATACTTTAATCAACAGCTTAGGTTTTACTTGTATTTGAAATGATGTATATGTACCTTCACAAATCCACACAATATTGTAGTCACCTTGCTGAAGTGCTCACATGCGCAAACACACTCATCAATAATCCGATCGGGATTCCGACCAATCAGAAGTCACGTTTCCCTGGTTTGTGTCTCAGATCCGCTGATCGGCCACATGGAGATGGTGACGGAGATCGTGGTTCCCACCGTGTGCACGCTGTGCATCCTCCTCAGCGCCGTCTTCCTCATGTTCCTGCTGCGTGGACGCCTCTGAAGACACACACACACACACACGCAAGCACACACAGACACACACAGACACACACAACTGTCCTAACGATTCGTGATGGTGGAAAATAAAAGATGTCCAACGCATCCATAGCGAAGACGGTTTTCTTCTTTAGTTGTTGCTGTAGCTACGTAGCTTAGCATCGCATAGCTCCCCATTCAAGTTGTGTTTTCTAAACATTACCCAGACAAGTAAGTGGTGCTTGTGTCACTTGTACTTGTGTTTTTCAAGCTAGCTTATGTAGAAGAAGTTGGAGGAAATCAGCACAGCCATTTAAAACAGAATTGATAGAGAAGACAAAACGATTCAGTTTGTTATTTAAAAGACAAAACATACCGGCTGTTTTTTCATTTTTTATTTCTCTCCCTCTGACTGTGGGCATTCTAACAGAACAAAACTTTAAAAGTTTAACTTTTCTTCGATTGTATTTTTTGACCCAATTTTCTTTCCATGACAAGTTGAATTTAATAAGTTTATTTTCCATTTCATCTTCCAAACTTAAAACGTCTCACTTTTCCATGACATTCAACAAAAAATTATGTTTTTCTTCCCCCATTACATTTTTTGACTTTATATTTAAAACCCTTTTTTCCCATGAGATAGAGGGATATTATTTTTTTACCTGATTTCTTTAACAAAAACAAATCGAATTCTTCAGACTGATTAAAAAAAATACAATTTCAAAACATTTTTTCGAGCTAATTCCTTCTACAATTAAAAAAATAAACATTTACCAACTTAATTATTAATATTTTGACATTCTAGCAAAAAACATTTTATGACTCAACAGAACTATATTGGACTACCTTTTCAAAACATTATTGTACTTTTTTCCCCCAAAACTTCTCAACAGGACTTTGGTCCTTTTTTCAAACTTATTTTTGAATATTTTTTTACTTTTTCCTCCAATAAAATTATTTGACCTAACATATTTGGACTTCTTTTAAAAACATTTTTCCGGATTGATTTATGTGCAATACAATTTCAAAACAATGAATTTTTTTTCCATACAGCGGGAAGTACATTTAGACTGTTTTTCAAAATATTTGACATCATTTTAAAAAATATTTTCCAACCTAACATATTTCGACTTCTTTCCACACACAAGTTATACATTTAAGAAACTTGATTTTAAAGTTAGTGGCAAGTCTGCTCAATATACCCACGTGGTACCTTCGAACGAGACATTAGGAAGCATATTTATCACATTTAGACCTAAAAGGGGTAATTTGGGTAATGCCCTTAATATAACGGGAAGTGAACTATTTAGAACTTTGTCTGCATTGGAGTTTATTTTCTTGGCCATTCAATGGGCTTCAATGCACATTGTGAATATGACAAATTATACTTTATATTTAGAATAATAAAAAATAAAAAACAGTGAAGTGAAATGTGTTTTAAAAAACAGTATCGTTCAGTAAGAGGATCAGAAATAGAGCATTGTAAAACAGATTATTATAAACTGGTTGGATGAAGTGGGGCGCGCGCGCGCAGAGAGGGACGTGCACGCGCGCCGGGTCCCCATCAGAAACCAAGATGGCGGCGCAGCGGAGAGCCGGCGCGGCTCAGTGACTGACGGGTCGCCGGCGAAGGACAGACAGCGGCCATCAGCCCCGCGGATTAAAGAAGAGGACCGCGAACTACAGCGGTCACCTGTCACCTCCTCCTCCTCCCTCCCCCGGTCCTCCTCCTCCTCCTCTAGAGCGCCGCCGCAGGAGGAGAAGTTGCATTCCGTCCAGCAGCGAGCGGTGAGTGCGAGATGATGACCCGCCGCAGCGACCCCCGGGCCGGCAGGGCTTCCCGGGCCGAGCGGCGGGTCGCACACCTGCGTCTGTCCGCGCGCGTCGTCACCTCGCGGTTCTTAAGCGCCACAGGTGGATCAACGCCAATGTGAGAATGTTGGAATCACCTGTGAAGGACAGAACTTCACGGTGTAGACCGTCTGTTTTACCCGCTTAGTGCAACTAAAAATACCCCCCCCCCCCAAAAAAAACCCAGCTGCTGCGCCCCTTCCCACCCCGCCGTGGGGGATATTTTAAGGTTGTACTGTATTTAGTCTGTCCCCCTTTATGGGATTATTCATGAGTCATTAACGCCCTGTGAAGCGGTGATATCTAATCAATGGTTCTATCACAGCGGGACGTTCTTCGTCCTCAGACCCTCTTTTAACACATTTAATACTCGCACACCCTGCAGACGGTGAGCCCTGCAGACGGTGAGCCCTGCAGACGTTGAGCCCTGCAGACGGTGAGCCCTGCAGACGTTGCAGTTGAGCCCTGCAGACGTTGAGCCCTGCAGACGTTGCAGTTGAGCCCTGCAGACGGTGAGCCCTGCAGACGGTGAGCCCTGCAGACGGTGAGCCCTGCAGACTGTGAGCCCTGCAGACTGTGAGCCCTGCAGACGGTGAGCCCTGCAGACGTTGCAGTTGAGCCCTGAAGACGTTGAGCCCTGCAGACGGTGAGCCCTGCAGACCTTGCAGTTGAGCCCTGCAGACGTTGAGCCCTGCAGACGTTGAGCCCTGCAGACGTTGAGCCCTGCAGACGGTGAGCCCTGCAGACGGTGAGCCCTGCAGACGTTGAGCCCTGCAGACGGTGAGCCCTGCAGACGGTGAGCCCTGCAGACGGTGAGTCTTGCATGGGAGCCACACGCAGCGAGAGTTCGCGTGCTGATGTGGAAAGGAAGGTCGTGGGGTTCGTCGGGGACATTTCAGGAAGTTATTCCACATTGTTTAGCGACACCATAACGCGGCCTCGTCATATTCCAGGAAGGTGACCCGCGCTGAAGCCCCGTGGTTTCATCCAGGAGCCTCGCCGCCCTGCTTCCCCCTGACCCTCCCCCCCACCCCCCACCCCCCCCCCGAACCCCCGGGAGGCTCAGGGTTCATGTTGTTCTCCCATGTTCATGTTGCGTAATTCAGTGCGCACAAACAAAAGTGGGCAAACACGAGTCCCGCTTCAGAGCGGCGTCCTCACTGAGTGAGCGTGACGGGCATCCGGTCATTACAACCGACTGCATTCTCTGTGGTGACCAGCAGGGGGCGACTCCTCTGGTCGCTCAGAAGAAGAGCAATCTGAGGTTTGAATATGGCCGTGTTTTATACGCTCACACAGCGAGCAGAAGAAAGATGGTGACATTTTATTTTAAGTAAAAGCCTTGAAGAAAATGGGAATATCTCTCAAATGTTTCTGTTTGGTACAATTAAAGCTTCCAAAAAGCTTAGAAAAAGCTTGTTAACCAATAAATGATGCCAGCCAATCGAAACCTTCCACACTGGCAGGAAAGCACCATTTCTTTGCATCGATTTAAGTGTAACTCTGGTAGATGAAGCCTCTGCTGTTGAAAGCTGTAATTATCTGACTCTGCTGGGTTCACATCCCCCCCCCCCCCCCCCCCCCCCGGCGCTCTTCCCATTACATCAGGGGAGAATTTGGACGTCGCTTAGTGCAAAGCTGCCGGAGTTAACAAGCCACAAATAATAACCGATCACGCCGGAAAGAGCAGCGCGTGTGAATCACTTTCTGCGACTGCGATTAAATCCGCTCAGGTTTCCCCTGAGACACGCCGTCGATTCCCACGCCGCTCCGAACGCTCGCCGCCACTGAACGCTGAGGCCGGGGCTCTGACTTCGTTATGCAGACCATGTGATCCGTGTCCATCATATAAAACGTGTGTGACATGAAATTATGGAGCTTGCTTTGTTTTATTTTGCCAAAATTCCTTTAAAAGAGACACACGATCCAACGTCTCTCCCGTCTCTCCCGGCGGGGCGCAGACGGCTCCATGGATCCTCCTCTCAGTGGCGTTGGGGTCTGTTCAGTTAGTTACATGACCAAGTCAAAACCTTCCACGCATGATATCCAAACACAAAACGCAACGACTGCATGCAGATAAATGAACAACAGCTGCTTCATACGGCTTTAATCCCATCAGGTGTGGTAGTTATTGCAGTTATGTCACAGCATCACTACATGGTCTTATTTTCAATTATTAATGAAAGGCTGAGGAACCTTTCTGACGGCACATCGTACATCTTACTGTTTATAGAATAACGCGTCACGCCGAACGGACCCTGAATCCGCCCTGATGCAACAAACCAGAATAATGATCGACTTATTAAGTTCAGTCATTTCTCAGGAGGGAAAATCTCCTGGTTTCTTCTCCGCCATCACATGTCTGTCTGCAGAAGTGGTGGAGTCGAGCTCCTCTGCTATTTATTTGACCAGGTGACCAGATGCGGCGCCACGCGGGGCGGCGTGTTTCTCACAGAGCTCGTCTCTCCGTCCGCAGCGGGCCGACTAGAAGCAGATGTTTGGCTCCCCGCTGGCTCCTGTGTTTGCGTTCGCATTCCTCTTCACCGCCTCCGCGTGGGCGCGCGCCGGGCTGCCGGCGTTCCCCGGTGACCCCGGTGACCCCGGGGGGCCGCCGGCTGAAACGAGACCTTCGTGGAAGCGGCTGACGGGCTGTTCTTGTGTTGTCCCCCCCCCTCCCAGGACTCCTGCTGCTGCTGTGAGTCAGCGCGTTCGGCTCTGCAGCTCAGGCTCCTCGTGAGGCCCCAGCTTAAGCCCCGAAACGCGAAGCAAGAAGCTGTAGAACGACTTTCTCGTTATATTTTCATCTTTTCCGACGGCGGGACAGAAAAAGCAGCCAAAGGAAACCCTTTTTTTTAAGCGTCGCATTCTGAGCTGCTCAGTGCAAATGGGACAGCGATCGATGTCACATGACCAAAGAAGGCTGATGAAGACGAGAGGCTGTCAGGATGTAGAGCTTCCATTTCATGTCCGACATTGGGGACACTTGGGATCATCAACGGAGGCTCTTCATGTTCTCAGGACGTTCACCTGCAGGCCACACAGGAAGCTGCCCGGGTTCCTGCCTGTGCGACCGCTGCTGATCTCTGCATCCAGCTGTTCCTCATCCGCTGGGCGTTTTCAGCTGGACCGACCTGCGTCATGAGCGATCACGTCAGCATTTGGTGTGGTGCCTGGAGGGCTCCGGGCAGGCCTCCTTCTGGCTGCAGCACATCCTGCCTCAGACGCTCACTGCTGCTTTCGTGGCTCGCAGGGAGGTTGTGCAGATGTGATGCAGATCGGTTTCTTGCACGAGGCCTTTTCAGCTGCAGGTCCAGGAGAGAATCCAGCCATCGACGCAGGAGACGTGCCTGCTCAGCGCTTTGATGCAACTCACCGCTGCCTTCTACATTCCTGCAGCACCTGGAGTTCTTCTGGGGTTCTTCTGGGGGTCAGTATGCCGTTGTCTCCGCAGGCCTTTGCTGTGTGAGATGCATTTCTCACATTGTGACCTACTTACACTGTGGAGTTCTTCTCTTCTGGCGACGATGAAGGCGGTTTGATTGTAACAGGGGTTCAGGATTGTCCCACACACGCTGCATAGACACATGAATATGTATGTTCATGTGTGTACCACATACAATGTGGTCCAGAGATGGCGTTGTGTCTTCAGCGGGATGACTGCATGGCAGGGAGGATTGCGTCGCTGTTGTGTATTGAAACCAATGAGTCTGTGACTACGACGCATATTCAGCTCGAGCTCCGTACAATCAATCAGCGCCTGTCTCATTGGAGGATGATGATGACATGAGCGTAACAGGAGTGTGCGTGTCGTCAGTGAGCTGTACTTTCCGCGTGTGCCAGAAAACCCTCGAACTGTGTGACACTCAAACCATATGGGTCACCGACACACCCAGAGTCAGAGGGAGGGAGTCGCTTCCATGTCGCCTGCATGGGCTTTTCAAATGTTGGTGTACTTTCTATTATCCGGCAAGGCTTCAAGCAAAAAGATACATGTGTTGACCACACAAAACGTTCCTCTTTGATAGCTTATAGTTAGGGCTGGTTTAGGTTAGCCTGGCTCAGGTTAGCCTGGCTTAGGTTAGGGCTGGCTTAGGTTTTCCTGGACCAGCTCTTAGTGACGCTGCTATAGGCTTAGACTGCCGGGGGACTTCTTGGGACACACCGAACACCTCTCTCTCTCTCTCCTTCTACTTAAATCCACGTTGCATTAATGCACATGACTAATTCAGCTTCTTCCTGGGAGTTCTTTTGTGCTTTCTCGCCGAGCAGGTCTCTGCAGATCGTAGTTCCGTCAGGACCCTGGGCCTGCTGCCATCATCATCATCATCATCATCATCATCATAAATATCATTACAGACTGTAAGGCCTCCTGAAGCTAATTTGTAATTTGCGATTTTGGGCTGTACAAAATAAAACGAATAGTTTCTGTCTGAATCTCTCACACATGAAGCGCGATGGTCAATACCAGTTTCCTCCCTCTCACGGGTGTGTGGAAGAGGTGTGCAGTTGTTAAACAGGAAGTGCAGCTGTGGCGTTGGCCCCTTTCAGAGGTCGGTTAGTTAGTTTAACCAATTATTCCCGGACGGAAACCGGCGGTTCTGCAGAGGAAGTCGGTGCTTCATGCATCCTCTGCAGTGGCCAGCAGGGGGCGGCTCCTCTGGCCCTGGATTATTCACTCAGTGAAGGTTGTAAAGGCTCCTCTCTGGTCTCTTTGAGGGGCGTGGGGGGGCGGAGCTTGCTGACGGGCGCTGGCAGCTGGTTCAGCTCCTCTCTGTCCTTGCAGATGCCTGCACGCCCCCCTGCACGCCCCCCTGCACGCCCCCCTGCAGATCCCCCTGCACACCCCCCTGCACACCCCCCTGCACGTCCCCCTGCACGCCTCCCTGCACGCCCCCCTGCACGCCCCCCTGCAGGCCCCCCTGCAGACCCCGGCCAGTGGAATTACTCCATTACAAATGGAAATGTGAGTGTGACTAAATGACCAGGCAACGTGCTCAAAAGAAACCAAAAGGCTGAGACGCGTTTGAATCGTCTGTTTCTGATCTTCAAGCTGTCGCGTGAGCGGAAACATTCCTCTCTGCTCGGGGGGGGTGAAGTTTCATTTCTGCCCACGGAATCAACGTGGTTTCCCGGGGGCTCGGGTGTCAGAGAGCCAGTCGCACTAATCGGGGTCAGTATTTCTCTGTGTTCTGTGCTTCAGACTGGAGAACGATCCCTTTCCTCTGCGCTGAGCATCCGTCAGGCCGACGCTGAAACACAAGGCACCGATTCTAGTTCCCAACCGCTCTCAGCAGGGGTTTAACAAATTCAGACCCAGAATGCATCTCTGTATGTTGGACTGCACAGACATGAGGTCAGAAAACAATACTCGTCATCCCATTCGGGGGGAATTTCTGCTTTAATGACTCAATCGTTACAAGTTGATTTCCAGTTAAGCTCAGAATGTAATTCAGTGCAGCGACAAGAAAAACCCCTAAAAGTCACATCAAGGAGTAAAAAACAATCCCCATTCAAAAAAGGAGGCAGCAACACCATTTGAGCCTCCATGGATCCCACAGTTTCTCCTCACGAGTCTGTCCCAGCGGATCCCAGCGGGTCCCAGCGGATCCCAACGGGTCCCAGCGGATCCCATCGGGTCCCAGCGGATCCCATCGGGTCCCAGCGGATCCCAGCGGGTCCCAGCGGATCCCAGTGGATCCCAACGGGTCCCAGTGGTCCCTCTCAAAGCCTCAGTGACCGAACATAAACCGAACTGGTGATTCGGAGTCTTTTGCTTCACGATGCATCACAGAAGTAGCTGATGAACTAAACTGAAAACATCTTTCCTGCTCACACGCCTCTTCTTTTGCCCCCAACATGTTCTTCCAGATGTCATTATTTTACTGCGTTAGCGACGGCGCAGGAAGCTTCCCACCCGCCACACAACAAACAAACCCCCCCCGTTTGTCTCCCCCTGTGTGACCCAGCAGGCGGCCGGCGGGGATGGACCATGATGGAGGACAGAGGGCCTCGTGTAGCCGACTACTTCGTGGTGGCCGGTCTGACGGACCCGTCCAAGCCGCTGGACCAGGAGATCCATTTTGACGACGCCTGCCACAAGTCGGCCCAGCCCAGGGCGCTTCCCCCTGACCCTCCCCCCCACCCCCCACCCCCCCCCCGAACCCCCGGGAGGCTCAGGGTTCATGTTGTTCTCCCATGTTCATGTTGCGTAATTCAGTGCGCACAAACAAAAGTGGGCAAACACGAGTCCCGCTTCAGAGCGGCGTCCTCACTGAGTGAGCGTGACGGGCATCCGGTCATTACAACCGACTGCATTCTCTGTGGTGACCAGCAGGGGGCGACTCCTCTGGTCGCTCAGAAGAAGAGCAATCTGAGGTTTGAATATGGCCGTGTTTTATACGCTCACACAGCGAGCAGAAGAAAGATGGTGACATTTTATTTTAAGTAAAAGCCTTGAAGAAAATGGGAATATCTCTCAAATGTTTCTGTTTGGTACAATTAAAGCTTCCAAAAAGCTTAGAAAAAGCTTGTTAACCAATAAATGATGCCAGCCAATCGAAACCTTCCACACTGGCAGGAAAGCACCATTTCTTTGCATCGATTTAAGTGTAACTCTGGTAGATGAAGCCTCTGCTGTTGAAAGCTGTAATTATCTGACTCTGCTGGGTTCACATCCCCCCCCCCCCCCCCCCCCCCGGCGCTCTTCCCATTACATCAGGGGAGAATTTGGACGTCGCTTAGTGCAAAGCTGCCGGAGTTAACAAGCCACAAATAATAACCGATCACGCCGGAAAGAGCAGCGCGTGTGAATCACTTTCTGCGACTGCGATTAAATCCGCTCAGGTTTCCCCTGAGACACGCCGTCGATTCCCACGCCGCTCCGAACGCTCGCCGCCACTGAACGCTGAGGCCGGGGCTCTGACTTCGTTATGCAGACCATGTGATCCGTGTCCATCATATAAAACGTGTGTGACATGAAATTATGGAGCTTGCTTTGTTTTATTTTGCCAAAATTCCTTTAAAAGAGACACACGATCCAACGTCTCTCCCGTCTCTCCCGGCGGGGCGCAGACGGCTCCATGGATCCTCCTCTCAGTGGCGTTGGGATCTGTTCAGTTAGTCACATGACCAAGTCAAAACCTTCCACGCATGATATCCAAACACAAAACGCAACGACTGCATGCAGATAAATGAACAACAGCTGCTTCAAACGGCTTTAATCCCATCAGGTGTGGTAGTTATTGCAGTTATGTCACAGCATCACTACATGGTCTTATTTTCAATTATTAATGAAAGGCTGAGGAACCTTTCTGACGGCACATCGTACATCTTACTGTTTATAGAATAACGCGTCACGCCGAACGGACCCTGAATCCGCCCTGATGCAACAAACCAGAATAATGATCGACTTATTAAGTTCAGTCATTTCTCAGGGGGGAAAATCTCCTGGTTTCTTCTCCGCCATCACATGTCTGTCTGCAGAAGTGGTGGAGTCGAGCTCCTCTGCTATTTATTTGACCAGGTGACCAGATGCGGCGCCACGCGGGGCGGCGTGTTTCTCACAGAGCTCGTCTCTCCGTCCGCAGCGGGCCGACTAGAAGCAGATGTTTGGCTCCCCGCTGGCTCCTGTGTTTGCGTTCGCATTCCTCTTCACCGCCTCCGCGTGGGCGCGCGCCGGGCTGCCGGCGTTCCCCGGTGACCCCGGTGACCCCGGGGGGCCGCCGGCTGAAACGAGACCCTCGTGGAAGCGGCTGACGGGCTGTTCTCGTGTTGTCCCCCCCCCTCCCAGGACTCCTGCTGCTGCTGTGAGTCAGCGCGTTCGGCTCTGCAGCTCAGGCTCCTCGTGAGGCCCCAGCTTAAGCCCCGAAACGCGAAGCAAGAAGCTGTAGAACGACTTTCTCGTTATATTTTCATCTTTTCCGACGGCGGGACAGAAAAAGCAGCCAAAGGAAACCCTTTTTTTTAAGCGTCGCATTCTGAGCTGCTCAGTGCAAATGGGACAGCGATCGATGTCACATGACCAAAGAAGGCTGATGAAGACGAGAGGCTGTCAGGATGTAGAGCTTCCATTTCATGTCCGACATTGGGGACACTTGGGATCATCAACGGAGGCTCTTCATGTTCTCAGGACGTTCACCTGCAGGCCACACAGGAAGCTGCCCGGGTTCCTGCCTGTGCGACCGCTGCTGATCTCTGCATCCAGCTGTTCCTCATCCGCTGGGCGTTTTCAGCTGGACCGACCTGCGTCATGAGCGATCACGTCAGCATTTGGTGTGGTGCCTGGAGGGCTCCGGGCAGGCCTCCTTCTGGCTGCAGCACATCCTGCCTCAGACGCTCACTGCTGCTTTCGTGGCTCGCAGGGAGGTTGTGCAGATGTGATGCAGATCGGTTTCTTGCACGAGGCCTTTTCAGCTGCAGGTCCAGGAGAGAATCCAGCCATCGACGCAGGAGACGTGCCTGCTCAGCGCTTTGATGCAACTCACCGCTGCCTTCTACATTCCTGCAGCACCTGGAGTTCTTCTGGGGTTCTTCTGGGGGTCAGTATGTCGTTGTCTCCGCAGGCCTTTGCTGTGTGAGATGCATTTCTCACATTGTGACCTACTTACACTGTGGAGTTCTTCTCTTCTGGCGACGATGAAGGCGGTTTGATTGTAACAGGGGTTCAGGATTGTCCCACACACGCTGCATAGACACATGAATATGTATGTTCATGTGTGTACCACATACAATGTGGTCCAGAGATGGCGTTGTGTCTTCAGCGGGATGACTGCATGGCAGGGAGGATTGCGTCGCTGTTGTGTATTGAAACCAATGAGTCTGTGACTACGACGCATATTCAGCTCGAGCTCCGTACAATCAATCAGCGCCTGTCTCATTGGAGGATGATGATGACATGAGCGTAACAGGAGTGTGCGTGTCGTCAGTGAGCTGTACTTTCCGCGTGTGCCAGAAAACCCTCGAACTGTGTGACACTCAAACCATATGGGTCACCGACACACCCAGAGTCAGAGGGAGGGAGTCGCTTCCATGTCGCCTGCATGGGCTTTTCAAATGTTGGTGTACTTTCTATTATCCGGCAAGGCTTCAAGCAAAAAGATACATGTGTTGACCACACAAAACGTTCCTCTTTGATAGCTTATAGTTAGGGCTGGTTTAGGTTAGCCTGGCTCAGGTTAGCCTGGCTTAGGTTAGGGCTGGCTTAGGTTTTCCTGGACCAGCTCTTAGTGACGCTGCTATAGGCTTAGACTGCCGGGGGACTTCTTGGGACACACCGAACACCTCTCTCTCTCTCCTTCTACTTAAATCCACGTTGCATTAATGCACATGACTAATTCAGCTTCTTCCTGGGAGTTCTTTTGTGCTTTCTCGCCGAGCAGGTCTCTGCAGATCGTAGTTCCGTCAGGACCCTGGGCCTGCTGCCATCATCATCATCATCATCATCATCATCATAAATATCATTACAGACTGTAAGGCCTCCTGAAGCTAATTTGTAATTTGCGATTTTGGGCTGTACAAAATAAAACGAATAGTTTCTGTCTGAATCTCTCACACATGAAGCGCGATGGTCAATACCAGTTTCCTCCCTCTCACGGGTGTGTGGAAGAGGTGTGCAGTTGTTAAACAGGAAGTGCAGCTGTGGCGTTGGCCCCTTTCAGAGGTCGGTTAGTTAGTTTAACCAATTATTCCCGGACGGAAACCGGCGGTTCTGCAGAGGAAGTCGGTGCTTCATGCATCCTCTGCAGTGGCCAGCAGGGGGCGGCTCCTCTGGCCCTGGATTATTCACTCAGTGAAGGTTGTAAAGGCTCCTCTCTGGTCTCTTTGAGGGGCGTGGGGGGGCGGAGCTTGCTGACGGGCGCTGGCAGCTGGTTCAGCTCCTCTCTGTCCTTGCAGATGCCTGCACGCCCCCCTGCACGCCCCCCTGCACGCCCCCCTGCAGATCCCCCTGCACACCCCCCTGCACACCCCCCTGCACGTCCCCCTGCACGCCTCCCTGCACGCCCCCCTGCACGCCCCCCTGCAGGCCCCCCTGCAGACCCCGGCCAGTGGAATTACTCCATGACAAATGGAAATGTGAGTGTGACTAAATGACCAGGCAACGTGCTCAAAAGAAACCAAAAGGCTGAGACGCGTTTGAATCGTCTGTTTCTGATCTTCAAGCTGTCGCGTGAGCGGAAACATTCCTCTCTGCTCGGGGGGGGTGAAGTTTCATTTCTGCCCACGGAATCAACGTGGTTTCCCGGGGGCTCGGGTGTCAGAGAGCCAGTCGCACTAATCGGGGTCAGTATTTCTCTGTGTTCTGTGCTTCAGACTGGAGAACGATCCCTTTCCTCTGCGCTGAGCATCCGTCAGGCCGACGCTGAAACACAAGGCACCGATTCTAGTTCCCAACCGCTCTCAGCAGGGGTTTAACAAATTCAGACCCAGAATGCATCTCTGTATGTTGGACTGCACAGACATGAGGTCAGAAAACAATACTCGTCATCCCATTCGGGGGGAATTTCTGCTTTAATGACTCAATCGTTACAAGTTGATTTCCAGTTAAGCTCAGAATGTAATTCAGTGCAGCGACAAGAAAAACCCCTAAAAGTCACATCAAGGAGTAAAAAACAATCCCCATTCAAAAAAGGAGGCAGCAACACCATTTGAGCCTCCATGGATCCCACAGTTTCTCCTCACGAGTCTGTCCCAGCGGATCCCAGCGGGTCCCAGCGGATCCCAACGGGTCCCAGCGGATCCCATCGGGTCCCAGCGGATCCCAGTGGATCCCAACGGGTCCCAACGGGTCCCAGCGGATCCCATCGGGTCCCAGCGGATCCCAACGGGTCCCAACGGGTCCCAGCGGATCCCATCGGGTCCCAGCGGATCCCAACGGGTCCCAGCGGATCCCATCGGGTCCCAGCGGATCCCATCGGGTCCCAGCGGATCCCAGCGGGTCCCAGCGGATCCCAGTGGATCCCAACGGGTCCCAGTGGTCCCTCTCAAAGCCTCAGTGACCGAACATAAACCGAACTGGTGATTCGGAGTCTTTTGCTTCACGATGCATCACAGAAGTAGCTGATGAACTAAACTGAAAACATCTTTCCTGCTCACACGCCTCTTCTTTTGCCCCCAACATGTTCTTCCAGATGTCATTATTTTACTGCGTTAGCGACGGCGCAGGAAGCTTCCCACCCGCCACACAACAAACAAACCCCCCCCGTTTGTCTCCCCCTGTGTGACCCAGCAGGCGGCCGGCGGGGATGGACCATGATGGAGGACAGAGGGCCTCGTGTAGCCGACTACTTCGTGGTGGCCGGTCTGACGGACCCGTCCAAGCCGCTGGACCAGGAGATCCATTTTGACGACGCCTGCCACAAGTCGGCCCAGCCCAGGGCGCCCATCACCGACGTGGCTCTGGTCATCCGCTCCTTGGGCGAGGAGGTGCCGCCGGGCTTCACCTGCGTGGAGGAGACGCCCGGCGGCCACTCGGCAGACCTCAACAACGGCGGCCTCATGGCGCCTCAGATCTTCCTGTGCTACCGGCGCGGCCGAGACAAGCCGCCGCTCACCGACCTGGGGTGAGTCCCGGGAGCCTCCTCCTCCAGCGGTGCATCCCGAAGGAGATCACAGCGGGGGCGCGTGCACGTGCACGTGCGTGAGCCCCGATGACCCATCCGTTACATCCTCTTTGTCTCAGCCGATCGTCTCAGCGCTAGAAAAGTCGTACGCTTTTAACCGTGGGCTGCATGTAAGGAGCGGACGTAGTCATGGCGACTGCATCAATCAGCGTGTAGCCCCGCCCCAAAGCATCCCCTGCTCTTTGGTCTGTTTGACTCCAAGTGGACCGTCATTTTTAATCAAACGCTGCGTCACCGACTCCTCGCTTACACGTGTTCTGTGCCGTGTGTGACAATGATAACGGCGGTAGTGAATATGAATAATGCCCCCCCAGCGTGCTGTACGAGTGGAAGGAGCGCCTCATGCAGGGCTGCCAGCTCATCCAGACCACGGCCTCCGGTCGCCCCGCCAACGTCAGCGGCAACTCCTCCCAGCGCGTCTACGTCACCTACCGCCGGGCGGCCGAGAGCCGGCCGCACTCCGCCCTCGCCGTCACCGACGTCTGCGTCATCCTCCCCGGCAAGGGGGAGACGCCCCCCCACACCTTCTGCAAGGTGGAGAAGAACCTCAACAGCAGCATGGTGAGAGCTGATGGAGTATGTTCCTCGCACGCGTCTTCACTTCTCTCTTCACGCTGATGTCTGAGTGTCTTTCTGTTGATGTGTCTTCTTTTCTTCTCAATACGAACCAACTAAGACCTCAAAGAATCTGTTAACGTTTGCTCCTCGAGAGCCCAGACGGCGTTCAGTAAAACGCCATCGGCATCGGTTAGTTATCGTTGCTGTGGATTCACGACAATACGACGAACTGATGGAGCAGCGTCAGGAAGAAGACGGAATCGTGTTTCATGTGAAGGGAAGAAGCTGCTGACGCTCCTCGTTGACGCTCGTTGGTTCTGCTCTGGTTGCAGTGGGGCTCCTCCGTCTACCTGTGCTACAAGAAGTCCGTGGCCAAGACCAACATGATCGCCTACAAAGCAGGTGTGTGTGTGTGTGTGTGTGTACGTGTGTGTGTACGTGTGTGCGTGTGTGTGTGGGGAGGGGGGGTGAGTCTTCCTTCATCCTTTTTGGGAGACAATCCATGTAACTGGTAACGAGGGGTGTGGTTAGGAAGGAGAAAGGTCTGCAGGGTTCTGGTGCTCCTCCCTCCCTCGTCTGTCTCTGTCTCTGTCTCCTGAGTGGGATTGTCTCTGGTTTCTCGTCTCCAGGTTTATTCAGCAGGTATCCGGAGGAGGACTACGAGTCCTTCCCTCTGCCCGAGTCGGTCCCCCTCTTCTGCCTCCCCATGGGGGCCACCATGGAGTGCTGGCCCGCCACCACCCAGCACTCCCTCCCTGTGTTCTCCACCTTCGTGCTCACCGGGGCCTCCGCAGAGAAGGTGCGATGGAACACTCGCACGGCTGGCAGACATGAGCTGACCAGAGGGTTCTTCTCTCTTTGCATGGAGACACAACACGTCGTTGCTTCAATGAGAAATTAGCATTTTGTTGTGGACACCAACATTTGAGCCTTAAAACAAAATGAGTGCCTTTTTATTATCGATCACATGATGCTGACTGGACATTGATTCACAAACGCCATAAAAAGCTCCACCCATGACAGGACTCCATCACCTGTGTGTCTAGAGGCGTGGTTGAGCTTCAGGTGAGACGTTCCCTGTTTCAGGTCTACGGAGCGGCCATCCAGTTCTACGAGCTCTTCCCCGAGGAGTGTCTGAGCGACCAGCAGCGCCGCCGGCTGGGTCTGCTGGGCCCCGACCCGCAGCCGCCCTGCACCACCTCCAGCACCTCCACGCGCTCGGTGCACACCAACAAGTGCATCTGCCTGCTCTCCCATTGGCCCTTCTTCGACGCCTTCCGCAAGTTCCTCACGTTCCTCTACCGCTACTCCATCTCCGGCCCCCACGCGCTGCCCATCGAGAAGTGAGCCCGCTCCTCCACCCTCCTCTCTCCTCCTCCACCCTCCTCCTCCTCGTTCATTTGACACCTTCTGTGTCTTATTTGATGTAAAACAAGCCACGGAGTAATTAATAAAGCAGCTGATTAGTGATTACTGAATCTCTCTTTGGCCTGACATCCTCCGTCTCTCTTCACTGCAGGCACATCTGTCACTTCATGCACAAAGTTCCCTTCCCTTCCTCTCAGAGGCCTCGCATTCTGGTGCAGGTGAGTTGCGTTGGAAGCGAGCGTTCTGTGCACAGGGTCACATGGTCACCGGCGTGTAAATGGCTTCTCTCTCTCTCTCTCTCTCTCCCTCTCTGCAGCTCTCCCCTCACGACAGCCTGATGCTCAGCCAGCCGGCGTCGTCTCCTCTGCCACTCAGGTGGGAGCCGCTTCACACCGTCACACCTGCACAGCGAAGCATTGCATCATCCACAGCGACAAACTCGAAAGAACAAACAACAAGTGCAATTTCATGAATTGAGCTGAATTACAACCTGCTGCAGTTGAACAAGAAGAGAAGAAATGGTTAAAGTTTCTAGTTTGTTTCTTGAAGGACCAACACACTGAGACGCGCCGTTAGATGATGATTCTGAATACAGGCAGATGAAATGATCAGTCTTCTGATTGGTTTACCCCCCGGGGGGCGGGGGGACATTATTGAGCGCTAAAGTACAGTACCTGTTCACATTGACCCGATCGTTCCATATCGCTGCGCACTCACAGTAACAGTTTGATGATCGTCTTACAGGCAATGTGAACTTTCCCAACCGGTCCATTAAGGTGGGCGTCATGAGCAATGTGAATGAGTGAGGTGGTGTTTACATGCACGTACGTACCTTTAATAGCAGTAGAAAGCAAAGAAACGACTGAATAACATATCAAATGATCCGCTGTTCCCCATCACAAAGTCTCGGATGATTCCTGATGTTCTGTTCTAACCCTTCCCTGAGCAAAGCGTCGGTCTTACGTGGTGTGTTCGAGGACCGTCGGCTCAGACCTTTTTCCCCTTTGTTTCGGATGACTGAACGCAGCGGCGGGCGGTTCTCCACGCTGCTGCAGAACCTGGGCCCAGAGAACGCCGTCACCCTGCTGGTGTTCGCCGTCACCGAGTACAAGATCCTGGTCCACTCGCTGCGGCCCGCCGTCCTGACCAGCGTCACCGAGGCCCTGGTGTCCGTGAGTCGCCCCCCCTTCCAAAGCCTCTTCTTGAGCTCGTGGGATTCTTCTGCTGAAAAGGTCAAAGGTCAAAGTGACTGCGACCTGCCACCCGACGCCTGGAAGGGATCCGATCCAATTTAATCTGTGGTTTTGACGGGATGAAAGGTGACAAGCAAGCCTGTTCTGCCCCCCCCCAGATGATCTTCCCGTTCCACTGGCCCTGCCCGTACATCCCTCTGTGCCCGCTGGCGTTGGCCGACGTGTTGAGCGCCCCCTGTCCCTTCATCGTGGGAGTGGACTCCCGCTACTTTGACCTGTATGACCCCCCACCCGACGTGAGCTGCGTGGACCTGGACACCAGCACCATCTTCCAGTGAGCCTGATACACGCACACACACACACACACACACGCACACGCGGAGGGGCGGGGCGGGGCGGGGGGGGGGTTGCTCCCCGTGGGTCCCTCGGCCTCCCGGCAGCTCAGTGTGCTTCTGCCTTTCCAGCAGTGAAGATAAGCGAGCCCGTCACGTGGAAGATCCTGCCCAAGAAGGCCTGCAAGAGCCTGATGAACGTGCTGAACCTTCTCCACCAGCAGCTGCTGGCCGGTGAGCTTATGTCCCCTCAGGAGGACGTCCTGCGTGCTGATCTGATCCCTCTGGCATTAACACGCCATCAGATGCTAGAGTGATAGTGGACTGTTCTACCTGCTCCTGGATCAGTAGTCCTGCTGCCTCACTGGTGTTGTTGCATTCTAGCTGACCTCCTGTCGGCATCAACAGAAACGCTCTGATTGAGATCATTTAGGGACAAACAAGACCAACGACGGCCTGCAGATTTGGTGTCTGATGTCTCCGCACGCTGAAGCCTCTTCGTCGCTTCGCGTCACAAACTCCCTGCAGAAGTGAAGACTTTGATCCGTCTGCAGGTCAGCAGCGCTGCGACGGGCAGCTGGAGCTCAGCGCCTCCTCGGAGCTCAGCTGTGGGAGGAGCCTCCAGGCGCTGGAGCTGGAGATCCAGGAGGCCTTCCTGCGCTTCATGGCGGCCATTTTGAAAGGCTACCGCTCCTTCCTGCGGCCCATCACCCAGGCGCCCTCGGAGAAGGCCACGGACGCCAGCTCGCTCTTTGACCTGCAAGGTACCCGGGTGCACGTCGCCACGGCAACGCCTCGCTAGTCACCCGCTCGTGTTCATTTTATATCTGTCCGTCTGGTGAACCAGCTGTTACATATATATTTAATATCTATATATTTAATCCCTCCTCAGGGTTCCTGAAGAGCCGCGACCGCTCGCACCAGAAGTTCTACTCGCTGATGACCAAGACCCAGATGTTCATCCGCTTCATTGAGGAGTGCTCCTTCGTCAGCGACAAGGACGCCAGCTTGGCCTTCTTCGACGACTGCGTGGACAAAGTACGCTCGTCTTTTCTCTGCGTGTAATTTTAAACGCGTCTTTCTCCACTCCCTAAGGTGAAGCCCCGCCCCTTCCTGTGTCCCCCCATGTGACCTTATTTCAAAACTCCTGTGGTAGTCAAATTAACATGGTTGTCAGTTTTTAAAAGATCATTTTGCAAGTCAAGACAGTCGATTTGTCTGAGGACAATTTAGTTAGAAAACGAGTCTATTCCTTCACCTCTTTGGAAAACGTCACGGGGTGAAGGAAAGATGGTTAGGAGAGTCGGCGAGGAGTTAGGAAAGGACAAGGCGGTGTTTAGGGATCGACTCCACGTCCACTGAGCTGCGTCGTGGTGGTGGACGGAGACGCATGTTGGTGGCGTCAGTCTGCAGCGTCTCAGAGGCCTTCATGTGTCAGACGACAAACGGTGACTCACATGATCCGCGTTTCTACGTCGTGATCGTTATTTCACGTGAACGGACCAATGGCACGCCACTATTGATATATCGCCGAGAGGAGGTCGGTTCAGACTGAAGGTGGATGAGCCGTGAGGACGGAGGGCGCCGCTGCCTCCACCCTGATGCGTCTGCCCGCTCTGCAGGTGGAGGGCGAGCGAGCGGAGGAGAGCCGGCTGATCGAGACCGACGAGTCCCAGCGCAGCGAGCACACGGTGTTCATCACGCCGCCCGAGCTGCCCCCCCTCCCCGAGGGCGCGGAGCACCCGCTCTGCTACAGGTAACCATGGTTACCACGGTTACCACCGCACCTCCACGCTAAATAATACGCGTTAATAGCGAGCGTGTTCCTCAGGTACGATGGTTTCCCCGTGTTGAGTCTGGACCTGTTCGACCCCCTGGAGGCCCTCAGGACGCCCGCCTCCTGCCTCGCCGCCAGGCACAGCTGCCCCACAAGCCCCGCCCCCGTGTTCAGACGTACGAAGCAGGTCGGCCAAGTCTCACGCCCCGGTTTCACCCCTCCCCCTTTACATACAGCTTTCTGATTGGTTGTTCCCGTTGTTTCCACAGGAGATCAAATCAGCCCAGAAGATGGCCAGGAAGTACTCGTCCGTACCCCAGCTGTGGTCCAAGTGCCTCCTGCGGCTCTGCTACGGCCTGTGGTTCATCTGCCTGCCGGCCTACGTGCAGGTCTGCCGCTCCAAGGTGCGCGCGCTGCGCGCGGCCTACGACGTCCTGCGGAAGATGCAGGCCAAGAAGCTGCAGCCGCCCGACGAGGTGCAGAGCCGCTGTGATCCAGGCCGGCTGCACGGCTCCACTGAGTCCTAAGAGTCCCTCTTCCACACTCATGCGCGTTGTGTGCGCGTTGTGTGCTCGTTGTGTGCTCGTTGTGTGCTCGTTGTGTGTGCGTTGTGTGCTCGTTGTGTGCTCGTTGTGTGCGCGTTGTGTGCGCGTTGTGTGCTCGTTGTGTGCGTGTTGTGTGCTCGTTGTGGTGCTCGTTGTGGTGCTCGTTGTGGTGCTCGTTGTGTGCGCGTTGTGTGCTCGTTGTGTGCGCGTTGTGTGCGCGTTGTGTGCCCGTTGTGTGCTCGTTGTGTGCGCGTTGTGTGCGCGTTGTGTGCTCGTTGTGTGCAGGTCTGCTACCGGGTGCTGATGCAGCTGTGTGGACAGTATGGACAGCCCGTCCTGGCAGTGCGGGTCCTCTTTGAGATGAAGAAGGCCGGAGTGCACCCCAATGCCATCACCTACGGCTACTACAACAAGGTGGAGCGTCCCTCTGTCGATGCCCAAGTGCTGCCGGTAGAGCGGAGGACAGAATGCGCTGCAGTGACGCTCCTGATTTATATGCGTATACATCATCTTCTAAAGTAGTGATGTCAGAGCCGCTGGTCACAGAGGAAGTAGTGATGTCAGAGCCGCTGGTCACAGAGGAAGTAGTGATGTCAGAGCCGCTGGTCACAGAGGAAGTAGTGATGTCAGAGCCGCTGGTCACAGAGGAAGTAGTGATGTCAGAGCCGCTGGTCACAGAGGAAGTAGTGATGTCAGAGCTCAGATGATGCGTCTACCTAACACACGTGTGTTCCACGTCACTTTAACTGTAATTAGGGGCAATGTTAGTGGTTCTTTTATTTAAGTTTTATTCAGCTTCTGTTGTTTCAATGAATTGTGTTTCTCGACGATCTTTGCGCACAGAATCTTAATTGTGTGTCACATTTTAATTGTATTAATTATTGAAAACGTGATCATCACTGCTGATCAAGTCATTGGTCCCGGGAGCCAACGTCTATGTGACCTTTTCTCCCCTTGCTCCTGCTCCTCCTCCTGCTCCTCCTGGTGTGCAGGCGGTGTTGGAGAGCACGTGGCCCTCCAGAACCAGAGGAGGCTACTTCCTGTGGATGAAGCTGAGAAATGTGCTTGTGGGCGTGGCTCAGTTCAAGCGGGCGCTCCGTCGGCATGCTCCCATTACCCAGAATCCTCTGTCAGGTACCGGCGTTTAAATATATACCACTTCCACCAGTGACGGTGCATTAAAGCTGGTTTCAGTAGGAAGCTTTAATCGTGTGTGTGTGTGTGTGTGTGTGTGTGTGTGTGTGTGTGTGTGTGTGTGTGTGTGTGTGTGTGTGTGTGTGTGTGTGTGTGTGTGTGTGTGAAAAATGAACGTTAAATAAATCCGTTGGAACATGAATCATTTCGTGTAATCCAAATGGATCGCTTGTTAGTGTTAATCTAACAATGCAGGATCCTACTTAACCATCACGTCGGTTTCTCGACAACAGGAAAAGAAAACGTAACCGTTTCTTAAACGCCAAGATGTGCGATGCCGCCGCGTAGCCTCGTCTATTTGTACAGGTCCTCTTCTGTGAAGCTTTTTTTTCCTGAGTTGACGATGTAGCTGCTCCGCGGCCTCTCAAACCAACGCCACCGTGCAGGCGTGACCACGAGAGGCGGAGCTTCCCTGTAACGCCCTGTTGTCTCCGGGCAGAGGGCAGCGACCTGGACGCCGTGAGTCAGGCCAGCCTGGAGATCTCCGCCGACGCCCCCCCGGCCCTCCGGGTCGACCCCGCCGACGACGGATCCAGCACAGGTACCCGCCTCCCCCCGGCGGCCATCTTGTTCCACGCCGTCTCTGTGTCCTCCTTCCTCCCTCCGCCCACCGGCCTCTTCCTCGTTTCCGCCGTTGTCCCTTCTCTTTGTCTCATTGCTCATTGCGTGCCTGCAGCGGGACGTGGGGGGGCTGTGTGGTCGGGGGATGGGAGCCCGGAGGAGCCCCCCCCCCACCCAGGTGATGCTCTCCTCCTGTCTGCCTGCGTGTCTCACCTGCGGGCCTCTTTTCCGCCTCCTCCTTCCCGAGGCTCCGCCTCCTTTTCCTTCTCGTGACCATTAGTGTTTTTTTTATTTTAGTCTTTAAAGACGAATCTTTCTAGTGGTTTGAATCCCATTTCAGTTAACTTGGTTTTCTCTTAATTTAGTTTTGGATCTTAATTTGAATTTGAATTTAAACAAAATGTATTTCCATTATTCTAAGATTGTATATTATTTTATATCTAATGACTCGCGTCCCTCTCGTCCTGTTCTTCTCTCCCGCCAGGGGACCAATCGGATCTGGGCTACAACTCTCTGTCCAAAGAGGAGGTCCGGAGAGGAGCCGCCGACGCCCAGAAGGAGAGCGACTGCAGCTCCCGTCAGTTCTCTCGTGTCTGTCTAATGTACCTTCCTAGAACGCCATTCCTCCTCCTCCTCCTCCTCCTCCTCCTCTTCCTCGGAGAGGATTCTCAACATAGAGATAAAACGAGTGGATTCTATATTCCTTCCACAACACGTGCTCTCTCACACTGGTGGAAAGAAATCATCCAAATCACATGGAGATCTATAGACACACACGTTTCATGTTTATTTTATTACTCCGTTTTTTGTCATTTGCATATTTCCACATCATGTTAGAGGAACTTTCATTCTTTGACCTTCTTCACCTGTATTGTCTTCATCATGTCGGTCATGTGACTAAATGTCCAGAGACTTATCTCCTGAATTTTTAAGAAGATGACTCCTCATATTGTATTTAAATGGTCTACTACACAATTTGCGACGGTAACAAAGTGTTCCACGCTGTGGGCGGAGCTTCAAGAAGCGGCCTCATTTCAAACGACGTTGTGTGTGTTTCAGTGTCGGAGTCGGACAGCACCAAGGGGAGCAAGGACCTCCTCCCCCAGCCGGACCCGGAGCGCCACTCCTCCTTCGGACCCCGCGGCATCGTACGCAGCAGCTGTCCCTACGGCGACGCCTCCTGCAAACCCAGGAGCTCCGGCAGCGCAGGTGAGGAGGCCGCGCCCCTCAGGAGTTCAATGCTGACGAGCCTCAGCTGCTGTTGCCACGGAAACGTCTGAGCTACACAGAGTGATTTAATCTAGTCATATTTACATGCAGCCTTCTGATTGGTTGGTTCATCCTGATGCCAAAATTCTATTGTTTTGTTTTGCATTCGTTGGAAAAGAGTTGAAGCGCTTAATTACGGAAAATACTGTCGACTGTTACCCCCTCCTGCCCCCTCCTTCCCCCTCTGCCTCCTCCTGCCCCCTCTGCCGCCTCCTGCCCCCTCTGCCTCCTCCTGCCCCCTCTGCCCCCTCCTTGCCCCTCCTGCCTCCTCCTGCCCCCTCCTTGCCACTCCTGCCTCCTCCTGCCCCCTCCTGCCCCCTCCCTCCCCCTCCTGCCTCCTCCTGCCCCCTCTGCCCCCTCCCTCCCCTCCTGCCCCCTCCTGCCTCCTCCTGCCCCTCTGCATCTCCTTGCATCTCCTTGCCCCTCCTGCCCCCCCTGCCCCCTCCTGCCCCTCTGCCCCCTCCTTGCCCCTCCTGCCTCCTCCTGCCCCCTCTGCCCCCTCCTTGCCCCTCCTGCCCCCTCCTGCCCCCTCCCTCCCCCTCCTGCCCCCTCCTGCCTCCTCCTGCCCCTCTGCATCTCCTTGCATCTCCTTGCCCCTCCTGCCCCCCCTGCCCCCTCCTGCCCCCTCTGCCCCCTCCTTGCCCCTCCTGCCTCCTCCTGCCCCCTCCTTGCCCCTCCTGCCTCCTCCTGCCCCCTCCTTGCCACTCCTGCCCCCTCCTGCCTCCTCCTGCCCCCTCCTGCCTCCTCCTGCCCCTCTGCATCTCCTTGCATCTCCTTGCCCCTCCTGCCCCCTCCTGCCCCCTCCTTCCCCCTCCTGCCCCCTCCTGCCCCCTCTGCCTCCTCCTGCCCCCTCCTTGCCCCTCCTGCCTCCTCCTGCCCCCTCCTTGCCCCTCCTGCCCCCTCCTTCCCCCTCTGCCCCCTCCTTCCCCCTCCTGCCCCCTCCTTGCCTCCTCCTGCCCCCTGCAGGCCACGTGGCGGGCCTCCTCTTCACCTCCTCCCTTGGGGAGATCGGTGAGCTACGCAGCGACACTCTGCTGAGGAGACACCAGAGCGCTCTGGAGGACGCGGTGGGTGGGCGCTCGGTGGGGCGGCTGAGCGGCGACATGGCGAGTGGCGGCGGCGCACTGGGCCTCGACCCGAGCCGGGGGGCCGGGCACCTCGGAGCCGACGTTAAGATTCTCTCCGCCGCCAACGTCAGCGAGAGGCCTCGCTCGCTGGCTGTGGGCGGGGCGGCCTGCAGGGAGGGGCAGGACTCCAGCGACGAGGACGAGGCCAATGGGGACGCCATTTTTGATCTCGAGGACCTGGATTTGGACAAAGCCCCCGCGGGGGGGGCGAGCAGGTGGCACACAAAGGCGGTGGAGCGCAGCGTCAGCGGCTCCGCCAGGCGCACGGACATCCGGGCGGGCTGCGACCCTCTGTCCCTGCTGGCGGCGGAGTCCCGGCCCGACGAGGACCGGTACCCGGGGGGGGGCGGCGAGGTCGGCGCGCCGAGCGGCCGCGGGCGCCTGGCCCAGGAGATCGAGTTCTACATGAACCAAATGGGCAGCCGCACGCCCAGCCTGGACCCGCAGGACTACGGCGGCCCGCTGCTCCTCCCCCAGGCCCCGCCCCCGGGCCCCCGCAGGGCCAGCCTGCCCCGCGGCTCCCCCCTCAGGGCCGGCGGAGTAACGCACTCGCTCACCTTCCACCCGCCCTCGTCCTCCCGGCCCGTGCCGCGCCTGCCGTCCTCGCCGTCCTCCGGCCCCCGCAGGGGCAGCCTGGCGTCGCCCTCCTCCTCCTCCTCCTCCTCCTTCGCTCTGGACACTCTGCTCACGCCGACGCTCGACGTGTTCAGAACCGGCGTGTTCTCGGCGGGGAAGGACGTGGCGGAGAAGGCGAGCCGCTGGTACTCGCGCCTGTCCATGTACACCACGCCCACCAAGGTAGGGGGGGGGCGAGGGCAGGTCAGAGGTCATAGATAGGTGAAGGAAACCATCTTCTGGCGGAACCTCCCGTGTTCCTCAGTGATGTTCTGATCTTGTGTTATCGTGTACCCCCCCCGCCCCCTCCCCCCCGGTCCCCCTCCCTCCCTTCAGGACGCTCACAGCGACCGACTCGGGGTCGGGGATCCGGACCGCTCCTCCCCGCTGGACGAGGAGGACCGCAGGGGGTCCGAGAGCTCCGTCATCCCTCCGCAGAGGATCGCCCCCCCGGGGCCCCGCAGGAGGCAGGACAGCCCCTCCCCCCTGGGGAGGCCCACATCGCCTCCTGGCAAGTCGGACCTCGGCTCCTCCCACTACACCAGCAACACCAGCATCTTCAACAACTACGCCATGGAGGTAACCCCCCCCACCCCCCCCGGGTGAATAGACGGGGAAACAGTGGTCTTATTCTGATGTGTTTTTATGCAATCGACTAACCCCCCCCCCCGCTCCCCCCACTTCCTGTCCAGCTGCTGATCTCCAGCTGCTCTCGCTGTAAGACGTGCGACTGCCTGGTGTACGACGAGGAGATCATGGCCGGCTGGACGGCGGACGACTCCAACCTGAACACCACCTGTCCCTTCTGTGGGAACCCCTTCCTGCCCTTCCTCCACGTGGAGGTCCGGGACCTGAGGGGACCCGGCAGGTACTGCAGACGCGCGGGTCCTCGGGCCCCCGTGTGGCCCCCCGTGTGCGGCGCCTCGCCATAACCTCCGCTCTTCCGCAGGCTCTTCCTCAAGGGCAGCCCGTCGGTGGAGGAGGCCATGACCTCGTCGTGCTCCGCCTCCACGGGTCTGGACACGAGCACCTCCAGCCTGTCCACCCCGTGTCCCACCACGGCCGTCTCCCCCCCCTCCCCCGAGTGTCCGGGGGACAGAAGGTACTGCATTTAGTCATCCTCAATAGTAATAAGTGTTGACATGAGTTTATTAGTGAATCTCGTTTCCTGTCATTTCAAACGTTGACTGATTATGTTCCACAACCAGAAATGTTTATTATTCAGACCCGTAAAACATTCTTTGGTGCTTCTTTGTTCCCAACAGTGAAGATTAGAACCAATTTAAATCTTAAAAAGCAGTGAATGTAAATCTCCACCCAGCAGAGCTCAGGGCATCAGCATCCCCCCCCCGGCCCCCGGCGCCCCGATGGCCCGCAGCGTCAGCGCCTTCAGCCCTCTGGACGAGGCGCCGCGCCTCCACCGCGGCCTGCCCACGTCGGGCAGCCTGCCCAGCCGACTGGACGACACCACGGTACCTCATTACTTTTGCCACGGCAACAAGGAAACGGGTCTCTGTCATATTTTTATTTTGTAGAAAGTCTCTTGGTGGTAAAAGAGACAGGAAGCTTGAATTAGCAGCCGTTGGTTTGACCTCTGAATCAATCTGCAGAGTTCATCATAGCCGAGGGTCCTTGAACGCATCGTGTGTGAACACAGAATTACAAATACATCTCATTAAAAAAGTATATACTTCAGGTCTCATTTATAATCTCACTACAAACAAACCGTTAACTTACCCGTTTAGCTCTATATCCATCTTCAGCACCACCACCTCATCCTGCTCCCCCCCCTCACCCAGGACCCCCTGAACATGGAGTGGCGGCTGCACCACCCTGAGCCGGTGACGGTGCCCTACCTGAGCCCGCTGGTGCTGTGGAAGGAGCTGGAGAGCCTGCTGGAGAACGAGGGCGACCCGGTGATCACGGAGGGCGACGTGGTGGACCAGCACCCCATCATCTACTGGAACCTGGTCTGGTACTTCAGGAGGCTGGACCTGCCCAGCAACCTGCCGGGCCTCCTGCTCACCTCAGAGCACTGCAACAGGGGCTCGCAGGTCAGAGCGCACACATAATGCACTATGCACACACTGTACACACAACATCCACTATGCACAAGATACACTATGCACACACTGTCCACATAATAACAGAACATACACTATGCACAATACACACATAATACACTATGCACACACTGTGCACACAACATCCACTATGCACAAGATACACTATGCACAACGCACACAAGATACACTATGCACACACTGTCCACATAATAACAGAACATACACTATGCACAATACACACAACATCCACTATGCACAAGATACACTATGCACACACTGCGCACACAACGTACACACAATAGAAACAATACAAGCTTTCTCATTTACATTGAATGAGAAGTTACACAAACGGCATACACATAATAATGCACACAATGCGCACAACATTCATAATAAAGCCCCCCCCCCTCCAGGTCCCTCGTCACTGGATGTCTGAGGACAGTAAGCACGTGCTGATCCAGATGTTGTGGGACAACCTGAAGCTTCACCAGGACTCGGTCCAGCCGCTCTACATCCTGTGGAACACCTTCAGTGAGTCACACGTCCTCTCTGACGCCGTGTGTTCAGGGACTGTTGGCGTGGCAACGACTTGACGGTGGGGGCGTGGCCTAACAGCTGTTCGCTCTCTGTATTGCAGGCCTTAAGTGCGCTCTGCGGTTAGAGAGTGAGTCTGTGGAACGCCGTGCTCTGATTGGTCCTTTGCGTTTGTATGTCTGTTGAACGCGTTTCTCCACCCACTCGCTTTCTGTTTCTTTTACATTCATTATTTCCTGAAGGTGGAGGTGCTGGTGCTAACAGGCCGTGTCTCATTCTGCATCCTCTTTCAGTGACCAGGATGCTTTCTTATTTATTAGAAAACTGGACTTCAGTTAAGTGTCCATCAGTGAGGAGACGTATTGCATCCAACGTCTCAGTCTTCATGTCGAATGAAGTGCAGCTTAGATGCAGTACAAATACTCTGCCCAAAGTACTTTTCATCTGAGTACTTGAAGAAAACCCTTATTCAGAATCTATGTTTAGCGTCTTTAGCGGCATTGAGACGGGTGTGTGTGTGTGTGTGTATGTGTCTCTCTGGAGATGTGGGGTACCCTCTGACCCGGCCGGTCCCCAAGGAGGAGAAGCCGTTCAGCGAGGAGCTGCTTGCAGAAGCGTGGTGAGGAGCATCCAGAAGAACGACGTGGGCCGCCCCGATGGCCCAGCTGCTGCAGCTGCTGGCGAACACGCTGGGGGTCAAACGGCAGAGGTCAGCCCCCCCCTAGCTCCCCCCTTGGCGCTAACACGCCCACTTAGCAGCTTGTTAGCCCCAACGCCCCAATTTAGCGGCTTGTTAGCGCCATGGTGCCCACTTAGCGGCTTGCTAGCGCTAACGCCCCCCACTAAGAAGCTAGTTAGGGCCAACGCACCTTTGTCCACCCAGATGTCATCACTCAGCCAGGGCTTTGGTCCTTTAATTGATGAAGTAGCTCACACACATCTTCTTGAAGAGGTGATGAGGATAATGATGAGCATTTGAACCCGTGCTCGCTGGCGTTCACGCTCTTAGCCTGCCATGTTTTGTTTGTAACTGTCTGGTAACATGGACTCTCCGTTCCTCAGGAGTCTGTACAGAGACGTCCTTTTCCTCTCCCTGGTGGCTCTGGGGAAAGATAACATCGACATCGGTGGGTCATCCATGTTTTTATGATCATAAAGAATAATAAATGAATTGATGACTGTCTGTGGTTTAATTAGTTTGATGTTGATCTAAGGATAAAACTACTTTAAGACTGACCTTTTAACCGCGTTTTTTGACCACAAGGGGGCAGAATAAGCAGTCAGCTGTTGTGTCTCATGAGAGCCGAGGGACTCAACCAAAGCGAGAGCTCAGAGACACTAAAACGAGCCTCTGTTCGTTCCCTGAAGGACATAAATAAAGGTTTGTCCTCTGAAGGACACACACACAGTTCACGTCTCTTCTCTTCGTCCCTCAGCCGCCTTCGACCGCGAGTACAAGTCTGCGTACGACCGCCTGGCGCCGGCTCTGGTGAAGTTGACCCATAACTGTGACCGCCCCCCCAGGCACCGGGGTCATGGAGTGCCGCAGGACGTTTGGAGAGCCTTACCTGTAACACACACACACACACACACACACACACCTGGACTGCCGTCAAGCTCAGGAACACTGGGAACGTTCCAGAGACGGGGGACAGGATATCATCCTTAATAAATGCAGCATTTGTACAAAGACTAATGTTAGAAATACTTGACCTTGAAGACTTATTTATTGTTGTGTGTGTTTTTAAGTTTAACATGTTTTATCAGTCAGAGAAACCAAGAAAAAAGGTTTAATCAAAGCCGCAATTATCAATAAAACCGTCAAAAAAATCCTGAATAACATCCTTTTCAACACAAAACAACAAAACCAATGGATGCTTATTATAAGTAAATAAGTATTTGTTAGCTGTTTTGTTCATCCGGTATCTGAAGAGAAATGTTTGCTGTGCTTCATCAAACTGATCAATCAAACTGATTTCCTTTTAATGATGTTAGTTTACTAAAATGTCCTTGTGCTTCTAAAAAAAAAGTATTTTCATTACTGCGTTTGGGAAGTTCGTTCCTTCCTCTCTGTGGAAGGTTCTTTGTCATTTGACTTGATGAAACCTCAAACATCTGCTTCCCTTTGAAACCATCATGACCATCGTATGAATCAGACTGACGGAGGACTTTTGTAAACTCACCACGGTCTCATGAGCGTCGGCCTGATGGGGGGGGCCTGTACATTGGTAGGAATCACATTTTATAACAGATGTGTAAAAGGTCCTGTTAGGTGTGGCAGTTGTGTACAGCGATCAGACTCCACCTGTGAATTAAATCAATGAAACTCCTCCCACTTTCTGTCTGATTCTCATGAGACACCAAAGGTTCCCTGGGCAGCTCCTGCTCTCCTGAGGGGGGCGCTGTGGGGCAACAGGTGGTAATGTCCTTTC
The DNA here is from genome assembly GCA_021346845.1 of Apeltes quadracus. Lineage (NCBI taxonomy): Eukaryota > Metazoa > Chordata > Actinopteri > Perciformes > Gasterosteidae > Apeltes > Apeltes quadracus. The sequence continues at coordinate 21,765,569 of CM037918.1, read as the reverse complement.
TAACGAGCAGGTGCACGTGTCCTCTACACACACACACACACACACACACATTCCTACATGTTTTGTTAGGAGAGTTGGTGAGGAGTTAGGAAAGGACAAGGCGGTGTTTAGGGATCGACTCCACGTCCTGAGCTGCGTCGTCGTGGTGGACGGAGACGCATGTTGGTGACGTCAGTCTGCAGCGTCTCAGAGGCCTTCATGTGTCGTTACAGTGTGAGTCATGCAGACGACAAATCACATAATAACCCCCAGATTTCTGGCTTCATTTGATGTTTTCAGGGACAGAGAGTGAAGGTGTTGGGTTACTTTAAACCTTTCTTTTTTAGCACCAAATACAATGATCTCAGTTTTGTCTTCATTTAGTTGTAGGAAATGTTGACACAACCAGTCTTTGATTTGCTCAATGCACTGGCACAGAAGATCTACGGGGCGATAGTCGTTTGGTGATAGCGCTACATAAATTTTGGTGTCTTCAGCGTTATCAATGGTGGTCATTTTTCTTATTTTGCATGATTTGTCCTAGTGGGAGCATGTAGATGTTGAATAAAGTCGGCCCCAAGATGGAACCTTGGGGCACTCCACACGTTACGTCGGTTGGTTCTGATATGAAGTCACCAATGGAAACAAAATAGTTCCTGTCTTGTAGATATGACCTGAACCAGCTTAAGACTGTGCCTGACAGCCCCACCCAATTTTCCAACCTGTCCAAAAGTATTGAGTGGTCGACAGTATCAAATGCAGCACTGCACAGCACAAAGCAAGTTTTGCCAGAGTCTGTATTAAGACGGATGTCATTTACAGCTTTAATAAGGGCCGTCTCGGTGCTATGAAGAGGCCGAAATCCTGACTGGACGTTGTCGTGGCAGCCAGTTGAAGCCAGGAAGTGATTAAGTTCTTTCTCAATTATTTTACTTATGGAAGGTAGATTTGAAGTTGGTCTGTAGTTGTTGATAATAGAGGCATCTAGGCTCCGCTTTTTTAGGAGAGGTTTAATAACTGCAGTTTTGAAGGCCTTTTGTCCTGTAAACTTTACATTTAAAAGGCAAAATCCATGATGACAGTTCTTTTGGAAAAGGCAACATCCTTAATTAGAATAAATGGTATATTCATTGATTACTAAAGTAAGTAAATTCATGAAGAACATTACACAAAATTTGAATAAAATATCCTTAATTACAAAATAATTAAATCGATGAGATGTAAGTCAAAACCTGGTATTAGAAAAAAAGTTTAAAAAAAGTAGATTCCTGAATTTTAATCATGAAGAAATGAGAAGATTTAAGCAGAATCCTTCAACGTTCTTAGAAAATAACAAGTGAAGATGAAGATGAAGTCATTACTAACAGAAATAAACAATTTGATTTAGGTCAAACCTTTTATTATGCAAAGTTTAATTCTTTTAAGACAAAATAAGTAAGTAAATCACAAAGTACAAAATACTAGCCTGACGTAGCCTGACGTAGCCTGACGTATCCTGACGTAGCCTGACGTAGCCTGACGTATCCTGACGTATCCTGACGTAGCCTGACGTAGCCTGACGTAGCCTGACTCAGTTCCAGTCAGAATGTGAGCGTGATGCTGCTCCATTGCGCTGTGATTATGGGCCGTGTTTCAAACATGCCTCTGCACTCAATTGGACAGACCTACAACCAATAAGAGCAGCGGAGAGCGTGACGCATGTTAAGCGACGCCTAGTAGCCGAATCCCGTAGGAAGGACGCCAAAAACACCGTTCTTATCAACAAAGGCCTCGATGGCGTTTCTCTGCTCCTCTTTTAAATGAATTGGCTGTCGGCATCGTTCAGAACCGACCTGACAGCAGAATCTACACACCTCAACTCAATTCAACCCGAGCGCTCTTTGATGACGTGGTTGGTTACGTTACTGTTGATCATCTGTCCATCATCGTATAAAGCCCGCCCTGGCAACCTGATTGGTCGAGCAATACTCACGCCACTATGGAGCGATGGCAGACCAAACTTCCCGACCAAAAGAACATTGTGGGCGGGACTAAGTTCGGAATGGCACCCTGGCTAACAAAATGTAGCAATATTCATGTAAATGAAGTAAAATCCTTAACATTTAAAAAACAAATACCCACGATGACAAAGTTCATTGGGAAAAGACATCCTAATTATAACAAATGGTATATTCATTGATTACTGAAGTAAGTAAATTCACGAAGAACAATAAAATGTTAATGAGATGAATGTCCTCAATTACAAAAAGAGTAACCCTGTAATTAGAAAAACAGTTAAAAAAGGTTAGGTACTAAATTAAGTAGATTCATGAGTAATAATCATAGAAAAGCAATATTTAATTTTCTGAATCAAACATGAAGAAATCTTTAAATTCTTTTAAAATCACCTTGAACACCAAATACTGTCAATGCATAGAAGTAAAACAGTAAAATATCTAAGAAAATTACAATTACAAACTAAAGTGAAATCCTGCAGGGGAACAATAAGTGAAATAGTGAAAGCGTTTTACTAAAGTCAGAGTTTTAGGGGCCGATCACAGCGGGATGCGCTATTGTTCTTATTTGTATTATTATGATCATCTTCTATTTAAATCTGTATAAATGCGTCATGTGACCCAATAGAGACGGCTGAGGTGAAGTTATGATGTCATTCTCTGTGTTAATGACACCAGCAGCTTCTCATCATTGAGTTTCATCGTACAGAAGGTAGAAGATGTGCGTCAATGGTTCATGTCTGTGTGGTTTAATACATCACATTCACATTGTTGCTCACAGTCTTTGGTCTCTACGGCTGCTTGGACTCTGCTAAACCTGATCTCAGGTCTAGTTTATCCAGCTTTATACCTGTGAGGGGTTTGAGAGCAGGAACCAATGGGCTTTGAGCTGAGAGCCACACACAGGAAGTCAGAGACCAACACGTTGCTGAGAGGAAGAAGCACAGGCTCTAATAAAGTCTCATCATATTGCAGCCTTCTTGTTGGAAGCAAACATGCGGATGAACGTGAGCTGATGCTGCTTGTGTGTTACAAATCCATCTGGATGTGAGAGGAGCTACTCTGCTCCCTGAGCTCCTTCTTCTTCAGCTTCTTCAACACCCAGGTGATGATGATCCAGCTCCAAGTCCTCCCGTCTGCCCAGCGTCCGCCCCCTGGTGGTCTGCAGAGACATGACAGCACCTGTCTTCAGTTGACTAGTCACCGAGCGAGAGCTTCATGTGGTCCAACAGACGTGTGTCCGTACCTTACAGTAGAAGTAAAGGGCAACGTTCACCCACAGCAGCATCAGAGGCAGGAGGACGGCTTTGATGATGAGAGGTGTTGGATCTGCTCACACACACATGGAGAGTGATCACATGACATCAGCAGTCACACAGCATCATTGACACGCATTGGTGTGAAGTGGCAGCTTTCAGAGCGTTGTGAGTAACTGGGGGATTCATCTTGTCTCGTCGTAACTCTTTGGTCTGAACTCGCGATGCAGCCTCCCCGCACATAAACGCACCGATACTCACGCTAATTAAGATTGATTACACTTAAAAAGTGAAATTGTAAGTTGTTTTTAGTTACCTGCTTACATTTAGCTACGTTTTCTTGAGGTAAAGGAAAGGGGATATTTTAGTTTCTTATGGAAAACTAAAGTCTAGCTAGAGATGCAAGGAATGGTTAACTTAGCAAGCTAATCACAAGTCTTTATTCATTGACAATACTACAGCCTATCTCTATAGTAGCCTATTCTAAAACAACATCAGTCCCCATAGAATGAGCAGGCAGACGGCATTTATTGCTTACAGAATAACTCCTCAGGAGCAAACTCCCTCATGCAGCTTTGATGTGTCTCAAAGCATTTACATTACAGGGACTTTAGCTGACCAGTGTAGAAATGGAAGGAGAGGATGTGTCTATCACGTTTTACTTGTTAACATCTTGGTTTCTTAACTGGTTGTTGACATAAGTGAAGCTCTAATACAGCAGCAAAAGATGTGAGTGCAAAGATTATGCAAAGGCAAGTTACAAATACCCTGCCTGGGGGCAAAGCCCCCCGTCTTTCAATCCTAGTGACGTCCCTGCTCTCTGTGTTTACTTCCTCTTCACTGATTGAACAGTTAACCTGCTTTATGGTCTGTTAGAGAGCTGTCAATCAGCATGTAGCCCCGCCCCCGAGCATCTCCTGCTTTATGGTCTGTTAGAGAGCTGTCAATCAGCATGTAGCCCCGCCCCCGAGCATCTCCTGCTTTATGGTCTGTTAGAGAGCTGTCAATCAGCGTGTAGCCCCGCCCCCGAGCATCTCCTGCTTTATGGTCTGTTAGAGAGCTGTCAATCAGCATGTAGCCCCGCCCCCGAGCATCTCCTGCTTTATGGTCTGTTAGAGAGCTGTCAATCAGCGTGTAGCCCCGCCCCCGAGCATCTCCTGCTTTATGGTCTGTTTGACTCTACATGGACCATCATTTACTAAATGAACATCATGCTGCATTGAAGCAGACGTGAAACTAGAGACTGAGACCATAAACTCACGTTAGCTTCAGTTCTCAGAGGACCAGAGTTGCCATGGTAACCAAACCTGCTCCGTCTTACAGCATATTGTTAGCTGTTTCCCTTTATAGTTGTTGTTCAGGTTTGGTTACTGTTTGACATGTGTAACACCATGACAGGAGTCACAAAGTCCTTCCAGAAACAACATGCATGGACTCTGTGGTCAGCTGATCATCTTCAGTCAGTTTGGACCAATCATCTTCCACTAAGCTGCATGTAAACAGTCAGCTTACCTTCGACAGAGACAGAGAGCAGACGGCTCTCAGAGGAGAAGTTATGAGAAAAAACATGGAGGTGATAAACACATCTGTAGCCTCCTTGGTGGGCGGGCTCTGCAGCAGGAAACAGGAAGTGGGCAGAGTGATTGACAGCTGGCTTGGTGTAGTTGTGTGTTGAGTCGAAGGAGAAGAAGGTGAGCTGGAAGGAGCCTCCTGGGTACTGTGGCTGGATGGAGCAGCTGATGGTGAAGGTGGAGCCCCTGAGCACCTGAGCCCCCTGCTGCTGGGCCTCGGAGACCCCGTACATGGAGGAGGACACAGAGATGATTGGCTGAAGCAGCAGGTCTGTAACAGAGAGATGATGACAGTTCATGTTCACCCTTCATTAAAAGAGACGAACCCTTCGATAAGGAAGTGATGTCACAGACAGATAGACAGTACAGAGATGATGTCACTGATGGACTTACCTGAGCAGGTGAGATCTAGAATGGAGAAAGAGGAATCTGATATAAACACTCCCTCAGGAGCAGATTCCAGACTGAACACAGTCAGAGTGAATCCTCCACACAGATCTCTCTGAGGACTCGTCTCTGCGTCTGAATGAAAACAGCAGAGCCACAGTCCAGATCTCTACAGAGAACATCCTGCTGCCTTCAGGTTCATGTTCATAGTCATCTACTGGTCTCCATTCTCCTTGTTTCATCTCCAGTGTTCCTTCACAGCGACTGGCTCCTCCCACCAACCTCACAGGTTCTGAACAGAAACAAGAGAGTCGTCAGTAAAGAACAAAGTGAGTTTCAGTAGAAGAGAAATGAAGCAGATCCAAGCTGCAGCTCCTCTTCTACCTGAGCAGGTGAGTCCAACAGCTTTACCAGGTGAGCAGGTGTTTCTCTCTGAGCCTGAGCTTCTACAGTCCAGGAGAGCAGACTCATGGCCTCCACACTGGAACCCTTTGGTCCACACTGGAGCCTCCACTTCTCCATAGAGCGCCCCCTGGAGGACTGAAGGAGCCCCACAGCCAAGCTCCCTACAGACCACCTCTGCCCCCTGCTGGTCAAAGTCCTCTTCACACACTGAGGACCACTGGTTAGACTGGTTAGACTGGTTAGACCTCACCTCCAGTCTGCCTGAGCACAGACTAGACCCATTCCACCAGCCTGATGGAGTCTGGAGAGAAGATAGAAGATGAGAGAGAGACATTACAGTTTTTCTCGATTGTTATACTCAAATACTGGTACTTGACGCACAATGACCACAACATGTAACTCGCGCACCAACCCCCTGAACCAATTCTGCTGAACTACAAGCACAATTCCTGCTTTACTCTCAAATTCTCGTTCTAAAACACACTTTTTTCAAAACACTACACACAATTCTCTGCATTTGGCACAATTTTCATGAAGGAAAATCTTGTTTTCACAAGGAACACACTGTCATTCAAAATCCTAAAGTGAATCTCCCTCCTCTGCACACTGACTCGTCACCTGGGCAAACACCTGTCACACAGTGTTACAATCAGCAACCAGAGACCGGAGATGGAAAGTGTGTGACCGAGTCCACAAACGCACACAGCCCTTCTCCAAGCTGTGGAAGACGCATGTGGAGACGCAGCAGCTGATGCTTTTTGTTTTTACTGTAACTGAATACAGTAAATTCTTCTTCTGTTGTTTTGTATGTCGACCACTTTATGTGCACATTTGTGTTGGTTGGGACGTACACATGGAGAAAATAAAATATATTTGTTACCGTGTATTTGTGAGTTGTGAGTATAAAAACAATATTCTAAAATATTTTACAACACACGTATGTACAGTGTGTACTGTGTGTAGTAAGTGTAACGCTGAACAAACAAAAGGTCACTATGATGAATGGAGACGTGTTTTCGTTCATCAGAGTGTTTTACATTGAGCACATCAGCGTTTAACTGGTTCTTATAAATGTCTACTCACATGATGGTCTGTGTGTCATTTGAAAACAAAAACACATTTTGAGAAGAAATAACATTGTTTTGAATGTAAAGTTTCATTTTGCAGGAGTATTGAGGAGTTTTGCCCATTGTGTGTGTGTGTGTGTGTGTGTGTGTGTGTGTGTGTGTGTGTGTGTGTGTGTGTGTGTGTGTGTGTTTGTAGAATTTGTGTGTAGAGTTCTGAGAGTATGAGGCATGCTTCAAGAAAATGTGTGTAAACAATCGAGAAAAACTGTAACACAGCGTAGGATCCACACTGAATGTTTGCATACGTTCAAAGGAGGACGTTCTCATGTGCATTTAGACTCATCAAAGCTTGTGATTGGCTGCCAGTGAGCTTTTTCCCTCCATGAACACTGAATCTAGCAGTAAGTGTGATCAGCTGGTTCAGCCTCTCATCCCGCCTTGGACACGCCCACATTAACCACGAGTGGTGGATTCGTCCATTGAGGCGTCCTAACAGAGCCGGAGTGTCTCTCATGCAGCACATCAGCAGACTGACTGAAGTATTGATGATTACAGGAATCACACTGATTGATTCCACAATGATGGAGACCATCAGTGAATCACCACCTGGACGTCATGTAGAAAAGAACACAACTTATTGACTCACTATGTGTGACATTTGATTAGAGGTTGGAGATGGTTTATATCTTTTACTGTTGAAATGTGCTCATAGTTTTGTCTCACAGGTACAAATAACACTGCTGGTTTAAATGTTTATTATAGAGAAGATGTAAGTAACTTGTGGTATGAAGTTATATTAAATATGTGGGAGGCGTCATTGTACCCGTAATGACGCCTCTCACGTTTAACTCCTACAGTCTGGCTTCAGTTGACCTTCTGCGTCTCTAGATGTTGGAACACATGGTCAGAGTCTCAGTCCAGCTGATCTCCTCCTCCTCTTAGCTTTGTTTCATAGATCACAAGGTGGAATAGAAAGAGATTCTCTCTGGTATGAATGAAGAGTCATGGGACTGACTGATGGAACACAACTATCCACACCTCACAAGATGGGCCTGGACCCTGATGGAGAAACACGTCTCCACTTCAGCATCAGCAGGTGCTGAGCCAGTAGAGGTCAACATGCAGAAAGTCCCGTTAGAAAGCAGACCATGTGGAACCTGAAGGTCCACTGGAGACGGAAGGGACAGGTGAAGGCTCATGAAGGGAGAGAGCCTCCTCAGAGAGGTGATGGACACATTCACAGTGTGTAGTGAGGGAGGGACTGGACCAACACATAGGAAGCACATGACACAGAGATGATGTCACGGATGGACTTACCTGAGCAGGTGAGATGCAGGAGGGAGGAAGAGTAAGCTGGTGTTAAACACTCCCTCAGAGCAGATCCAGACTGAACACAGTAAGAGTCAATCCCCCACACAGATCTCACTGAGGACTCGTCTCTGCGTCTGAATGAAACAGCAGAGCCACAGTCCAGATCTCTACAGGCAACACCTGCTGCCTTCAGGTTCATTCTATAGTCCTCTACTGGTCTCCATTCTCCTTGTTTCATCTCCAGTGTTCCTTCACAGCGACTGGCTCCTCCCACCAACCTCACAGGTTCTGAACAGAAACAAGAGAGTCGTCAGTAAAGAACAAAGTGAGTTTCAGTAGAAGAGAAATGAAGCAGATCAAAGCTGCAGCTCCTCTTCTACCTGAGCAGGTGAGTCCAACAGCTTTACCAGGTGAGCAGGTGTTTCTCTCTGAGCCTGAGCTTCTACAGTCCAGGAGAGCAGACTCATGGCCTCCACACTGGAACCCTTTGGTCCACACTGGAGCCTCCACTTCTCCATAGAGCGCCCCCTGTAGGACTGAAGGAGCCCCACAGCCAAGCTCCCTACAGGCCACCTCTGCCCCCTGCTGGTCAAAGTCCTCTTCACACACTGAGGACCACTGGTTAGACTGGTTAGACTGGTTAGACCTCACCTCCAGTCTGCCTGAGCACAGACTAGACCCATTCACCAGCCTGATGGAGTCTGGAGAGAAGATAGAAGATGAGAGAGAGACATTACAGTTTTTCTCGATTGTGCGTCAAGTACCAGTATTTGAGTATAAACAATGACCACAACATGTAACTCGCGCACCAACCCCCTGAACCAATTCTGCTGAACTACAAGCACAGTTCCTGCTTTACTCTCAAATTGCCGTTCTAAAACACACTTTTTTCAAAACACTACACACAATTCTCTGCATTTGGCACAATTTTCATGAAGGAAAATCTTGTTTTCACAAGGAACACACTGTCATTCAAAATTCTAAAGTGAATCTCCCTCCTCTGCACACTGACTCGTCACCTGGGCAAACACCTGTCACACAGTGTTACAATCAGCAACCAGAGACCGGAGATGGAAAGTGTGTGACCGAGTCCACAAACGCACACAGCCCTTCTCCAAGCTGTGGAAGACGCATGTGGAGACGCAGCAGCTGATGCTTTTTGTTTTTACTGTAACTGAATACAGTAAATTCTTCTTCTGTTGTTTTGTATGTCAAATTTGTGTTGGTTGGGATGTATGTGACACCCACAAAAATAGGTTTTGTTGAGATAAATATATTTTGTTTTCTTTCTCTTTTATTACAAATGAAATGCTGTTAAGAGAATGCACAGAAGCGACGCTATGACATGCTGTTGCACAACCCGGACACAAGGTGGCAGTACATTGGAGCCGCGTCACTCGGGGACCCTTAGCGAGGCGCAGAGTAAGACGAGCTCTTATTCCGGTTGAAAGGAAACAGTTGTCCTGCGTCACGAATAACTGGGTCATACTTTCAATACTTCCAGCTTTGTTTTACATGTTTTATATGACTACAAAGGGTGGTAAGCTAAGATGAATCCCCAGTGAGGTGTATCTAATAAGCTGAAGATATGTTAAATGTGTAAATAGTCGAGTTCAATGTTAACAATGGGAAGTTGAGCGAAAATGGCGGGCGGCGCTCACGCGAACGTTGTCCGTTGATATATTCTTAATGGCTCGGGAATATTACAGTTTATCACTGTGCAGGTGTAAAGCAACGGTGTAAGGCTATGCATTATGGGTAATAAATAACGTAATAGACGTAGCTCATTAGTAAATGCATGTGGTAGTATCACACTAACACAGTTGTGGTTCATAGGAATTAAGTGTTAAAGTTATGAGACAAATATGTTTAATATTAAGGTTTGTGCTCATGTACTGTAAATACTATTTAACTTTACTGTGAATGGTTATATTAAGTGAACACTTACAGAATGTATAATGGATACAGAAGTACCTGCTAACGAGAGGTAACACAGGATATGGTTTAGAGGGAAACGTGTGTTTAGGGGTAAAGATAAAACTGATAAGTTAATGTTGAGGAAGTATGTGATGATACATTTTTGTGGAAATGTACTTTTGAAGAGAATGTGACTTCATGTTATCCGATTGTGGATATTACCTGTGTTTCATAACAGAACAACAAAAGATAACAGTAACAATTCTTGATTGCAGATATAAAGTTGAAATTGTGTTAATAAAGCTGATATTCCGGTTGAAAGGAAACAGTTGTCCTGCGTCACAAATAACTGGGTCATACTTTCAATACTTCCAGAGTACTTCGACCAGGAGTATCAATATATATCTGCTAGCGGACCCCTGGCCGGGACCCGTTACATGTACACACACTGTGTACATTGTTTTTGTGGAGAAAATAAAATATATTTGTGAGTTGTGAGTATAAAAACAATATTCTAAAATATTTTACAACACACGTATGTACAGTGTGTACTGTGTGTAGTAAGTGTAACGCTGAACAAACAAAAGGTCACTATGATGAATGGAGACGTGTTTTCATTCATCAGAGTGTTTTACATTGAGCACATCAGCGTTTAACTGGTTCTTATAAATGTCTACTCACATGATGGTCTGTGTGTCATTTGAAAACAAAAACACATTTTGAGAAGAAATAACATTGTTTTGAATGTAAAGTTCCATTTTGCAGGAGTATTGAGGGGTTTTGCCCATTGTGTGTGTGTGTGTGTGTGTGTGTGTTTGTAGAATTTGTGTGTAGAGTTCTGAGAGTATGAGGCATGCTTCAAGAAAATGTGTGTAAACAATCGAGAAAAACTGTAACACAGCGTAGGATCCACACTGAATGTTTGCATACGTTCAAAGGAGGACGTTCTCATGTGCATTTAGACTCATCAAAGCTTGTGATTGGCTGCCAGTGAGCTTTTTCCCTCCATGAACACTGAATCTAGCAGTAAGTGTGATCAGCTGGTTCAGCCTCTCATCCCGCCTTGGACACGCCCACATTAACCACGAGTGGTGGATTCTTCCATTGAGGCGTCCTAACAGAGCCAGAGTGTCTCTCATGCAGCACATCAGCAGACTGACTGAAGTATTGATGATTACAGGAATCACCCTGATTGATTCCACAATGATGGAGACCATCAGTGAATCACCACCTGGACGTCATGTAGAAAAGAACACAACTTATTGACTCACTATGTGTGACATTTGATTAGAGGTCGGAGATGGTTTATATCTTTAACTGTTGAAATGTGCTCATAGTTTTGTCTCACAGGTACAAATAACACTGCTGGTTTAAATGTTTATTATAGAGAAGATGTAAGTAACTTGTGGTATGAAGTTATATTAAATATGTGGGAGGCGTCATTGTACCTGTAATGACGCCTCTCACGTTTAACTCCTACAGTCTGGCTTCAGTTGACCTTCTGCGTCTCTAGATGTTGGAACACATGGTCAGAGTCTCAGTCCAGCTGATCTCCTCCTCCTCTTAGCTTTGTTTCATAGATCACAAGGTGGAATAGAAAGAGATTCTCTCTGGTATGAATGAAGAGTCATGGGACTGACTGATGGAACACAACTATCCACACCTCACAAGATGGGCCTGGACCCTGATGGAGAAACACGTCTCCACTTCAGCATCAGCAGGTGCTGAGCCAGTAGAGGTCAACATGCAGAAAGTCCCGTTAGAAAGCAGACCATGTGGAACCTGAAGGTCCACTGGAGACGGAAGGGACAGGTGAAGGCTCATGAAGGGAGAGAGCCTCCTCAGAGAGGTGATGGACACATTCACAGTGTGTAGTGAGGGAGGGACTGGACCAACACATAGGAAGCACATGACACAGAGATGATGTCACGGATGGACTTACCTGAGCAGGTGAGATGCAGGAGGGAGGAAGAGGAATCTGATGATAAACACTCCCTCAGAGCAGATCCAGACTGAACACAGTAAGAGTCAATCCCCCACACAGATCTCACTGAGGACTCGTCTCTGCGTCTGAATGAAACAGCAGAGCCACAGTCCAGATCTCTACAGGCAACACCTGCTGCCTTCAGGTTCATTCTATAGTAAGCTACTGGTCTCCATTCTCCTTGTTTCATCTCCAGTGTTCCTTCACAGCGACTGGCTCCTCCCACCAACCTCACAGGTTCTGAACAGAAACAAGAGAGTCGTCAGTAAAGAACAAAGTGAGTTTCAGTAGAAGAGAAATGAAGCAGATCAAAGCTGCAGCTCCTCTTCTACCTGAGCAGGTGAGTCCAACAGCTTTACCAGGTGAGCAGGTGTTTCTCTCTGAGCCTGAGCTTCTACAGTCCAGGAGAGCAGACTCATGGCCTCCACACTGGAACCCTTTGGTCCACACTGGAGCCTCCACTTCTCCATAGAGCGCCCCCTGTAGGACTGAAGGAGCCCCACAGCCAAGCTCCCTACAGGCCACCTCTGCCCCCTGCTGGTCAAAGTCCTCTTCACACACTGAGGACCACTGGTTAGACTGGTTAGACTGGTTAGACCTCACCTCCAGTCTGCCTGAGCACAGACTAGACCCATTCACCAGCCTGATGGAGTCTGGAGAGAAGATAGAAGATGAGAGAGAGACATTACAGTTTTTCTCGATTGTGCGTCAAGTACCAGTATTTGAGTATAAACAATGACCACAACATGTAACTCGCGCACCAACCCCCTGAACCAATTCTGCTGAACTACAAGCACAGTTCCTGCTTTACTCTCAAATTGCCGTTCTAAAACACACTTTTTTCAAAACACTACACACAATTCTCTGCATTTGGCACAATTTTCATGAAGGAAAATCTTGTTTTCACAAGGAACACACTGTCATTCAAAATTCTAAAGTGAATCTCCCTCCTCTGCACACTGACTCGTCACCTGGGCAAACACCTGTCACACAGTGTTACAATCAGCAACCAGAGACCGGAGATGGAAAGTGTGTGACCGAGTCCACAAACGCACACAGCCCTTCTCCAAGCTGTGGAAGACGCATGTGGAGACGCAGCAGCTGATGCTTTTTGTTTTTACTGTAACTGAATACAGTAAATTCTTCTTCTGTTGTTTTGTATGTCAAATTTGTGTTGGTTGGGATGTATGTGACACCCACAAAAATAGGTTTTGTTGAGATAAATATATTTTGTTTTCTTTCTCTTTTATTACAAATGAAATGCTGTTAAGAGAATGCACAGAAGCGACGCTATGACATGCTGTTGCACAACACGGACACAAGGTGGCAGTACATTGGAGCCGCGTCACTCGGGGACCCTTAGCGAGGCGCAGAGTAAGACGAGCTCTTATTCCGGTTGAAAGGAAACAGTTGTCCTGCGTCACGAATAACTGGGTCATACTTTCAATACTTCCAGCTTTGTTTTACATGTTTTATATGACTACAAAGGGTGGTAAGCTAAGATGAATCCCCAGTGAGGTGTATCTAATAAGCTGAAGATATGTTAAATGTGTAAATAGTCGAGTTCAATGTTAACAATGGGAAGTTGAGCGAAAATGGCGGGCGGCGCTCACGCGAACGTTGTCCGTTGATATATTCTTAATGGCTCGGGAATATTACAGTTTATCACTGTGCAGGTGTAAAGCAACGGTGTAAGGCTATGCATTATGGGTAATAAATAACGTAATAGACGTAGCTCATTAGTAAATGCATGTGGTAGTATCACACTATAACACAGTTGTGGTTCATAGGAATTAAGTGTTAAAGTTATGAGACAAATATGTTTAATATTAAGGTTTGTGCTCATGTACTGTAAATACTATTTAACTTTACTGTGAATGGTTATATTAAGTGAACACTTACAGAATGTATAATGGATACAGAAGTACCTGCTAACGAGAGGTAACACAGGATATGGTTTAGAGGGAAACGTGTGTTTAGGGGTAAAGATAAAACTGATAAGTTAATGTTGAGGAAGTATGTGATGATACATTTTTGTGGAAATGTACTTTTGAAGAGAATGTGACTTCATGTTATCCGATTGTGGATATTACTTGTGTTTCATAACAGAACAACAAAAGATAACAGTAACAATTCTTGATTGCAGATATAAAGTTGAAATTGTGTTAATAAAGCTGATATTCCGGTTGAAAGGAAACAGTTGTCCTGCGTCACAAATAACTGGGTCATACTTTCAATACTTCCAGAGTACTTCGACCAGGAGTATCAATATATATCTGCTAGCGGACCCCTGGCCGGGACCCGTTACATGTACACACACTGTGTACATTGTTTTTGTGGAGAAAATAAAATATATTTGTGAGTTGTGAGTATAAAAACAATATTCTAAAATATTTTACAACACACGTATGTACAGTGTGTACTGTGTGTAGTAAGTGTAACGCTGAACAAACAAAAGGTCACTATGATGAATGGAGACGTGTTTTCATTCATCAGAGTGTTTTCACATTGAGCACATCAGCGTTTAACTGGTTCTTATAAATGTCTACTCACATGATGGTCTGTGTGTCATTTGAAAACAAAAACACATTTTGAGAAGAAATAACATTGTTTTGAATGTAAAGTTCCATTTTGCAGGAGTATTGAGGTGTTTTGCCCATTGTGTGTGTGTGTGTGTGTGTGTGTGTGTGTGTGCGTGTGTGTGTGTGTGTGTGTTTGTAGAATTTGTGTGTAGAGTTCTGAGAGTATGAGGCATGCTTCAAGAAAATGTGTGTAAACAATCGAGAAAAACTGTAACACAGCGTAGGATCCACACTGAATGTTTGCATACGTTCAAAGGAGGACGTTCTCATGTGCATTTAGACTCATCAAAGCTTGTGATTGGCTGCCAGTGAGCTTTTTCCCTCCATGAACACTGAATCTAGCAGTAAGTGTGATCAGCTGGTTCAGCCTCTCATCCCGCCTTGGACACGCCCACATTAACCACGAGTGGTGGATTCTTCCATTGAGGCGTCCTAACAGAGCCAGAGTGTCTCTCATGCAGCACATCAGCAGACTGGACTGAAGTATTGATGATTACAGGAATCACACTGATTGATTCCACAATGATGGAGACCATCAGTGAATCACCACCTGGACGTCATGTAGAAAAGAACACAACTTATTGACTCACTATGTGTGACATTTGATTAGAGGTCGGAGATGGTTTATATCTTTAACTGTTGAAATGTGCTCATAGTTTTGTCTCACAGGTACAAAT
The DNA here is from genome assembly GCA_021346845.1 of Apeltes quadracus. Taxonomy (NCBI): domain Eukaryota; kingdom Metazoa; phylum Chordata; class Actinopteri; order Perciformes; family Gasterosteidae; genus Apeltes; species Apeltes quadracus. The sequence continues at coordinate 21,750,439 of CM037918.1, read as the reverse complement.
AACACTGCTGGTTTAAATGTTTATTATAGAGAAGATGTAAGTAACTTGTGGTATGAAGTTATATTAAATATGTGGGAGGCGTCATTGTACCCTGTAATGACGCCTCTCACGTTTAACTCCTACAGTCTGGCTTCAGTTGACCTTCTGCGTCTCTAGATGTTGGAACACATGGTCAGAGTCTCAGTCCAGCTGATCTCCTCCTCCTCTTAGCTTTGTTTCATAGATCACAAGGTGGAATAGAAAGAGATTCTCTCTGGTATGAATGAAGAGTCATGGGACTGACTGATGGAACACAACTATCCACACCTCACAAGATGGGCCTGGACCCTGATGGAGAAACACGTCTCCACTTCAGCATCAGCAGGTGCTGAGCCAGTAGAGGTCAACATGCAGAAAGTCCCGTTAGAAAGCAGACCATGTGGAACCTGAAGGTCCACTGGAGACGGAAGGGACAGGTGAAGGCTCATGAAGGGAGAGAGCCTCCTCAGAGAGGTGATGGACACATTCACAGTGTGTAGTGAGGGAGGGACTGGACCAACACATAGGAAGCACATGACACAGAGATGATGTCACGGATGGACTTACCTGAGCAGGTGAGATCCAGGAGGGAGGAAGAGGAATCTGATATTAAACACTCCCTCAGAGCAGATCCAGACTGAACACAGTCAGAGTGAATCCCCCACACAGATCTCTCTGAGGACTCGTCTCTGCGTCTGAATGAAACAGCAGAGCCACAGTCCAGATCTCTACAGCCAACATCTGCTGCCTTCAGGTTCATTCTATAGTCATCTACTGGTCTCCATTCTCCTTGTTTCCCCTCCAGTGTTCCTTCACAGCGACTGGCTCCTCCCACCAACCTCACAGGTTCTGAACAGAAACAAGAGAGTCGTCAGTAAAGAACAAAGTGAGTTTCAGTAGAAGAGAAATGAAGCAGATCAAAGCTGCAGCTCCTCTTCTACCTGAGCAGGTGAGTCCAACAGCTTTACCAGGTGAGCAGGTGTTTCTCTCTGAGCCTGAGCTTCTACAGTCCAGGAGAGCAGACTCATGGCCTCCACACTGGAACCCTTTGGTCCACACTGGAGCCTCCACTTCTCCATAGAGCGCCCCCTGGAGGACTGAAGGAGCCCCACAGCCAAGCTCCCTACAGACCACCTCTGCCCCCTGCTGGTCAAAGTCCTCTTCACACACTGCGGACCACTGGTTAGACTGGTTAGACTGGTTAGACCTCACCTCCAGTCTGCCTGAGCACAGACTAGACCCATTCACCAGCCTGATGGAGTCTGGAGAGAAGATAGAAGATGAGAGAGAGACACTAAAGACATCAGACACTAAACAGCTTCTTATGAAGCTCTTGTTTCTCTGAGAAGATCTCTGACTCAGAATATAAACCTGTTCATAAACTGATCCTTAGAGTCTGACAGTTGCTGCTGGTTATTTTGGCAAAACCAACCAGTATCCTCCTGGTTCTTTAATAGAAATACACGTCTTTTGCCTCAAACACAGTTCTCTTGTTTCCATTCTTAATGGAAGGTTTTCTTTATTTTGTCTTGTTGTCTCTATTGTTTGCAACAAATATTCATTGTTTGAATTAACTTGATTAAATCTTATAGAGAATATCCATTATATTGAATTAATAGGTTAAATGTGTTTAATTTGAACTCGATTAAATTAACTAAATGAAATTAAACTGAATTAATTATTTACAGTTTTTCTCAATCGATTCGGTACATTTCTCTAAAGCTTGTTTGTCCGGGTAGATTACAGGTTTGGTTGGCCGTATAAACTGCTGTGATGACATTAGGGGATTTTGTGCACAGTGTTCTAAGAAAATGATGCTTTTGATTTGATATTTGTATGAAATGCAGGATAATTTACTATCTGTTTAGGACAATTACAAAGTGTACAGATCGCTGTGTTCACTCTTTTGAGAGCAGTTACCTGACTTTGGAGAAATGTACCAAATCGATTGAGAAAAACTAAATCGAATCAACTTAAAAAAGTCATTCTGACCCAACACAATTA
>CM037918.1:21580917-21740917 GCA_021346845.1 Apeltes quadracus | reverse complement strand
ATATATATATATATACTGTATATGTGTATATATACTGTATATGTGTATATATATATACTGTATATGTGTATATATATACTGTATATATGTATATATATACTGTATATGTGTATATATATATACTGTATATGTGTATATATATATACTGTATATGTGTATATATATATACTGTATATGTGTGTATATATATACTGTATATGTATATAATTCCTGTGTCTTGTATGTGAACAGACTCAGGCGTTGTAACGGGCGGCTGTGCGATGACGACCTGTCAGACACAACGAAGGGCAATAGAGTGTCAGCGACGGTTTAATGATCACACTCGTCATCATTCACACGTTTTACTAATTCCCAGTGGGAACGTTACATGTGGATCCTCTTTGATGGTCTCACTGGTTTGTGGACGTTTCACACTTTCCTCTTGGCTCTGCACACGGCAGCTTTACTGATATTCTCTGCATCACCGACGTTGTAAAGGAAAAAGATGGAGTCGGATTTTCATTGATTGATCACTTTGTTTCATCAAGTTGTTCAAGATCGCTTCAATCTTTTGCTCTCATGAATTTTCACGTGAAAAACAGGAGATGAAATCTACTGAACTTTGGTCTCAAAGTGTTTCAGTTGCTCCTCATTAGAGATGATTAAAGTCAATGTGACATTCTGAGAGCAAACAAAGCAGCGCAACACAGCGTCAGACACACACACACACACGCACACCACGCACACGCACACACGCACACACACACACACACGCACACCACGCACACGCACACACGCACACACACACACACACACACACATGCACAGTCATCAGACCTCTAGCGGAGGTGTTTACAAAAACACGTTGAATCAAGCGCTCCTCCTCAGTGAAGACAGGTTTATCTCCAGCTGGATGGATTCTGGGTTCAAAGGTCAAAGCGACGATGTCACCAGATCCTGTGAAGACGCTTCACGACGTCGAATCAAGCGCTCCTTACGGGGGTGGGGCGGTGCTCCTCCACCTCCCGGTACCGCACCACCTTCTTCAGCACCTCGCAGCAGATGATCCAGATGGCTCCATCTCCTTCCGCACCGCCGCCACCTGGGGGGGACGAGGGGGCGAGGGGAGGAGACGAGGAGACGAGGACGAGGGGAGACGCTGTGTGTGTGAGTGTAGCTGTGTCTCAAAGTCGTTGGCTGCATCTATTAGTGAAAAGTCACTCTAATGACTGAACTTTTCACAGGTTGGCGGTTTTATATGTAGTTTATTCTTCATATTATGACCAGAAATGGATGAAAGTGCGTTATGAACCTGAAGGATCACTTTCTAAGTCAGTAATAAATACACAAAGAAACAGAACTTGCTTTGCTCCTTTTGTTTTGTGATCATAAACTAACTTTACCTTTAGTTGTGTTTTATGGAGCAGCAGGAAGCACCAAGCTGAAGGACAACGATGTGTATTGACATTAAGCTGATGTAGCTTTTACATATTCTGTAATAACTTAGCAAAGTCCTTGCATACAAGTTAATAACTGTGTTGTGTTTTGTAGACACAACTTTGTTTTACATGATTTAGTCATGTTTAGTATCTGCATGCTTTCACTTCTATTTGTATTACTTGTAGAGGCCCAAACACACTTACAATGTGTGTGTTAAGCCACTATGGCGAGCAGGGGAACATCTGTCCAGTGCGCCGTGTCCTTTTAGTGTCTTTAATCTGTGCTCCACGCATCGTTCCCAACGCCAGTTTACTTGTATTACATCACAACTTTGGGTTACAGGCAGCACACAGCATTCGCCTGGATGCACGAGCTGCGACGCGCTGTTACACGCTCAGAAACTGCTCCCATCCACACTGTGCTCATCAGCAGTCACCCACTTACAGTAAATGCATTTTCATGTCAACCTGCCCCCCGGTGGGCAAATGCCAGAACTGCACATCCCAGTTCACCTGGTGTTTCCCTCAAAATGAACAAAAGCCCCAAAACCTGCGTTATGGCTCCAACATTACTGCTTTGTATTTGCGTGTTTTGATTATCAGTGGTTGATGTATTGGAGATGCAGTTTTAACAAGCGTCTAATGGTGCATCTCATTAGGGTCAACAGGGGCGCCGCTCGCCCGTTTAAAGGGTGCCAGTCAGTGTGTCAGTGTCTTTTGACATGGAAAAAGCATACGACATGTGGAAGGAAGGCGTTCTGATGACGCTGCGTGAACTGGGGATTGGTGGATGAAGGTGCAACTGGATAAAGACGTTTTCTGGGTCAGACAAATCAGAACAATTCACAGTTGAGAATGGCGAGCCTCAGGGTAGTGTGACTGGTCCACTCCTCTTCACACGTATGATTGATGACATATTCACTAAAGTACCAGTAGATATGAAGACTGTTTGCTGACGATGAGGCTCTTGAGAAAAGAAGAAGAAACGTGGAACATGCAGCCAGGAAAGTGCAAGAAGCACTTGATGAATTGATGGAGGGGTGAAGTGGGGGGGTGACGGGATTCGGATTCACTGGAAAAAAGTCTGAAGTGGTGAAGCTCAGGACGTACGGGAAAGAAGCAGACAGGGTGGGGACAGTTACATCATGGGAATTGTTTTTGATTCCAGTTAACATGGGCAAGTCACATCAGTCGTGGACTCATGTGATGACGTGTGACTGGAAGGGAGGGGGTGCAGCTGTTCATCACTAAAAACACTGTGTACGTCACATGTCATTCAGCTGACGCGTTTATCCAAAGCCACTCACATGGCATGTTTAACCCGTGTCTTTAATTAATACATGTTAGCCTGGGGGGCCATTAGGGGTTGGGTGTCTTGCTCAGGGACAAGCAGCAGACAGGGTTTGAACCACCGACCTTGCGGTTCCCAGGACGCCCTCTGCTCCCCGCGCCCCCGTCGCCCTGACACGGCGTGTTGGACTGTGGACCAGCACCAACAGCTCATGTGGGTGAACGAGATGTGATTGAGGCGCTGAGAGTTGGACCCTGCAGGTGCAAACGGGAGGAAAAAGCTCGAATAAGCCACTAACGTTGAATCCTAACCACGATTCCTTCACCCATGTGGGAAAACATCACGGGATCAAGGAGAGATGGTTAGCAAAACACAGTTCATGTGGTGGAGACGCCACTTTATTCCACAAGGGGGCGACACAACCAACTCAAATGTTCCGGCTTTGATTAGACATCATGGGTGCATGTGAAGAAACACACACAGAAACACTACGTCAGATTTATTTTGCTTCGATTAGAAAGTATCTGAAATAAACAGTTTACATTGAAGTGGCAACGTCCTTCTCAACAAGGCCACGAGACAACGACCATGGAGCCGCTTGTTAGCGCTCATCTTCACACACACACACACACACAATGACGAAATATGCTACACAATTTAAAACAGACACACTAACATGAACACATTCGGTTTCTATTTTTTTCCATTTGGTTTTTATAGTTTTCATTGAGGCAAGTTGGCACATACAGGAAAATTCATGCACAATAAAATACTAATATTACTTGTATTATTTTATTATTACCTGTAGCACAATAGTTCTAAAAAAAGTGTACATATTTAGAAAATGTAACATTGATGGGAATTATTCTTGTTTTTAGTCAAAAAATGTGATGTCCAATTTGTCAATTGAGGTTTCACTTCATATTTTAAAATCCAATAAAGACTGAATATTTCTATTATCCATTTATCTTTAAAGTACCTTTATGTAGTTTATCAGAAATGAGTGAAAAGGGAAAGCTGGAATCTGAATATTAAGCCCCTCCCCCTGCTTTGTAATTATGTAGTTTGTTTTCCTACGCAGCTACGTCACCGAGATAAAGAACGGAATTAGTAAATCTGCAGCTCTTTCTTTATCTCACCTATAAATATTTGGGTTGTTTTCATATTTGTGTCAGTCAGTGAAGGGCCTTCAAGCATTAACCAGAAATAATGTGCTTTCCTCAGTTTGCGAGTCAACAACTAAAAGGGAATAAACAAGGCGTCGCTTCGCCTCATCTGACCGACGGTCACAGGAAACACGCGCACCGGCGGCTGGTCCGTGGAGGTGGCGGTAACCGCGGGCAACAGGAGGAGGAGCTGGTCATCAGCTCCTGATGAGCGCCAGGAACTCGTCGCGGGTCTTGGGGTCCTCCCTGAAGACCCCCAGCATGGTGCTGGTGACGGTCTTGCTGTTCATCTTCTGCACGCCGCGCATCACCATGCACATGTGACTGCGAGGGAAGAGGAGAGCAGCGTGAGAGGAACGTGATCCAGCAGGCAACTTCACCGCAACGAACCAACGGAGGGCAAGGAAAGGTTCGTACGTCGCCTCGATGACCACGCCCACTCCGGTGGGCTTCAACGCCTCGGTGATCGCCACCGCGATCTGTTTGGTCAGCCGCTCCTGAACTGTGGACGCACGGACACACAAACGTGAGCAGGTGGGACGGCGGTGACACGGGGCACTGACCTTTGACCTCCAACCTGAAGGGTACCTTGTAGTCGCCGGCTGTAGATTTCCACGATCCTGAGAGGAAAAAGAAAACGTGGCATCTGGACTGAGGATGATCAGATATATAAAATCGGACAATGTCCAGTTTCTATGTAGAGTAAAGGAGACACATGAATAATAATATGCCGACACCAGCAAGTACTTTGGGGGTAAAATGTCCACGCCAAAGAAAGAGTCATTTAAAACCTATTTATGGAACTAATGGCTGATAAGCCGGTCTGCAGGGAAAAAAAGAAAAAAAGGTCTTCACCTTTGACCTCTTGCTCTTCTGAGAAAACACTCGAAACAAATTCAACCTGATCCACCCAAGAAAATGTCATGGATCAAACGGGACGCACGGTTCCTGATTGAGACGCCAGGAGCTGCAGTGAGGAACCTCTGCTGGATCCCACATCTGTTCATGATTCCACACCAGATGTGCGTCAGAAGTGTGTCATTCTACCATTTGTTTTATTCTATTTATTTAAAAGGTTTATTTTCTCTCTCTCTCTCTCTCTCTCTCTCTCTCTCTCACACACACTTTATAGGTTGATAAAATAAATACACTTGTAGAACAACAACAGTAGTCGCCCCCTGGTGGCGAAAGAACCCGGAGTTGGCACCTTGTAGGAACGTAACGTTTTATAAACTTAAAACTCCTTGCGGTTGATGAATTAATGTCTCTCCTTTAATTATGACGAGCTGTAAATCCACTAAACTGAAACCATCGATGACGGGGAGCAGAGACAGTGAGCTCTAGTGATGCTACGCTACGATTGGCCGGACCGCGTTCAAAGGGGCGGGACTTAAAGTGTAGGTCAGAGCTGACATTTTTAAAGGCCTGAAACCCCCCCGCCCCCCAGAACCGCCCACAAAAAAAGGAACAAAACCGTATTTGCCTCCGAAACCACGGCTGCTTCCTCACGACGCACCTCCATGGCGCAGCGGCAGCGAGCACGCTGGCGGGTTAGCGAGGCCTGTCATGAGGGCGATAAGCCTCGAGGAATTTGGGTCAGTGGGATCAGATTGGACGCTCGTCCACACACGTTGTCTAATAATCAGCTTAGACACTCCCACGCCGCACATCATCATGAGGAGTGGATGGACTCACCTGGCCAGCTTGCTGAGGCCCAGGACTCTCTTGTTGGGGAGGTAGCCGATGTGAACCTGCACCCACGGAGAAAGACCAGGATCAGAGACTCCAGCTACGCCCGAAGTGAGGCGGAGCTCATGGAAACTTAAACTCTTATTTTGGCGGGATGGTCTTTGTTAATGAAAAGGTATTTTTCCGTCGCTGGAATTGAAAGTGTCTGCGGTCACTGATCCCCAGAGACCAAACAGCAGAAATGTAGAAGTAGTGGAAGGCACGGACACGCCGTTGCCATAGTGACCGCGCTAACTACAAGTCACTGCAGTCTCCAACGTCGGTTCTGCCGCGACTCCATTTGTACGTGTGAGACGTCCATTCAGGAGAAAACACGCAGGCGCATTGACCTGTGACCTCAGCGAAGGTGCAGAGCCGCATGTGGACACGAACGAAGGTCTCCTCCATCCACCCGCCTCCTTCCAACGCGATGTTATCAACAGCAACACAAAGGGATTACCCCGAGAAACGCTCCTTTAAGTGACGAGTCGCTTCATTAGAAAAGTCAGTCCTCATGTCGCCGATGTGAAGCAACAGAAGACGAAGAGCGGAGAAGGTGGACGAACAAAAGACGAGAGGAGGGAGAGCCGGAGGCTGTAACACACACACACACACACACACACACACACACACACACAAATGTCAGACGCAATTTGTTGACGAGACGAGAGAAAGGGCAACAAGCGTGCGGAGATCTCCTCCTCCAGTTTAGTTCCTCTCTGCCGGACATATCGGCGTGAACAGACGGACCGTGACGGGAATTATCTGCTGGCGTTGTTCACGTTCACCGGCGCCGACGTCAGGGGAGAGAAACGCAAGAAATGTCAGTGGATTTAGGATTTAAACTGCAGAATGCAGTTTAAATGTTGCTCTGTCTTATTAAATTAAACTGGAAATACTCAACGCTACACATGCATATATATGCTATACTTTTTATAGTAATTTACATTTGATTTTTTCTTGATCAAAACGCACAATTCCAAAGTGGTTGATACGACGTCTGGTTTTATGTTATATGTTCTCATCGTCACTGAGCGGAGCCTGAACGCATCATCACATCGTGACTGAAGGCCCCCCCCCCGCCCTCCCCGGTAGCCGTGAGCAGTTAGTTGCTAACGTAACGGCAGCTGTTGATCTAAACATCGTTTTTTGGTCACATGATCAGAGACTAGAAGAGTCAATAACTTCACTGAATATATAATACTGCATATTATTTGAGGCAGCTGGAGACTGAAATGACAAAGGACCAAAGATTCAGACCAGCGACACCCTGAAGTCTCCCAACTTCTCAAAACCAATTGATCGTCTGTTAAAATACATGATCAATATCCTAAAAATACACAAACCTACCGCCATCTAAAGAGGATGAAGAGAATGTGGTGAGTCACTGAGGAACAGATGAGAGGCTGACGATGACGAGGGAGGTTAGGTGTGTGTGTGTGTGTGTGTGTGTGTGTGTGTGTGTGTGTGTGTGTGTGTGTGTGTGTGTGTGTGTGTGTCATCAGGAGCTCATTCATGGTGGAAAAGGATCAGCTGCCCGTTGATGACTTTAACAACGTGCACCTGCTGCTGAAGGTGGCGGGAGGAAGAGGAGGAGGACAAGAGGAAGAGGAAGAGGCCAATTGGGCTTCTTAGTGGAGACTAATGGTGAGGAGGAGAGGAAGAGGAGGAAACCACTAACGCAGGATAACCAGATCTCAGCTAATCTGATCCGCTGTTCTGTGGTTCAGACCAGTTGCCCTCTGGGTAAAATGTTGCTGTAAGAGTCACATTGTTTCTTTGCCTTTGTGTTTTACATCTTGTGGGAAATAAAGCGTTTTTAGCATTAATGAATGTGTTGCTTGAGACAATCTTTCTCTGGCAACCATCTTTTAGTGAACTTGAGGGTAAAACACCCATCCTTATATTCTTTGTCCTGCCTTGCTTTGGATGCCTAACAAGCTAGCTTAGCTGAGAATCCCAGGAGATTGACATGCTAGCTAGCCGATGTTAGCGATGGCCGCTGTGACCTTTATGCCCCGGTCAAAAACAAATCGTTTAGTGCGACTAATGATCAGGAATTGTCCTCTGGGGATCAGGATCACGGCCGTTATTCTCACCCTCCCGAAGATGGGCACCAGGTGATGTTCGCACATGGAGAACATGTCGATGTCTTTGACGATCACCATCTCGTCGTGGTCCTCGTCGAAGATGGCGTCGTTCAGCACGTCTGCAGAGAACACAATGAAAGAGACTGTCTTCATGTAGGACACGTCATCGCACCGTCAGTACATGTATTCTTATATTATATAAACGAGCCTTCATTATAATATTTACATTTATCAGTATAAATAAATGTAACAAACGACGGAGGAGCCGTTCACCTCCATTTTTTTATCTCAGTCTTCTGTAAACAGTGGAGGTCTAATTATAGCTCCGCTCTCGATGCTTTATTGCAGTTTGTTTTTCGGTTGCCGGCGTCCAATAAAGCGCTTTATCTGTTTGTGAGGACGCAGACGATGCTCGCGCTCACAGCGGCATTTTCATTTCCTGTTGTTTGGAGGGGGGGGGGGGGCGAAAGAGATCCGACCTGTTGCTTCGGCCTCTGCTGCATACAGCGTGGCAACAACGGCCATCATGGAGCGCACACACACACACACACACACACACACGGTCAACTCAACCGTAACTGAATAAAGGGCTCCTGGGTGACAAAGACGAGGCGGCTGTCAGGTAGTGACAGCGTCACTCATCAGCAGCGCTACGTTTCATAGTACGGCTTCCTGTGTGTGCGAATAACACACAAAAAGTGGAGCAGTTACATGTTGACACGTTGTAAATGAAGCAGGAGATCCTGGAGTGAATTACTTAATATAAACAAGGTTATTCATTCATGGTACTCGCAGCGCGCGCACACACGCACACGCACGCACACACACACACACGCACACACACACACACACACCTGTATGCGAGAGTCATCACTAAGTTCACACCTTTAAAACAGTGAAAATGATTCAACCCTGTTCAGATATCTTTAACAACCCCCCATTAGGAGCACATATTTGTAATTCAGAAGTTGTGATGTTTTTCTGGAGCACAACTCAAACATCTGGACCCGCAGTGACGTTCGACTCAAGAATTGTCCAAAAAGGTGGATTCAAAGACATTGTGACCCGGAGGAACCCGGAGACGGCGCCGACAGATGGAAGCACAGCGCTCAGGTCTGAAGATGAAGGAATCGGGCCACGAACCACGTCAGGTCGCTCGGCTCGCGGCCGCAGAGGCCCAATGACTTGGAGGACGAGGTCCTTAAAGTAATTCTGTGTCGAGGTATTTGTGCCAAGTTGGTGTAAAATCGCAAACTGAGATTTACCGTGAAATCTCTGCATCTTTCAGTCATTCCTCGTTGGTCATGTGCTGGACAACAAGAGGATTTTCTGCTCATGACTGGTTCAAAGCTGGACCCATGACCTGAACACACACACACACACACACACACACACACACACACACACACACACACACACACACACACACACACACACACACACACACACACGACCTCTGATCAAACAGTGACATTAACAAATCACTCCAAACATGCAGCCCTGCAGAACCTGTTTTTGTGTTCTCTGCTGTTGACCAAAAAGGGGGGAGTCTCCTGCAACAGCCAATCAGGAGCGTGCAGGACACATGTATACCATCACCGTCTCCATCGCCCCTCCACTGCAGAGACAAGCTCACATTTACGCCTCCTTTTCTCTGCATTCCTTAGTTTCATAAAGTGCACAAAACTTCGCCCACAAAACCACCTCCAGCTGGGGAGAGAAACATTCACAACACAACTTCTCTAGATGGTTCTTTTTTCTACATCCTGAATGAGGTCACTCAGCTAAGCTAAGCTAAGCTAAGCGCCATGTGAGAGGAGACGTTTTCTGCTGGTCGGTGTCCAGACTAAATCGTTCCATCTTAATAAACCGCGCTCTGCATAAAAATACGTGTGGAAAGGTTTATGCCACTTTATTACATTCAGCTGACGCTTTTATCCAAAGTGACTTACGTTGCATCAAAACATAGAAATCAGTGCTGCTGAAACATTTCCAGAGATCTGAAAAAGACACCATTTACAATGAAGCATAAAAGTTTCATCAAAAATGGACACAATTGTGTCAGACGAGCGGTTACATTAGTTCTACTGAAAGACCTTGAGGACACGTTGCACAATGTCCTCTTCAACAGCATCGTTGGTCACGTCCTGTCAGAAAAATGAATGAGGTCAACAAACATTTTATAATCCACTTTCACATGTAGTCGATTCCTTCCTGCAATGTAACCCTAGTTTTTGAGGTTAATATCAGTTTTCATTCAAGTCACTTCTTCATCCACGTTATTTATTCTCAGTGTCATTACTGTATTGCAACTAAAAATGTTTGTCAAGTTAAACCCATAACAGCACTAACTTTAGTACCAACAACGGGTCAACGCCCTTTAACACCCAGAGAAATACATAGGAAAAGTATATTAAAACAGTAAATCTCAATGCGAGAATATAAGACGGACGGACTCCACCGCCCGTTAGCCGTTAGCCCGATAACCCTCCCCTGCGAAGTGGGAAGTTGATTTGCTCCAGTCGAGCACTGCGCCCCCTACAGGCTCACAGCTTTAAGGAAGAACACTATAAATTCCCGAATAAAACGAGCAAACCGCGTCCACGAAGTCGGTTTCCTCCTTGTTAAAGTTCTACCATTCCGTAGAAGAAAACGCGGGAATTGTCCTCTGACGTCACCTTGTGAGCACGCGCTGGTCGCCAGGTGTCCTACTACCCAGGTACGTTTGACGTGGCGTCACACATTCAACAGCGGTTCAGGGTATGAATGATAGGACGTTACACACATGAACAAAAAGCGATATTTTTAAGTAAAAGCACCAAGTGGATGATTTCTTGTCAAATGTACGCAGGGCCGGCCCGAGGCATTCGCGAACTAAGCGGCCGCGAGCCGGCCCAAGCTGCCGGCGAACCGCGAGTCGCAAGCCGGTGGAAGCACCCGACTCACGTGTGCAATGAAAAAAGTGTGAATGATAGCTCAGATATAAGGTGTCTGCTTAGGGAGCCAGAGATCTGGGTTTGATTCCTGCCTGGGACCAGATTCTTTTTCCTTCTCTTTTCACTTTTTGACCACGTGTCTGGCTGACCGCTGCCCCCCCGACATGCAGGGGGAGGCTAAGGCCCGTTCAGCGCTGCAAGCAGCCCTAGTTTTGTATTATAACCTCACTGTATTTCGCTATAACATTATAGCGTGACATTTGTGCCAATAATCTTCTAGCACAGGTGACTCTGCGTGGTGGAAGGGGGGCCCCCGAATGCAAATTCTGCTTAGGGCCCCCAAGAGGCTCGGGCCGGCACTGAATGTACGAAAGGAATCAAGGTAATAATTTCAGGAACAAAAAGTCATTTTTTCACTGTGAGGAGGAGACAACAATAAAACACGTTTGAAACGTCGTTTCTTTGATGCTGTTTAGTGTCCCTGAAGTACTTAATTACTACTGTGATATCTGTACAAACTGGTATGAAGAACCGGGCACCTCGGAGGGGTCAGAGAGTTCAACTGCCTGTTGAACCCAAACCCCTCAGAGCGGCTCCGTGGTTCCGGAGAACTCACCGACGATTTTCTCCTGGTACCCTTTGGTGAAGAACTGCATGGCGGTGGCGGCCCTCCACGGGGTCTTCAGGAGCCCCTGCCGCTGCGGGTCCTCGCCGAGCCCCCGCAGGATGGTGGTGTACGCCGCGGCCAGGGACGGGAGGCTGGTCTGGTTGTCCTCCACGCTCCTGGTGCGCTCCTCCCGCCAGCTCTCCACCACCGGCCGCGGCGCGCCGGACTCCGCGCCGGGCGGCTGCGCGGCGGAGACGGACGCCGCAGGCGCGGCAGACGCGGCGGCAGCGGCAGCGCACCCGGAGCCGCCCGGTACCGGCCGCTTCCCCGTCCGGTCAAAGTGTCCGTTCAGCGCGGCGGCGCCGTCCGGCTGCTCGGTCGGTTCGCAGCGCTCCATCGCGTCCTCTTCTGTGGGGACTTGTCCTGCTCCCGTCCGGGCACTTGTTGAGTCAGCGCGCCGCGTGACGTCTCACTTGCGTTCTTTGGGTTGAACGCGCCTGGATCCTCGAGGCTTTATGCGAGCAGGATAATCCAGGGCGAGCTCCCATTGGCTGGCCGCCTCCACAGGGGGCGGGGCCACCATCTCGTTCACCCCGGATTTTACTTAAGCAAAAGTATCCTGAAGAGTAGAACTACTCAATTACACAATACTGCGTTAAAGACCTGACTCAGGTACAAGTACACAATCAAAATTAGGCAATTAGAAAATGATGCAATCATTTAGTCTCTCTAATTGTAAGGAACTTGACTTCCCAGTTAACCGGAGTCGATTTGGTGCAAATGATGCATCATGGGAAGACAACACAATAACACATCTATGACTTCTACCTTTTATATCAAAAAAGAACATCAAGTGAACTAAAAAACATTTGCATTTATTCAACTTTTAAAATACACAGAAGAAACAAAGGTAAGAATCGATGGTCCACGTGATCAATAACCGAAGGCCTCTTTAAATGTTCTGATCAGGTGCCTCAAAGAACAGAACAGCAGCACGGACGCATCGAGGGTTTAAAAGTTAGTTTTTGCTAAAAGCAAACGCTGAAAGCTTGGCGGAGGGATCCAAAGGTCTCTTCTTCTTGGCACTATTTTCCACCGGTCCATGTTCGCCATCTCCTCCGGCCACAGCTCCTTCTGCTCCTTCTCCTGCAACTCCTCTTCCTCCTCTCTTCCTCTTCTTCAGGTCCGCTCCATCTCCCGTTTGGCTTTTTGCTCTTTCTGTCCACGACTGAAAGAAACGATACAAAAAGAAGGTATGAAATACACGTTAATTAGAGAACAGTACAAAGTCACATTGTTCTGTTTCAATGCACCTGGATCAGACACACGCGCACAAACACGCGCACACAAACACGCACACAACACGCACAAACAGCACCCTGTCATGTATAATCACCGCTGACAGCCGGCTGCCTCTTTCTCCCTCCGCACGGTTTGGTTTATTTATCTTTCTGTCCGATCAGAGACAAAAGGAAGCGCTTCCCTGGACGTAATGGAGTTAGGATGAATCATCGGGCCTGGTGAGCGTCACACACACACACGCACACACACACACGCGCAACACACACACACACACGCGCACGCCCCCCCCATATATTCAAACACACAATACAGAGCTGTGACGTCTCTGGGGGAGAACTAGTCTTCGAGGTGTGGCGGATAAACATGACATTAAAAACACGTGTAACCCTATTACACCAGTTACACATGTTTTTAAGTACGACTCCAACTTCCTGGTAAATGAAGAAGAAAAAAATCTTCTTCTTCTTCTCCAAAGAACAAACGTGTTGGTTTTCGCTCACCATCGCTGGCTTAAGCTTCAATGAGTCGGGAGGGAGCACAGCTCTCGAGTCGGCCAGAACCGCTCCGGTCTCTTCCAGCACCAGAGACGACTGTGGCTCTCCTCCCGAAGTAGCATTTAATAAATGTCCTGACTTAACACCGGTGTGGAGTGATTGTCTAACAAATCACACAACATGATCAAACAAAACGACAAAACAAGAATGATCCTGAGCCATCGAAGTAAAAGCGGTACTTTAAAATAAATGCAAACAGCAGTCACGCAGGCTCACTGCTATTATCATAAGATCAATGCTCTGTGCCCTCGCGGCCCCAACGCACTCTGCAGGGTTCCCAAGCAACAGGTGGTGCCCCCCCCCTCCCCTCCCCTCCCGTCCCCGTCGAGTGTCCTCCGGCTCTCTGCCGAGGGTCTTGATGTATGCCGGGTCAGGCACAGACATCGATGCCTATTAGGGAGGGTGGGGATGAAAGGAGGCGGTGCGTCATTACACCCCCCCTCACCCCTCCCTCCCCAGTGATTCACCCCATCGACTGAGAGGAGGGGGCCGGGGGAGGGGCTCACCAGTCGCTCCTCTGCTGACAGCGCCCTGAAGCGCCCCATGGCCTCCTTGATGACCTCCGTCTCCTCCAGCTCGGGGCGGTCGGCGCTGATGCTCTTCCGGTTCTCCTCCAGCCACAGCTGGAAGCCCGTCTTCGGCCTGAAAACCCACAAGAAGGTTCAGTGCCCCCGCTGGCCTCACTGCTGA
This sequence comes from Apeltes quadracus, assembly GCA_021346845.1. Taxonomy (NCBI): domain Eukaryota; kingdom Metazoa; phylum Chordata; class Actinopteri; order Perciformes; family Gasterosteidae; genus Apeltes; species Apeltes quadracus. The sequence continues at coordinate 21,727,135 of CM037918.1, read as the reverse complement.
AGGGTTCTGCAGCTCCACACGTCACCTCTCGTTCTCGCCGCTGTCTGCAGGCGAGGCTGGAGGCGGGGCTTCAGGCTGCTTCTGCGCGGCGTCCTGGGTCTTCTTCTTGGAGCTCGTCATCTGCAGCAGAGTGGGCTGAGTCTGGACGAGAAACGGAACGTAAGCGTGTCGCTCATTCCCATCACCAGAAAATCATTCACAAATAAACTGTTTCACCAGATTCTGTTACAAACATTCAATAGCTCCTATGAAGCCATGAAGGATTCAAATAAACAGCGATCCCCACACCTTGCTTCTGGGTCGGGGGGGCAGCGGTTTGAGGACGGGGCCTTTGTTTGCTTTCCCTGCAGACCCGGCGAGCGGAGACGACTTCCTGCCCGACGCCATGTTGTCCAGGATGTTGGTCCCGCGAGGCTGCGTCGCCGAAGAGGAGGAGGAGGAGCCGAAGACCTGCGGAGGCACAGAGCTTCACTCCGGTTCTTCACGTTCAGCCTGAAAGCATCGCGATCAAACATGGTGCCGCTGCGCTCTCACCTTGAAGGGATTTGCACGTCCGGCTTTACCGACTGCAAAAATAAAAAGAGGCCGATGCCACATTAGGAATATTTGTGTTCTGACCCCTCACATGGCCCCGTCCCCCCGGACACATCAGGACCTCCCGCTGGTCCCTTTATGTCTAATCTAACCCATTGCCTTACATTGTGTCCCTCTTGCACCGTGTTGTCTGTCGTCTAACTGTCTGCTGTTACGCGCCAAGTCAAATTCCTTGTGTGTCCGACATATTATGGTAATAAATGTTTCCTGATATCTAAACAATCACTTTGTGAATAACAAGTATCCACCGCATGCTGCAAACAGACCCTGTTCAGAGTAAACTGACTGATAACTCGGTAGGATCAAGTGCTGTTAAGGTGCTTGAGCGGAGCCTCAGACTAACTCGGCTCATTCAGTCATTTCTTCTCAGGAATGGAACGTGTTATTTAATGCCGTACTGGCTGTGACACATTTTGCATTGTGTCCACACTTTATAACACTTGTTACTCACTTGGTGTCAGAGACGGAACCACAGGTGAAGCTGCTTCGTTAAACAGATTCACACCTGCAGAATGAGACACGGCCCACAATGACGTCATTGATCGATCTCGCGCACACACACACACACACACACACGCACACGCACACGCACCTCAGCCTCTAAGAGTGTGTGTGTGTGTGTGTGTGTGTAACTGACGTTTTCTGGTTTCTGGTTCCTCTTCCTCCTCCTGTTGCTGTTGCTCTTCCTCCTCCTCCTCCTCCTCCTGCTCGGGCTCTGGTACTCGCTCCACCTGCTCCTCCCGGTTAGGTCTGTTGCTATGGCGTCCTCCTGTGACCTCGTACCTGTCCCGAATAAACTCGTGAATCACTCGTCATCCGCTTCTTTCGCTGACTTACAATGTGTATCCGCCACAGACGGAGACCCGCCTGTAGTCGCCTTGAACTACAGGCGGAGAACTTCAATGCACAACGCCATTACCCAGAGGCCTCTTCTTCCGGTTCCTCCGGCTCCCCCTGCCGGAGCCGGTTGGCCTTCTCCAGGGCGACCTCGCTGAGGCGCTGGGCGAGGCCCATGCGGCGGGAGCGCGAGGCGTACCGGATGGCGAGGGTCGCCGCGTTGTGGGTCATGAGCTGCGCCAGCTCCACGCAGCGGAACTCCCTCTCCAGCTTACAGGAGAGCTGATTACAGGAGGCAGAACCGTTACTGAAGAGGCCACTTATTGATTAATGAAGCCTGGATGGACGATCAGGACTTTACAAACGTACTTTCAATCAATCAATGCGGCAGGTGGGATGTTTTAGAAATGAACACTGGGGTGGCGCACAGTTCATAGTGTGTGTTAAGGAAAATAAGCATCAGTGTTCATCCTTATTATTATAACAACAATAATAAGGCCCTGAAACTGTTTATATAAATTGAAATCAAACCATAATTTATATTTGATTAAAAGTGTGAAGCTGATCAGACTTTTAATAAGTAATAATAATAATAATAATAAAATAAAAATGACTCACTGCAAACATCTTCATGAGCAGCTCCTGCTGCTCCTTCTGGGAGCGAGTCTGAGCCTCCTCGTCCACCTCGTAGCCGCTCGACGACAGGAAGCCAAAGTGGTTCTCGAAAAGGACTGAACGCCAGAACTGCTCCTGGAGGAGGAAGAGGAGCAATAAAGACGAAGGAGGAAAGATGAAGAAAAGAGGCAGAGAGATGGGATGAGAACAGGAGGAGCAGAGGATAGAAGGAGGAGCAGAGGAGGAGAGAGATGATTGATAAAGACGTGGGGCGAGAGGAAGACCAGGAGACAGGAGGACGGAGGAGAGTCAGGTCGAGCAGACGTTAGCAGGCGTTAGCTCGGCGCTAGCGGTTTACCTCCATCAGTCCCTTCTCCGTGGAGGTCTGACACATGGGCAGCTTGAAGGGCAGGATGGCCACGGCCGGCCTGGGCAGCGTGGGGGGGTACCTGGAGCCTTTGCAGGGGATGCACCTGAGAGCAGGAGACGCGTCAGGACAACTGAACGGGGCCCTGCAGGTCGACTCCACATACGGTGCGTTCAGGTACATACGAACAAGCCAGACTTCACTTTGCCCTTCAGCCAACTTCCCCTCACGGAGGCCGTTTGAATCAAGGAAATGTTGCCTCCTATTTACAGCGACAATAAACATCTTCATCTTCTCTTTCATGTCAGGTTTCAACTATCTGATGATTCATTAAAAACTTTGGACCGTAAAGCACAACGTGAGTTCCAGGTGAAGGAGCCCCGATTAAAAACAAACCCTTGAATGAATGTTTGGAATGTTTTCCAGGACTCGAGTGAATAAGTGTCTCATCTTAAAGGAAAGCGTGAGAATGAGGATGAGCCGACTCACCTGAGCTGCTGAGGGTTCTCGTGGACCCCCACCACCCAGTAGTGGTCTGACCGGCTTTTGCACATTTCCCCGGTGTTACACACAGGTGTCCAGGTGTTGCCAAGGGAACGGTTCAGCATCCGGACCGACCCCTCGGAGTCCACGTAGCACGGGGTACCTGGAGTCAAACAAACCTTTGTGGATTTGTGCCACTTTAATAAACCCAACGGGTCTCCAGAGGAATAAAAACACACACGGACCCTCGGCGCTGAACCCGAGCCACGTCAGGTGGGACCGGTGGGACAGCGGCAGCGCCTCCCCGCGGATGAGCTGCCTCTTCCTGGGCCCCAGCTGCAGCAGCTGGACCCCCAGAGCCTGGTCCCCGTCGAAGCCGGGGGCTGAGGACGCAGAGGGGAAGCAAGTCCTTAAAACCATTAAATGCGACCCGTTATCAAAGCGTCGGCCACAGTGCTGGAAACAAATGAGATTTAAAAAAAAAATACTTGTGAAAGTTTTAAAAGAAGCGTTATCCCCGTAAAATACCCTTTTGTGTTTAAACCGGCGCTTCGTCATGCGCGAGCACAGACAGAGATTACGACATTAAAGTATACAAGTATTTTCATTGCAGCTGTTTGTTGATGGAAGGTGGAGGTGTTCCTTAGATCTGATCAATACAATAACAAAACTATTGATTCGGCTTATTGGCTCGGTTCCTTATCGATACTCACATGACACTTTAGATTAAGTTGTGAAATAACAGTAAACAAAGCTTGACTTCCATCATCTTTCATTGATCATCACCATGGTTACCGGCTGCTTCACTAACAGGCTTGATTCTCTGTGTGTTGTGTGTGTGGTGTGTGGTGTGTGTGTGTGTGTGTGTGTGTGTGCGTGCGTGTGCGTGCGTGTCCCCTACCCCGGTGGTAGACGATGAGCAGCTGCTCGCCGTGCCCCGCCATGCAGACCACGATTCCCCTGCAGGCTGAACACTTCCCTCTGGACCCCCCCCACGGAGAAGAGGCGGAGCATCAGCGCGCTGGTGGCGACCGCCGCCCAGCCCCCCCCGAGGCACAGCGCCCGCGCCTCCTCGCCCGCCGGCAGGTCCACCATCCAGTCCTTGTTGGTGTCCCAGGAGGAGAAGTGGAGGCACTGCAGCTTGCTGAGGAGGAGGAGGAGGTGGTGGTAGCAGGGTTAGTCCTCAGGGAGGGTGGGGAGGGAGGAAGGGAGGGAGGGGGTGGGAGGGTGCCTACCTGGCGAGCTCCTCCGTGCCGGGGCAGGCCAGCAGCACGGCCTCCTGGGAAAGGTCGGCCGTGGTGTGACCCAGCGAGTTGGGGAGGTGCATGGCGTGGTGCACGGCCGTGTCGTGGAACTCCACGTCGATGGCGTTGTCCTGATCGTCGTTGTAGCCGCGAACGATTCCCACCGAGTTCCACATCTGGAGGCAAAAGGTTTGTTCATTTTTAATTCCCTCATTAAAGCGGTGTTTCATGTGGACAGGAAGGACCGCTCTCCTCCTTCCTGTCGGGTTAGTTCAGGGCCTCCAGGAGATTCGCATTCCGGCCCTCGGAGTATTTCACCTACTTCATAGTCAGTCATAATGACCTGGATAAAAAGGTCACGGAGACGCGACATTGAGCTCATTTTTGCGTTGTGTTGAAGATGAAGACGATGAGGGGTTTAGTTGCTTAGCAACGGCAGGCAGAAGACAAGTGATGAGAGTATGGACCGACCATGAAGCGGTGCGTGAGGTGAGCCGGCGTGGCGCCCGGCTGGAAGGCCTTCTGCGGGGGCGTCGGCAGTGGCCCTTCGTAGACGGGGCGAGGGGGCCCCGGCGGGGGGGCGGCCGGCACGGCGGCGCTGCTGGCGTCGTCCCCGTCGTCGTCGCCCCCAAATTTGTTCCGACCGAACTTCAGCGAGCCGGCGTCTGAAGAACAAAACAACGGTTAGATTAATTCCACTGTGCTCACTTCCTGAAGTCCAGTCAAAGCTTTTTGTTGTCACGTGACCATGATGAGATAAATCAGGACGCGATGTGTTCAAGGACCGTCGTCGAGGTCAAATACTGACCGGAACAGTGTTTTCGCTACGGCTGCTGGACTCAATAAAGAACCTGGTTTTAAAATCCTTTATCAAAAGAACAAGAGACTTTTCTATCGTATCGTATTAGTTTAGGACTCAGTCATCTTTTGGGAGTCCAAAACGTAAATAATGAACCTCTTCTGCATCCTCACTCACCCAGCGAGAGCTCGTCGTCCAGGATCGCCCCTCGGTTCCTCGGCCGCCCCGTAGCCGGCATCAGGCAATCGTCATCGTCTTCGCCGTCATCGTCCTCCCCGGCGACGGCTTTTTTGACCGGCGAGTTGTTGTCGCTCAGGCCTTCGTCCACTGAGCCGGTCATCGTCATCGTCAAACAGGTCATCGTAGTCTTCGGCTGCTTTCCTGGCCGGCTGAAAGTTTATCAGAGTCAACTAAGAAAACTGGAAATATCAAAGCAATCGATGCGGCGAAACCACACGGTTTGGCAGAAGAGAGGCTGATTTTTTCGTGCATTTGAGCAAAGAAAAATAAATAATCAGAATATTCGATGACTGAGCCTTTATCAATTGATTGAATCATCCAGTGAATGAAGATCTACTTACATTCCTTCATTTGAAACAAGCTGGACCGTACCTTGGTGGAGGTGGTGGAGGTGGCGATCCCGTCCAGCAGTCCCAGGCAGCCCTCCGTGTCGGTGTAGGCCACCTGGCGGCCTGAGGGACTCCAGGCCAAGCTGCACACCGTGAAGCCCTTCTCGTGCTTCTGCCTGCAGACGAGACGAGGCGCCGTCAGCCGCAGCCGGGACGCTTCCAAAGAAAGCATGCGGCCATCTTTACCTTTCCACGCAGAGCTTGCTGTTCACGTCCCACACCGTCAGCGAGCCGCCCACGCTGCCCGCCGCCAGGAGCCGGCCACACGGAGACCAGGCCACCACGTTGATGAGCTGCAGGGGAAAGGGGAGGAGCCAAGTCAGTTTCCGGGCCGAGGACCAATGAAGACTGAGCGGCAGGAGCCCGCCTACCTGCGTCTGCAGATCATCGGACAGCGTGCTCACGTGACCCCAGGAGCCTCGCTCGTACAGGTGCACCTTCGTCTCCACGGGAACCGCCAAAAACTGAGCAGACATTTTGACATTCATCAGAGGACAGCGGCCGACTGAGGACGTGCTGCGAGGGGGGCGCGGGCTGTGACACCGACCTGTGCCCCCGCGGGCTGCCAGGCGAGCCGACACAGAGACTTGGCGTTGCTGACGTCGTTGGTCTTTTGCAGCAGAGGCCAGCGGATCAGCTGGGACTGAGCGGGACACAAAGCAGAGCACGCTGGAGCGGCCGTGCAAACAGAGAGGCGAGACAAAAGAACAGCGACGCACCTGCTCCTCGATGTTCCAAACCACGACGGAGCCGTCGCAGCTGGCGGACGCCTGACGGAGAGAGCAGAGGACTTTTACTTCATTTCAACACTAACGGGACTCTGTGGCGTCCATGTTCTTATTATGAAGACACAACAAGCGGCCGCAGCGTCGCACTTCCAACATCCAGAGGGTTCACGCACCAGGAAGTCGTCTTTGGGGTCAAAGGTCACACTGAGGACAGGGCGCTTCGTGGCCTCGCAGTGTTTTCTGTTGGCTGCTGTCCGCCACCTCCACCACCTTCACCATGAAGTCACTGCAGGAAAACAAAGAACTAGGTCTGAATATGGCGGGGGGGGGGGGGGGGGGCGCAGGCATCAGCCGCTGTGTAAATCAGCAAATCAATGAGCGGGGGAGGCAATACGATGCCGCTCGCCGGCAAATGAAGACGTCCAATTCTCGTCGCTATCGATTCCAGCCGGCCGGTGTTACAAACAATTTCCTAATGACGGCATTAGCTCTAAAGTCGATGACTCTAAGGACAAAGTGACGCCGTGTCCCTTCAGGCCTCCTTCTGAGGGACCACGGCTGCTGTTGATACAACAATTGTGACGCCTGCACAGGCTTATTACAGCCCTGCAACATATCGATCATTGCTGTAGTGAGAGGACCAAACCCCCCCCTCTGCCTTTGTACCTGGACCCGGCGGCGACCCTGGAGCCGCTGCTGTTGAAGGTGACGTGCGTGGCGTTGGTGGTGAACCGGGTCAGGATGCCGTCCGGATCGCCGTCGGGAAACGTGTGGATCTGCACCGTGTTGTTGGAGCTCGCCGTCACCAGCTTGTCCTTCTGTGGCGGGAAGGACACAAATTAATCGCACGTCCTCAAAGATTACCAAACGACCAGCTGACCGATGGCGACCGACCTTGAGCGCCAGAGAGTACGCCTTTTCCCCCACGGTGATAAACTTGGGGTCGTCGTCATCCAAACCGTCCCAGATGCGAACATCTCCATCGTTCCCGCAGGTCACCAAGAACCTGAGGACGGTTCCGTAAGATTTAGACGGTCAAGCGTGTTTGGTTCCCTCGGTTCCCTCAGTTCCCTCAGTTCCCTGGACGCGCCCGGAGGTTAACGTCTGTGTGTGCAAATCTAAAGCCAGTGTTTTGTTTGACCCCTCTGGGCTGCTGTAGAAACAGACATAGGGGTATAAATGTGTCATTGTAAGGTAACAAAACCACTTGGGTTCTTGTTATCACACCAAAGAAAACACACACACTACATTTACATCAGTGGAGACTCATGAGCTGACCTAAGTTCACCATGGCACCATGTCTTGTTGATGATATCTCTAAGGGCGTTTGACCGATCCATATCCGCGTTTGGTTTTCCGTCTGTCACGTGATGATGACTGGGCCATTTAAGGAACGGTCCGCGGCGTCCGTTGATGACATCCGATCCGCATCTTGAACATTCCTTTTGTATTGATGGGACTGTTTTCCATTGTAGCTTTGTCAGATCTTCCTGCTCCTCTGAGGGAGAAGGAACAATCTTTCCCATTTCAGCTGAATTGTAGTCATTTGACTTCTGTCTGTACTTCTGTTTAGTAATAAATACTTAATCACAAAGCAAGTTCAAGATACTTTGGATTTCTCAAAAGGGCTCGACCCACTAATTTCCACCACAGATCCCTTATAACGTATTATTGTGTGTCAGGGGGATTGAGAATGGTATTAAATCCGCCTGCGACCGTATGATTTGTTTTGATCTGTGACAACCAGCAGACTGTTTTGCCCGTATAGCCGAAGCTCAAAGTTAAGTGTGCAATAATGCTGGAGATTTAAATAAAAGGAATGAAGAAGCAACAGTAGACGTGTCAGTAACAACAGTTTAGGAACGGAATTATTCTTGCAGAACTCACCTTCCAGAGTCATCAAAGCAGACCTCGGTGTGTCCCTCCGAGTGCCCGTAGCGCATCGGCTTCCTCTCACACGGCATCTTTGCACAAAACACCGGACTGACAAGCGGGAAAACACAGCGATAAATACGTGAAACAAATAAATGAGTACTTCAACACATTAGCAACACACGAGTGACGCGTGCGTACAACACGTCTGTCACGAGCTGCCGTGGCTCGTTCAGGCACCTCGGCTAGCCGAGGAGCTAAGCTAACAACACTGTAGCGTTAGCTAAGCGAGGCTCCCTCAAAGCCAACGGGCGGATCGGTGGCCGGTGTTTCCGGTACGACGCGTTCACCTCGGACCGAAAGGGGACGTTGTGTGTTCATTAAAGTCTCATTCAGAAGTTAGCGGGGCAACTTACAACTTCCCCGGTGCGCAGCGTCCACGGAAAGGTGATGGGATCGCCTTTGGTCTCCTGAATCTCCCGCGCTGCGTTGAAGACGAGGACGCAACTCCCGCTACTTACGTCATGACGCAATCGACGTAACCGCTCTATCCTTTCAGGCGCGTACATTTAGCAAAGAGCCATCCCATTAATGCACTATAATTATTTAATCAGTTTAAAATGTACAGCTGTTAAAAGTGGAGCTAGTTTTTATTACTTGTCATTTAAAAAAAATCTAAAATGAAGTAAAAGTAGTAATTAGTAAATCCGAATTTAAAGTTTTAATAATCGATTTTATAGGCTATCTATTTTATTAATTTTAGTGACTTTCAATCCACATTTTTTAAAAAAACATTTATTGTTATTCTTTTTAATTCAAGTCTAAGAAAATCACGAAAATTGTCATTTTTGGTTCTACTTCGTCGTTTTAGCATTGCTCTGTGCAGTACTTTGGGATGATTGTATGAAAGGTGCTGTATTAAATAATGATTATTATATTAATATTATAGTTTAAAGCTCTCTCGGAGATACTCAAGCAGAAGTATATCCTTATTGTATTTTACGAGTTGTACTTACTTAAGTAAATGTATTTAGTTACCACTAAGATCTGTCCTGTTTTTTTTCGTTAAGTTGTGTATTTCTGTCCTATTTGGAACGGAAATAGCCAGCAGGCCCTTCAGGACAGACAAACACACGTAACTTTATATTTACACAAGCTTCGTCATCTCTGCCAAACCCGGCTAAACATCATCATTATTAAAGATCATACACATGAATCCTCTCACATTAACGTCTCAGAAGCGACTGTAGTCGTTTCATACAGTCCTTCTGCTGCTTTCCATTTGTCTCGTAAATCCGCCTCCCGAGTTGGAAAGTGACGTCATTGCCGGTTTCGTACCACTCAAATGCGTCTTGCTACAGGACGAGTTGGAAAGAACATGGACGCCACCAGTGCAGCAGCTGCCATGCTAATGGTGGACGTTTTCGACAAAATACTATAGCGACTTTAGGATAATGTAGAGGTATTACAGAAACACTGACATTTTAAGTAATTCCATTATTGCAAGTCTTAAATTTTAGTAATATTTTGCCATTTTCGCCTATTTCATTTTATAAGAAGTGCAGTCGCGTTTTTCTCGAGCCACCAGGGGGCAGTGGCAGGCTAGTGGTTGTTATTGTTAGCAACGTAGCCTTTTAGCAAACCAGTTCGAAAACAAAACGTTACATTGTATTGCACGCACAGCAAAACCGTGCAATGCAAACATTGGTGACCGGACTGAAGCAGCAATGTAAATGGGTGTGTAAGAGCATTTAAAACCGACATTAAAACGACCAACGTAGTACAAATACAAATTTAATTCATATCAACTTCCATGAAATGTGGGAGCAGACATCTTTGTTTTGCGAGTCGTACGTTCTTTCTGGTTCGGCTGATATGGCGACCTAAAGGGGGCGTGTCTGCGCAAAATGCCGCAAGAAAGCTGAGTAATTTACACTTTCCAACTCGGGCGGAGACAACTGGAAAGCAGCATTCGTACAAGTCGCACAAATTTATTTATTTGGAGCATCTGCTACAGACGTTACTGAATGTATTAATTGGGTGTAAAATGTCATCATATTTTGTACCTCCGACCTTCACACAAAAGCACACAGCCGCTTTTGTCCCGGGGGATAATTGGATTAGTGCAACAGGAAGTAGCCTAATAAAAAAGAAGCAGACAGGGATCATGTGCAACAGCGCTGCCGCATCCAGTTTCACCTTACAGGCGACTGACTGCATGCTCCATTCCCCAGATGTTGGAGAGGGAATGCATTATGAATCGAATTAACGCAATGGAAGTCGGTTTGTGCAGCGGATGCAACGTGAGGGCGGGACTCTAACACGTGGTTCAGGTCTGAGCGCCGACACTTCTCATGATTGGATTTTTCAGATCCTTGTTATAAGTACAGTTGGAAGGAGCTTAAGAAGTAAGATTGTCGTGCAAGAGACAATTAAAAGATACAAACTGAAAACCCGACAGGTCAACGGACGTGAAGCTGACACTTTGATGGAAGAATAACGCAAAATGTAAAAAAGGACTCGAGCATGTGAAACCTGATGTCTGATGACAAATACCAACATTCGAAGCAAAAGGCGTGAGAGGATTATTTCACGCCAGCTTTTGTATTGAAAGGAGTCACCTCGGGGCGAATATTGTCTTTTTGTTCTGCTGTGTGAAGAGACAGAACGACTTGAATCAGTTTCTAGAAAAAGAACCCGACTTAAGAAGCGGAAGTCGTCTTTTTCATGTCCGTATCTCCCCATTCCAGCGCTGGCATTTAGAGGCCTCTCTTCACGGGGGGCCGCAGCTTGAAAAGCAGCGTTTCCGTCCCATTAACCCGTCTGACTACAGGCGGCCACGTGGGCGCGCACGGATGAGCGCGCACGGACGGACGAGCACGACTCGAGCTGTCGAGAGGAGACAAAAAACCTGAGACACATTCAATGTTCTTTATTATTATTTTGTGTATCGCTGTGGTGAATCGCACGTAATCCTGGTGGGGGGGGGCAGAGTGATGGGAGGACTTTACAGACACTAGCTCGTACTTTACGCTGTGGAAGCAATGCATTCTGGGTGTCATGGTTTTCTCTTACCGCTGACTAATGACTTCTCTTTGATTACAGTAAGTTATTGTATTTCTACGCCGAAGACATGTTGAAGTTTGTATCTGGTGAAATACTGTATTTTTTATTTAAGCAAATTACTGTAAACCGCTGTATTTCTTCAATAGAGTAGATATACTTTAACTTGGAATCAACTACAAGCAAACTTGCTGCCAGTAATTTACTGTTTCTTCATCGGACCAAGTCTCTCAGAAAACAATAACTAGTTTAATTTAATTCATTAAAACAGATTAGTTGTTTGTTGTGTTACTCAGATTCAAGTTGTGTTTTCTCTTCCTGAATGATGACGCACACGTCATTTCTTTCTGCGTGTGCTTTTCTTCTTCTCTACTGTAGCTCCGACATGTAAACATGTAATTCAATAACAGAACTCGCAAAAAGCTGAAGAGGCAAACTGATGTTTAAATATCCAGAGACGTTTGAGCCAACAAGCAGCATGAGTCCAGGTACAGGACGGAGTCTTCCCATCAGGGCAGAGGGGCGGGGGGCGCCATCTGGTGGCTGTGGAGATGAAAGCAGGCCGTTCAAGCTGTCACTCAAATGTCTTTTTTGGTGGAAAACCGTCCTCTTGTCTCTCTCAACTTTCCCTCCAGGAGGAAAACGTGGTTCACAACCTCAGTCTTTGACTCTGGCTTCTTCAGAGAGTGTGAGTTCTGCTCCATTCAGTCGTTGTAACGGCACCTGAGAAAAGGCTTCCTGCCACATGCCGGTTCCACTCCTATTTCATTTCTTCGAGGACATGGCGGGAGGGCCGGTCTCAGACAGGACAAGGAAGGTGCAGTTCCTCTAGTGGCCCCTAGAGGAGACACGTGATGATGACTCATTGATTGAGTGCAAGGGAGGAAAAGCTCCACAGGAAGGTGAGGGTGAGAATCTCCACTCCGTCGAGGATCTTAGTCTCATATCTCTTGGAGAAGTATCTGGACTTTCCTCCAGACTCACGTCAAGATGGCAGAAAAGTCCAAATCCACTGCATCAAATCGCTTCGGTTCTTATATCTCCACAAACACCTTGAAGAAGTCTCCATTTTTGCACCTATTGGACCCCAAAGTTCTGAAAAGACCTCTTTGCCAGGCCATCGGGACTTTCCCTCCATGCCGCCGGCGCGTCACATGGCGCAGGCCCCGTCACATGGCGCAGGCCCCGTCACATGGCGCAGGCCCCGTCACACCGGATGTGGTACTGTCGCAGGTAGTCCCTGAGCTGCGGCGGCAGCAGCAGGTGGTCCACGCCCCGGTAGGTGGTGCGGCTGCAGATCACAGCTCTGCACAGGTGCTGCAGGGTGAACGGGAAGGACCTCGGCAGCGGCCGGGAGAGGAGCGGCTCGAAGAAGAGGCAGGTGGCCGGGTCGCTGTAGTGCCGCAGCAGGCCCGTCACGCTGGGGTCCCGGTACATGCACGGGTCGCGTACGTCGAAGCTGAAGCGCTTGTCGCTCTGCTCGATGCGCGCGTGCAGGGAGCGGCTGTAGCGGCGGAAGCTGACGGAGAAGAGGAACTCGTCCTGGGCGGAGTCCCGCAGCAGGAACGTCCCCTCCGGCTTGCCCTCCAGCAGCTCCTCCGCCTCGAAGCGGTTCAGCACGCCCCAGTAGCAGCAGCTGTTGTTGATCTGCAGGAGATCCGGGACAAGGATGTAGTCGGTGTGGCTGCCCTCTGCCCCCCCGCGGGGACAAGAGGGGTCCCAGTCCTCCAGGCTAGAGCCTCTGGGCCCGGGGGAGCAGCAGATGTCCTCCCAGGACGGAGGGCTCTGTGGCGGGGAGGTGGAGGAGGAAGAGGCACCCGGTCTGAGCGCAGCCTCCATGTCCTTCAGGGCGCCCGGGTGGGAGGCGTGGCTTTTCACCAGGTGCCAACACCGGGCCAGCTCGGACTTGGGCGAGAAGGGACACTTGTCCTGCATGAGCTCTGAGACGTGGACTTTGCGTTTGGACCAGAAGAGCACGGAGAAGGGTCGCGTGGAGCCCGAGGGAATGTGGTGGTGGTGGGGGCGCAGGGGGAAACACTGGCCCACGGCGTCCTGGAACTTCTGCCGCAGAGAGCGCCGGGACAGGGCCTTCCGACACGCCGAGTCCATGTCGGTGGGCGGCAACGAGTCCCCGAGGGCGCCGCAGCTGCACATCCTGTCCCGGCGCCGCCTCGGGCAAGATGTGGACCGCCCGGCCGGCTCCTTCGCGCCTTCTGCCGCCGCCCCGGGACTCGACGCGGGGCGAGAGCTGCGGGAGCGCTTCTTCCCCCGCCAGACGTGACTGTCCGCACTCCAGCTGCGGAGGCCCGACTTGGGAGGCGTGTCCGATCCCCGAGGCTTCCTCTCCGACATGTCTGCGTCCTCTCGTCGCTCTGTGCACACGTGAACAAATAGTCGCATCAGAATTTCTGCACGGCGTGCCGTCCGTTATCGACCGGCCGCCTCGTCAGAATCAGCCCCCGGGACTTTTGACCTTTTCTTTACTCACAAAGAGTTCAATGAGAACACAAAATATCATTGCAGAATCCTGTTTGTGCTTGAAGGTTCTAATTTTAAAACATGAGTAAATCCCTCCATGGAGCCACTAAACACCCTCTTCTTCACTATGGTATCTGATATAACATCTTTATTCCTATTTTTTACCGCTCTTTTTGGTACTATGCTGAGGCAAAAGGTCTGATTTTAAACTGCCTGCAGCACCGTAATTTAATCATCCGGTTCAGAACTAACTGCCTTATGTCTAATCATATCCTGAGGCGAGAAATTCAATTATCAAAGCTAGTTTAGAAACGGCCTGCAGACAAACATGCATCTGTTCTGGAATAATAAAGAAACACAGAGATTGGTGTAAGCCGGCGACGGACAGGTCCATCTTGTGGAACTGCTCACAAAGCTGCTTCCTGAAAGTCTGGTATCATTTCGGGGCGGTTTGCTCTTTGAGTTGAGATGGTTCTTACCTCTCAGGCAGCAGCAGACGTCCTCGCTCGCTGCACAGCAGACATGTGCTGACGCTCCGCTTCTATCTGATTATCATGCAGAATCCCGAGGGGGGGGCAGCCGTTTCCTCTCTGGGTATGAATGGAGGGAGGGATGGAGGGAGGGAGGGAGGGAGGGAGGGAGGGAGGGAGGAAGGGATGGGCGAGGTGGAGACGGGAGGGAGTTAGTCCTGGTTATTACTGATGTTCTTCAGCTGTTATTCATATTACAGTTCATAAAAGAGCTCGAAAACAACGTTGGTTTTATTAGCAAAGTTTAAACCCATTGAAAGGATGAAATAGAAGAAACAAGGAAGCGAGAAGAGAAGAGAACAGATTAATGGAATAAAAACATTCTATATATTAAGCAGGTGTCCATGTTGTGTCCATGCTGTGTCCATGTTGCGTCCTTGTCGTGTCCAAGTCGTGTCCATGTTGTGTCCATGCCGTGTCCATGTCCTGTCCATGTTGTGTCCAAGTCTTGTCCATGTTGTGTCCAAGTCGTGTCCAAGTCTTGTCCATGTTGTGTCCAAGTCGTGTCCATGTTGTGTCCATGTCTTGTCCACATTGTGTCCATGTTGTGTCCTTGTCATGTCCATGTTGCGTCCTTGTCTTGTCCAGGTCGTGTCCATGTCCTGTCCAAGTCGTGTCCAAGTGGTGTCCATGTCGTGTCCAAGTTGTGTGTTGTGTCCATGTCGTGTCCATGTTGTGTGCTTGTCGTGTCCAAGTCGTGTCCTTGTCATGTCCATGTTGTGTCCATGTCGTATCCAAGTCGTGTCCATGTTGTGTCCTTGTCGTGTCCAAGTTGTGTCCTTGTCGTGTCCAAGTCGTGTCCATGTTGTGTCCTTGTCGTGTCCATGTTGTGTCCATGTCGTATCCAAGTCGTGTCCATGTTGTGTGCTTGTCGTGTCCAAGTCGTGTCCATGTTGTGTCCTTGTCGTGTCCATGTCGTGTCCAAGTCGTGTCCATGTTGTGTCCTTGTCATGTCCATGTTGTGTCCATGTCGTATCCAAGTCGTGTCCATGTTGTGTCCTTGTCGTGTCCATGTTGTGTCCTTGTCGTGTCGAAGTCGTGTCCATGTCGTGTCCATGTTGTGTCGTTGTCGTGTCCATGTTGTGTCCATGTCGTATCCAAGTCGTGTCCACGTTGTGTCCTTGTCGTGTCCAAGTCGTGTCCATGTTGTGTCCATGTCGTATCCAAGTTGTGTCCATGTTGTGTCCTTGTCGTGTCCAAGTCGTGTCCATGTTGTCTCCTTGTCGTGTCCATGTTGTGTCCATGTCGTATCCAAGTTGTGTCCATGTTGTGTCCTTGTCGTGTCAAAGTCGTGTCCATGTTGTGTCCTTGTCGTGTCCATGTTGTGTTCATGTCGTATCCAAGTGGTGTCCATGTTGTGTCCTTGTCGTGTCCAAGTGGTGTCCATGCTGTGTCCTTGTCGTGTCCATGTTGCAGCTTAATGCTCAAAGACCCTTTTTGTAATTCTGCTGACTCACACTTTCTCAAAGCACCTTTGTTTCCTGTTTCAACCTGACATTGACGGGCTGCTGACTCACCTGCTACGGCCGCTGGTGGTGAGCTGAGTTCATCGCTGACCCCTCAGCCGCGACCCCCCGACCCCTGACCCCTGACCCAGAGACAGAGACAGAGCCAGCAGTGAACCCACTGCTGAGCACACCGGCTGGGATCTCCGTGCAGTGCCAGTGTTTCTGTTTCTGCACAATGATTGAAATGACTTCACTTAAATGAAGTCAGACACCCCCCCACCCCCCCGCCTCCCAAAGGAAGGCTCCGTCTGGCTAACGATGCGGCCCGGTGGAGGAAACAACCAGGCCTCTTTAAAGCTTCCCCATTGATCAGCAGCATTTGAGTTTCCCGGTTAGAACTTCCAGAGCGCCGCCAAACGGCTTCATCGGTCCAGGGACGTTGCGCTCGCAGGGCGGATGACATTTTGGGAAATCTATAATTCATGAAACAAATAGACTGCAGCTGTCAGACAAATACTATTACTCCCAGTGGTTCAGTGTGTGTGTGTGTGTGTGTGTGTGACCTGAGCTCCAACAGATAACGGATGGTCATCAATAAATGCCTGACGTCTCAGATAATGTAGTGACACTCAGCTCCCTTTTAACTGAATATTTAATGCGCTTCACATTATCACACGAAACAGCATGAAGCGAAAAACAGAAACATTTATACAACATACACTCGTGCAAAAAACAGAAGGAAAGAAGCTGAAAGTAAACTCATCGAACTTTGGACAAAAGGATTCAACATCCTCAGAAGAAAGTTGAACTAATGCAAATGAAAAGCACTGAGTCCTTTCTTAGCAACTTTGGATCTTCACGCAACAATCTAAAATGCTTTGAGTTTGCTTCATGTGTTTTCACAGAGCCTGCACAGCAAATGAGAGAAAGAGATGCGTGTTCGCTGCATCACCAGCTGCACTGAAGACATCAAACGAGGCTTCGGTTACCAGGCAACGCTTTCTTCATGTCACTCACGGATTCTCAGAAACTCCCCATTTAGTGCAAAACGCCGTGGAACATTCAGCCTCGCCATCGACAAATTTATTATGGAGAACAATACGTGGGAGAAATGTGATCTGGAGGCGGAAGACTTCACTCAACAAATGAAACAGGAAACGGAAAAATGACACAAAACGTCCACATTTCATTCATTAAAAGAAACAGTGACTGACTCACTTTCCTCACACACCTGCACGAACACTTTCACTTCCTGTTTGGTGGTGCACTATAGATTTTTAAACTTTTACTCCTTTATTTTTTTAACCATAGCCTAGTTTTCCAACCCATAGTATTATATTTTATTACATTTATTCCTTGCACTATGTTGTCCGCTGTCGTCTGTTGTTTTGCACCAACAGTAAAATTCCTTGTATGTCTGACGTACTTTGGCAAATAAAAGTTTTCTGATTCTGATGTTGGTTTTCAAAACATTAAGTACATATTATTTTGAATACTGCCATGAATAAGCAATACACGTGTGATGTTTGTCCCTTTAAAAGCTAACCTTCGTCGTCTCTCTCTGAAGCCACCATGTCCGCCTCGTACCAGGACGAACGGCTCCCGCTCGCTCTTTTCCTGAGTGCACCATAGCGAAGCTAGCCAGCTGGCAACACAAGCTAAGCTAACAGTGCGACACCAGAGGTTCGGTCATGGCTCAATTCAAAGGGGATCAGACATGGGGCCGTGTGGGACACCGGAGGAGGCGTGGCTTCACCTGCTGCCTCGATGGAAAACCGAGGACGCAGGGACACGCAGACGCAGGAGCCCCTCGCGTACCTTTCCACCCCCTCTTGCGTGCTTGAGTGCGTCGACCAATTTTTCTAGGCTTGCGTCGAAAGCTACGCACGCCAACGCAAGGCTGTGATTGGTCTGCTAACTACATCCTTCCAGAGTCTCACATTTCGGGTTCCACAGCGTAACTCCGCCATTATTAAACAAAGATATTTTACGAGAGAATGAATCAGCTTGAAGAGCTTTTGTCGAAAGAAATTCGTAAATATGACCACTTATACAACGCATCATTGGCGGATTATAAGGACGCGCGGATGGCCTCCGATTCATGGACGCAGATCTCCCAAAAGTCGGTTTGCCGGTCGAGGAGGAGACAAAGTTGTGAAGGAAAATCCTTGGCGAATATGTCCGCGGAAAGAGGCGAAGAAAAGCAGCAGAGCAATAAATAAACAAACCAACGACTTCCACACCCACATACACTCAAGACAACAAACATTACTCCGCCTAGTGGTCTGGCGGTGAATTGCTTTGCGAGACGCGCAACCCTTTTGGAACCCTCCAGGAAGCGGCGCCTGCATCGGTGAACTCCGGTGGAGCCATTAACGCGACCTGGGGCTCGTATCAGTGCACATTACGCAGGCATCGATCCCACCAGCAGCTCGGCCGACACGAGCAGCCGTGAATAATTGATGCTGATTGAACGGAGACTCTGCTGCTTGTGTTTTCATATCAAAGCTATTACAGTTTTTGTAAATTTTCAGATTATTTGCACTCAGCGTCTGATGTATATTAGTTATTTAAACTGCTCACAAAGAGGTTACAAACGGCTCTAATGAATATCTTTAATGTCTGTGTTTAGTAAATGTCCCTCAGCTTCACGCAGCGTTTTGACGGCTTTAAGCCACGAAAGCTCCATCCTGAACGTGAGTTTATCGTCTCCATCTCAAGTCTTCTTCAATGCAGCATGATGTTCATTTATTACATTATGGTCCATTTAGAGTCAAACAGACCATAAAGCAGGGGATGCTTTAGGGGCGGGGCTAAATGATGATTGACAGGTCTGAGAGCCGACCCGCATTCTCGTCCTGCAACTAAAACCCTTTTGCAGTGTGTTTTCACTTCACAGACGATAGATTGTATAATGTTGGACGTCTACAGAACGTCTTGTCCCTATTCAGCTCCGCCCTCTTGCGCCACAAAAGAAAGAAGAAGATGGCGACGGCGAAAATGGCAAACTGGAGGCTCCCAGGGAGCCGTGTCCACGGGGGGATCGGCGTCTTCAGTCAATGCTTTAACCACGAACTTCCCTTCCCCTCAAACCAAGTGTTTAAGGTGCCGAACGCCGACACGCAGCTGTGTAAAAGTGACATTGTGGTTTCAGAGGAAAGGAGAAGGGTTTTCTTTTAGAGAATTGGGACACACCCCTTGTTTCTAGACTCCTGATATAATATGTGTTTTCATCAATTACTGTACGATAGTGTCCTTAGATCTGTACATGTGTTCACATCATGTCATCTAAAAGACAGGGAAAATGCCTTTGTTTAACATGCCACCGTTGCCTGTGTGTGTGTACGTGGGTGTGCATGTGTGTGCGTGGGTGTGTGAGTGTGTGCCTGTGTGTGTGCTCTACATCATGTGAATTACAGAAATTGAATCAGCAGGGAGTCTCTGGCTCCGCCGGTCTCAGTTCATTGATCTGTATCAGAAGACTCGTCTGACCTCGGGGTCTTATTACATCTCACTTAAAGAAACATTCCAACATTTCTTATGTCTGTGTGTGTGTGTGTGTGTGTGTGTGTGTGTTTATGCAGCAACCTGAGCCTTGGATTTTGGAATTACATTTTTTTAAGTTTATTTTATTTATAAGTTTATTTTTGGAACGATTGATTCTCTATTTCCTGTTACTCCACAGCACGTTTATGCAATATAACAGTTATTTCAATTAATATGTTATTTCTCAAAAGATGTTCATACCTTAATGACATTAAATGACTTCCAGGTTGAATCCTTAAGCAAGCTAAGGTGAATAATGTTTGTATTTATGACTAATAATTAGATTCACAGTAAAAGTATTAGGATGCTTGTGTACTCAGGCCTTCTAATTACAATCATCCTTCCTTTGTTACAGAGACAAGTATTCACATTTTGTGATGTTTCTGTGTTTCAGTTATCTTTTCTTATTTGTCTCACTTTTATCCGTCGAGTACTTTTACTTTAAACGCTCACTTCTTTACCCCCAAATAAAGTTTCTCTGTGTGAAATGAAGAACATCAGCACTCGTATCACATGCGCGTTGTTCAGCAGCCGTGCAGACGCTAACGGGGGGGTCTGGATATTCATCTGCTGTGGACATGCGAGCCGTATCGACTTCCTCGGGGGAGAGTTATTTATGCCTGCAGACGCCCCGCTTCCCGCAAGCAAGGTGCGTCCTGGGAGCTTTCTCCTCTCCGCCATGTTGGACAGAAGGTAACCAAAGCCACACACACACACACACACACACAGGGAAATTCAGACGCCGTGCATACCACATATGAGTGTACACATATAATGGTATAAATATATATCAAAGAACATTAGGTCAAAATATATATAAGAAAAGGAAAACAATATTTGGTCAAAAAATGTTGTTGAAAAAACTGAAAATATATTAATTTGAAGAATATCATGGAAAGAAATGTCAGAAAAAGTGATTGAAAAAAAAGTCCAGAGGTATTTTCTTGAAAAATTTGGACCAAAATATACGTAGAAACAAAATGTAAAACGGAATAAGTCAAGAAATCTCTGAAAAAATGTTAAATAGGGCTCAAAAGGCTCACAATATTGGCTCAAAAAATGTAATGGATAAAAAGGTAAAAAATGATTTAGTTGGAAGGAATTGTTCAAAATGTCATGTGATTCCACCTGGCGGATGATACTTTGACCTTTGTGTGACTACTTGAAGTGCTCCACATGATGGCGCTCCACGGCGGAGCAGCTTGATTAGAAGAATCAGAACCAACAGCAGTCGACTGGTTTGCAGTGTTTTGGCCCAATTCGCTGAGGCATTTAATCTCGCATGGAACACGGGCTCACATCCTGCTGAAAGGATTCACGATAGGAAATAAAAAAGATGTCCAAAGCATCCAGGGAGATGCTTCCTCCAGCTTCCCCCTGTAGGCACCGCCGAAGCATCCTGCCCGCCTCCCCCCGGCCTTCTTCCGGCCTCCTCGCGGATGCAGACCGGATGCAGACAGAACCTCTGCATCACTGATGGTTCTCCTTCACAGTGTTAAACATTGTGCGTCCCAAAGGGCCAAAGTCTGAAATGACTCAAAAGGTTCTGGTGTTGTTCAGAAGAAGTTAATGAAGAACAGGATGCTTTGAGCATTGAAGAGTTACCACTCGGCTGGTAAAAGTTGGACATCAGTTGGTGCAGATGTTCCTACTGGGAAATTGATCAGATAAATCACAAAAGAACCTTTTCCTGCAAAGCGTTTATCCTTCAAACTAAAAGCCCCTAATCTTACGATGGGAAACCAACATAATAATAATGATGTAATCACAGTTTATAATATTGAATGTTTTTCTCATTGAGTAAACTATTGTTCATAACTGAATCATACTCACACAAATTACATTTACGTTAAACTAACCGAAACAGATTAAACTAGGGAGTCATACACCACTGCCCAGATTTAGAAATACTAAAGTCCTGGGAGAATTAGGATAATTAGTCCATCTAACTTAATACACGTTAGATCTGCCACTTAAAAAGTCGCAACATTAGTATTTTGCCGTTACGTTATGTTATCAAATTGAATCTGTGGGACTTTATTTCGAAAGAAAGAACATCTTACCGGAAGTGGAGCCTGCTAGCTTGACAGCACTTGTTGCTTCGCTGAACGGACAGCTTGTGACCGGTAAATACAAATGTTATACGTCTTCAGTTCAAACAACTACGTTGTATTTTGGAAACTATGCTTATTTTGTTCATTTGGGGTTGACTCGTTCTGTTTTACGGTTTCGCTGACCGAAGATAACTTAACGTGCACGTCAGCTAAGCTAAGCTACCAAAGTAAAGTTAGCCCAGCGTTAGCTCGATGCTAGCTTAGTGGTGCTTAGTGAACCTACTGAAACTCACAGCTTTAGAGAGGAAAGATTCTTCTCTCTTTGCGTTTGTCTAACGAGGCTTTAAAGATATGTAATATCTTATATAAAATACGTTTTTGTATGTTGCATCGTTGTCGTCTTGTTTGGTAGTTTTATGTTGAATTCAATGTAAGTCACTCTAACATAAGCTATTAACGTTATTTACACAAATACAGTTAGTGAAAGAAACAAGGTATAGATAAGTTATATAGAAAAAAATAATATAAAAAAATATATAAAACTTTATATGTAATATTGAAGTGTCAGTATAATCTCACCCAAACCAAAATAAATCTGTTCTTTTCTGCAGTAACTTAAATAAACTTCTTTCTGTAATCAGTCAAATAAATCAGTGGACTTTACCTCGTGTTTTTTTATTGTTTTTAGTTGATAATTTCGCTCTCTTTTCTGTGTTTTGAATGCTGTTGTTGGGAAGCCCTTTTATAATTATAATTGTATTATTTTTAAGGTGGTTACCTTTCCTCCAGGAGTCACTCACCATGTCAGACCTGCGGGACTTTGACAGCACCGAGGATGAGACTTTCCCCCCGCTGCCCCCCCCTCAGTCCCCGGGCCACGGGGGACAAGAGGCCGCGGAGCCTTTTGACGACGGTGAGAAGAAGCCACATCAGAAGACACAACACAAGGATCTTGAGATGCTGACGGACCAGCGGTCATGTGATGTGATGTTAATGCAGGAGAGGACGACGCCGACGGGTCCAAGCTGGCCGACGTCCCTGCTTCTAAGAGACGAGGCGTGAAGAGGCCGCAACCCAAGCTGGACTCTCACAGGTACCGCCGACCTCAGCCGCGTCTCCGAGCGGTTCAATGAGCCGG
Organism: Apeltes quadracus; assembly: GCA_021346845.1. Lineage (NCBI taxonomy): Eukaryota > Metazoa > Chordata > Actinopteri > Perciformes > Gasterosteidae > Apeltes > Apeltes quadracus. Next base: position 21,704,710 of record CM037918.1, on the reverse strand, counting down.
GACGGGTTGTAAGGACATGCATACCGGGACGTCTTCTACCTTATCGTTGGTCTCATGCTGTTTCATCTCATTCCAGCTCCGTTTGAAATCCACAGCTCCAGATTTAGTCATTTCAGTCATTTGCGTTAACTTTACCTGTCTGGACATCCAACTTGCTGCCCTCGTTAATATTTATTTTATGTGTAAACATTAGTTCTTGTACATTGTCCTTCAGGCTGACCTCAGAAAGAGGACTTCCGGCTCTGCGAACCCTGTTCGACAACGTCCGTTTCAAAGGCAAAGGCCACGAGGTGAGAGCCGGCGACCCGCTCACGGCTGACTGGAACTTCTCACGTGACATTGAGCCGGTGTCTGTCTGTCTGTCTGTCTGCTCGCTTCCACCAGGCTGAAGACCTGCGGCTGCTGATGCAGAAGATGGAGAACTGGGCCCACAGGCTGTACCCCAAACTGCAGTTTGAAGATTTTGTGAACAAAGTGGAGAAGCTGGGCAACAAGAAGGAAGTGCAGGTGGGAAGAAGACATGGCTGCATTAAAATTAACTTTAATTATTACATGATTCATTATTGTTTCCTGCAGACCTGTCTCAAACGTATTCGACTGGACATGCCGCTCACCCACGAAGACTTCATGGGGGGTAAGAGAGTCAATGTCAGGGGCTAGCACCAGTTATTCACTAAATGGGGGTGGGGGGGGCGTGCATGTTAAATAAAGGAGCAATATTTAGCGGAGCCACACAGGCGTTTGTTGTGAGAGACGGATAAACGTTCCCTCCGATGCGTCTCGGTTCAGGTGACTCAGCAGCAGATCCAGAGTCACAGTCTCACATTCTGGGAGATCCGGATCCGTTCAGCAGCTCGCGCTTCACCGACCCGCCGGCTCCGGTCCACTCCACTCCGGCTCCGCCCCCCGCACAAGCTCCGCCCAGCCTGACGGAGGAGCAGCGTGAACGCATGGAGCAGAACCGCCGGCGGGCGCTGGAGAGGAGGCTGACCCGCCAGCAGCAGACGCCAGCAGGTGACAGGAAGTCAAATGTCTCTTCAAATGATGGAGACACACGGCTGCTTCCACCATTTTAGAATATTTCAGCAACATCAAACTGATGTCCAGAATCAAACCATTAATTGAACAGATATTCATCTGTGTTCCTTTAACTTGCCTTTTAATAATTACGTCTGTGTTCTGATTGGTCAGTCATGGTGTCTCTTGGTTAAGAGTTTTATAATTCCCTGGATCATTAATAATTAAGTGTATTTTTGCATGCAGAGTTTGGTTATTGTTCTGCAGCCTCCTGCCACTCAGAGAAGAGGGACATTACATGACCTCAGATCTAAAATGTCTCCCTCCAGACTCGTCGGCAGATGAACCGAAATCAGTCGCTCCCGCAAAAGTCCTCAACGGTTCTGAAGATGGGGATGAGGTGGTGGAGCCAGCCAGCAGCACGCAGCAGGAAGAAGAAGAGCCCAGCCAGGTTCCTCACACAGACGCAGAGCCCCCTGCCGGGCCCCCCCGCAGTGAGACACAGGAAGAACCCGTGCCTCGGCGAGGACCGTGAAGACGCAGACTGACGCTGCGGGTTTGGGAGCACAGAAGGATCACCCAGAAGTCCCAAGTTTTATTATCTTATGTAAACTAAAAGCAAATATTTGTAGTGTCTCTACGTCACATTTTATTATCTGTAATATGAATGTCTTTATGCTTAAATGTTCCAGCTGATGAATAAAAGTTCACCTTTTATTAATAAACATTGAATAATTCACACATATGAAATAAAAATACTGTGAAACGGTTTAAGATCATTTCATATTAAATATTAACGCTTTATAAATGATCCAGTTCTGTGAAGTCGGCTGTTTAAAAACTGGGCCGCTTCACGCGGTTGCCGCGGCAACCTGCGACATGGCCTCCAGGTCGAGCAGAGCCAGCTCCCGCACCTCCTCCAGGAGCGAGTACAGATTGGGGGTCTTGCTCTGGCTGAACTCTCGCTCCTCCCTGGAGAGTTTGGGCCGCCGGGCCTCCTTCTCCCGGGCCTGCTGGGACGCCTCCTCGGCCAGGCGCACCACCTCCTGCACCAACTGGCTGCGGCCCTGCGCGCCGGGCCGCCTGGCCTCAGCGCCGCGGTGGGGCCTGTTGCTGACCACCTCCAGGTGGAGGGTGTCGGCGTGGCAGTGGGTGGAGCGCACGGAGACGCAGACCTGCAGAGGAGGACGTGGCGTCAGATAAACGGCGACTCCTCACACTGAATGTCCAGAGCTCAAAGAGTGCAGACAAATGAATCAATAAACGCGACGCACGGTGATGTGGTCGAACAGTCGGAAGGTGGAGGTGCCGCAGCTGGACGTGGTGCTGATGTGGTCAGAGTGACGCCGCACGGCGCCGCTCTGCCACTCGCAGAGACCGCCCTCTCCGGTCGCCACCACCTGACCCTCTCGGTTCCTCATGTACACCGGCCCTTTAACTCCGTACCTGCAGGGGGAGAGGAAGAGATGCATGTTCTTCATCCTTTTAGAAGTAACTAACGACGCGGGGGGGAGGGTGGGGGGTTCGTACTCTGGGACAAACACCAACACGCCGTTGTCTCGGATGGAGTAGATAACTGCGTCCGCAAGGCAGCGCTGGTCCGACTGAGGGTCTCTTTCCTTGAAGTAGAGACACTGAAACAACTCTGTGGACAACTTCTGGGCCTGCTGGGAGGCCTGAAGGGGGTCACAGAGGTCAAAAGGTCAGAGGGAGTTTATTCCCGTACAGCTAAAGAGAAACTAATTGCGGATCCCCAAAAGACACGCGGCACCGACCCGGTTCTTGTTGTTGATGTGACGGGTCGTCTCCTCCAGATCTTTGTTGCTGGCCACGGCTCCGCCGGGGTCACGACCCTCGTCCACGGCGATGGCCGCGGTGAGGAGGCGGTGCACCACCACGTCGGCGTAGCGACGGATGGGCGAGGTGAAGTGAGTGTAGCGGTCCAGCGCCAGGCCTAGAGCGAACAGGAAGTGGGCGTTGTCATGGTGACGTCAGTTTGTGGACAGGAGAATTCAAAGGAGATGGTGACGGTACCGTAATGGTAGAACTGGTCCTGGGACTGGAGGCCAGTGGAGAAGTACACGGCCTGCGACATGGCAGAAGTGGCCATGATCCTCAGCATCCTGTTCACCAGCGGGTCCTGGGGGTCCACAGCGCGATCCAGAGAGTCCGCCAGAGCCTTGTTGGTCCTGGTGAGGACATGAACCAGACAACAACTAATGCACCTGGCAGAACCTTTTGCCCCAAAACAAGTGACCACGGCGATAAAATGAAGCCAACAGCTGATCGCAGGTTCGTGGTTTCCATCGGGCCTCGCGAGCAGTCACCTGGTGTCCACGGTGAACCCCCGGGCCGCGGCGCTCTCCACCAGCTGGCTGAAGAACTCCTGGCGGGGGGGCGGGTGGCGCCGCAGCAGGGCCTGGTGGGGGAAGGCCTCCTGGATCTTGCGCGCCACCCAGTGGTTGGCGTAGATCATGCACTCTGCCACGGTCTCGTGGACCTCCAGCGGCTGGCGGGGGACCAGCGCCGTGATGTTCCTCTGCTCGTCCAGCTGGGCTCGGACCTGAGGACGAGGGACGAGCCTTTTATTATAACTACACATGAATTTATGGAGATGTAGCACTTCAGTGCGGTGAGTAAACTGCACTCGGTCCGTCACAGGAGCCACACGGAACCCATGTGATGCTGCTCGATCGCACAAGACGAGAATTCACATGTTGTTCTGACAGTTTTTACTCTCACACTTTCTAAGCTGCTCCCCCTTTGTCTTTAGGGCGACGGGTTTATGTTTTTACCCGGCTTGACTTGATTTCGAAGGACGGAGGAACCACTCTTACCTCCACCCCTTCCAGCTCCAGCGCCCCCCCCCGGTCCCTCTGGGCCCGCAGGTGCCTGGCCACGCGGGTCAGCGTCTCCAGAGCCCCAGTGAGCTCCGCCAGCCGGGCGTCCGTCTCCTCGAGCCCGAGCCCGTCCAGCTCCGGCACCTCGGCCGCCCCCCCCCCGTCCAGGAGCGCCTGGGCCAGCTCGTAGTGGAGCTGGTAGGAGGAGCGCACCAGCGTGCGCCCGTACCACACCTTCTCCACGGCGAGGGTCTGCGCGTCCAGCTCCCACATCACGCTCATCGCGTACCTGGATGGGGGGGGTTTGCGGGGGGGGGCGAGGTTTTTGATCGTAGTGGGATTAGTAAACAGGAAGGAGAAGAAGCGGTTTAGGACTCAAGGAGAGACAGAGCAGAACTGAAGTGGGCGGGTTCGATACCAGAGCCCCGCCCCCACTCGGACCGCCCCATCCCACAGTCAGGACGCGAGTTATGAACAGAACTACAGCCGCTCGAGGCCTGACCTGTCGACCCCCCCCAGCAGGGAGCAGAGGTCCGCGCTGAGCACAGCCGGCAGCATGTCGTAGCGCCGGTCAGCCAGGTAGTAGGTCGTCGCCCTGAAGAGAAGAAGAAGAGTAGGTGTTCTTTTATTTGTTTATTCATTAACCCCGCCCCCCCCTTCCTCCCCTCTGATGTGCGCTCACCTGGCTCGTGCCTCCAGGTCGGTGAGCGAGTCCTCGGCCACGAAGTGGGTGACGTCGGCGATGTGGACACCGAGCTCCAGCAGCGCCCCCCCGGCGAGGCTGCGCACTGACAGCGCGTCGTCCACGTCCTCGCAGCCCAGCGGGTCGATGCTGAACACCAGGTGGCTCCGCCTCAGGTCCCGGCGCCGCGCCACCTGGGCCGGGTCCACCGCCCACGGGCTCTCGGGCGAGCTCGCCGGCAGCTCCCTCAGCTGGGGAGGGACGGGGCGTTAACTCACCGGTAGCTGCACGCTTCTCTCTGCAGAGGGCGCTGTCTACCTCGTAAAACGAGCCGATAGGTTCCACAGAATGACCTTTAACCTCAGGTCACGTGCAACGAGTCGCTCAGCTTTACTAAATGGTTCCTCTCTTTCCTTCATAAACGATGAGGTCGACTTCAGCAGAACGTCAGACTTCCTGCACGAAGGTTCAGGGTTCGAGTCCCCGCGGTGCGATAAACGCTCATTAGGTTGTTGAATAGTGAAGAAAGTGTTACGCTTTAATATTATAAAAAATATAACACAAGGTGGGTCTATTAATGTTGATGTAATAGTGAGATGAGCCTTCTAAATATGAACATGAAATCTTTATTTTAATAATTGGCAATAAATTCTCAGATGAGACGGAATAAAAACAGGTAAAAATGGAAACAGGATGTGAGATTGAGATTGCTGTGGGGTCCCGGGGGTAAGAGCCCCCCCCCCCCGTCTCACCTGTGCGTCGGAGAACGGGGGCACGTGGATGCCGTTCTCGATGAGGATGGTCTGGACCTCCGTCTCCAGCTCTCCGGCCCGACCCAGAACGCGCACGCTGTGGCCGTTGGGGTAGAGCGACGAGCTTTCCCAGGAATCAATGCGCACCACCACCCTGTGGTCCTGGAGGGGGGAGGGGGGGGGTTCATTCCTACAGTAGTAAAGTACTCAATTACGATATCGGGCCTCATACAACTGGCACCACACCTGCAGGGCGTCGGCCTGCTGGGTGCTGACGCGGATCTTGGGGATGCGGGGGTCCCAGGGGACGGCCAGCAGGCGCTGCGTGGTCCTGCTCTGGGGGGGAGGTCCCTCTCGGGGTGGGAAGGTCACCACGTAGTCCCTCCAGTTCCTCTGCGAGACGCCGACGACGCGGCCTGTGGATGGATTTGGGGTCAGACAGCTTTTCTTACCAGACGTTTGCCTGGAGATCATCTGCGGCTCAAAGGTCCATCTGCCCATTTCAACGGTTTCCACGGAAACCCGTCAGTTTGGTTGTCCATTGCCGACCCGATGAGAGATGTCGTGACAGTAGGAAGACGACCTCACCCGTGGGCATTGGCTTCCTGTCGGCGTCCTCCCCGCTCTTCTCGCCGCCCCCCCCCTGGCCCTCGGTCAGAGCCGTGTCCCTCCCTCTCCACTCGCTCCTCGGCAGCAGCTCCACCACCACCACGTCGCCGTGCACCGCCCGGTTGCGGTTCTTAGTGCCGCAGACCAACACACCCAAACTCAGATCTGGAGGGCGAGACGAAGAAAACAGAGGGGGGGGGGGCAATTAGGACGGATGCAAGACAGTTCCGTCCGATGAGTCCTGCTGCTGCGGTTCTGCACCTGAGTTCTTGTTGGACAAACCCTCGGCGGTGACGGACGCTTCGCTGTGCGCCCGGTGCTTGCTGACGTTCAGAGTTCCCTGAAGGGGGAGGAAGGGGGGAGGGGGGGTGTCGTTAGAACAGCAGGAACATGAAGGCCACACGGGTGGACTGGTCCTGCACCTGAACGTAGCGGCCGGACTTGATGCCGGCCTCCAGCAGCTCGGCGGGCATATGCTCGGCGTACTCCTTCTCCGTGGCCTCGCTCTCCTTCTCCTGCAGCGCCTGGGACACGACGGCGTACAGCTCACGAGCCGCCGTCAGCTCCGGCAGGAAGTTCACCAGGAAGTCCTGGATCGCACAGAGGGACACGAGTGAAGACACGTCTCCACAGACCTCCACCGGGGGGAGGGGAGGGGGCTGCGGTGGACAGCCGTCATACATCTTCATCTTCATCACCTGGACGGAGATGACGTAGACTCCGGAGTTGAGGCTGCCGTATCGAGCCACGGCCTCCTGGTCCTCCGTGATCATCACCACGTCCTTCATGCCGGCCAGATGGTTATAGTACCACACCGCAGCGGAGTACACACACCTACACGCGCACACAGACACACACCGTGTAGCACAGATTGCCCGTTGCTCAGCACTAATTTACTGTCCCTAATGATCCTTCCTTCTGTATCAGAGTTTCCCCCAACAGGAAGCTTCCAGCAGGCCGGTAATGACAATTTGATCCACAATGCATTGGTAATGATTATGCAAATGAGGTTAAAGCACCTTCACACGTGTACGGATTTAAAGAATCGGCATCAAACCGACCTCGGGCAAAGCATCACATTTCTATTTCAATTCATGACTGGATGGAAGAAAAGACGTTAGTAACTCTTATATGACTTCTATAAAGTCCTGAGTTCTCTGAGCACATGATTTGTTTGTCATTAGTAATACTGTGTGTGTGTGTGTGTGTGTGTGTGCGTGTGCGAGGAGATGCACACACACACCTGGTCTGCCACTCCTCCTGGCTCTCCCCCTTCTCCCGCGGACAGTACGAATACTGCTGGAACTCATTGGCGAAGAGCACACAGTCGTGTCGAGGGTCTTTGAGAAGGTTTCGCAGACGGTTAAATTGCCTACACACACAAACACGCACACAAACACGCATGCACATTAAACAAATATTTTGACATTTTGTGTAATGATGTTTAAGCATTCAATCAGCCGAGCGTCGGCACAACGAGGTCGACCTCTGTGACCTCTGTGGAGGTTCCTAATCAGAGGCCAGAGAACAACGTGGCACCGACTAGCACGTCGCACAAGGAAGCTCTTGTGTGTACCTGCGGCCTTTGACGTGCTGCACGGCCTGGCAGGCGGTCTGGGTGAAGACGATGCCCTGCAGCTCCCTGAACTCCAGGATCTCCAGGTAGTCCAGCACCACGCCCACGTCCGGCACCACGTAGTGGGTCAGGTCCCCCGGCAGCACCTTGCCACCTGCATGAGACGAGAGCGCATCAGTTCCCCAGGTTCAGAGTCGCTGTCATGGCGATGGGCCCCGCTTCACCGCTGCCCGCTTCACCGCTAACGCTTCACCGCTGCCCGCTTCACCGCTGCCCGCTTCACCGCTGACCGCTTCACCGCTGCCCGCTAACGCTTCACCGCTGACCGCTTCACCGCTAACGCTTCACCGCTGCCCGCTTCACCGCTAGGGCGTCATCAGTTCCCCAGGACAGAGTTATGGCAATGGTTTGTTGTGTTATGTGTGTGTTGTGTTGTTTACCGGCGTTGTCGCTGTAGGACAGGATGAAGCGTGTGTGTGTTGTGTTGTTTACCGGTGTTGTCGCTGTAGGACAGGATGAAGCGTGTGTGTGTTGTGTTGTTTACCGGTGTTGTCGCAGTAGGACAGGATGAAGCGTGTGTGTGTTGTGTTGTTTACCGGTGTTGTCGCATGTAGGACAGGATGAAGCGTGTGTGTGTTGTGTTGTTTACCGGTGTTGTCGCTGTAGGACAGGATGAAGCGTGTGTGTGTTGTGTTGTTTACCGGTGTTGTCGCAGTAGGACAGGATGAAGCGTGTGTGTGTTGTGTTGTTTACCGGTGTTGTCGCAGTAGGACAGGATGAAGCGTGTGTGTGTTGTGTTGTTTACCGGTGTTGTCGCTGTAGGACAGGATGAAGCGTGTGTGTGTGTTGTGTTGTTTACCGGTGTTGTCGCTGTAGGACAGGATGAAGCGTGTGTGTGTTGTGTTGTTTACCGGTGTTGTCGCTGTAGGACAGGATGAAGCGTGTGTGTGTTGTGTTGTTTACCGGTGTTGTCGCATGTAGGACAGGATGAAGCGTGTGTGTGTTGTGTTGTTTACCGGTGTTGTCGCAGTCCGCCTGACACAGGCCGCTGTAGCACGGGACGCGCTCGCGCAGGTAATGCTCTCGCACTACACGCAGCTTCCGGCCGCGGCAGCTCTTGAGATGGAGAATCTTTTCGGTCTTTTTCATCCTCAGTTGCAGTTGTTTTCTTTCTCAAACCGCAAGGCGGGAAAAGCGACACTTGTAAACAGTCAACGATGAACACTTCCGGGAAGTGCGTAAAATTATACTGACGTCATGACGCAAACGAGTCGCCATGCCCCTTTTTTTTGTTGCTGTGTTCACGTACTCGCGGGAATTATGAGCGCTCGTATGTGGAGGAAATTTACATAAAAAGCATCAGTCAAATTAAACAATATATAATAAATATTTAGACGGTAAATAAAACAAAAACAACAGTCATTCGGATTTTGATATGTATTTAGATAGATATAAAAAATTTATTGATCCCCGAGGGGAAATTGCAGTGTTGCAGCAGCACAAAGGACACAGAATACAAGAAAATAAAAAAAGACAAGACAAGAATTGCGCTTTTACATATTAAAAATGTGTTCATATTTTTAGGAATTAAATGACTTACGCAAGTAAAAGGCTATAACAAGCTTGCAGTTTTATATCGACTTTCGAATGTGTGCATTTGATAATTGATTTGCCTGTACATACGGTTTATGAAAAGAAAACGCAATAATACCTGTTTTTGGAATGTGTAATGTTCATAAGATAAACAATAAAGTGGCATTGGATAGTGAGTGCATAAAAAGCAGCTACACTATCCTAGCTAAAAAATACTTGTTTTATTTCAACCTTTGTCGCGATTCGATGCGATTCGAGCGATTGTCCTCTTTCCACTTCATGTTCTTTGGTCTCCGTCTGGGTAGTGAGCCGGAGATTGTCCTCTCGCCGCCGAGCTGCTCTTTGGTCTCCGTGTGGTCGGTGAGCAGGAGATTGTCCTCTCGCCGCCGCGCTGCTCTTTGGTCTCCGTGTGGTCGGTGAGCCGGAGATTGTCCTCTCGCCGCCGCGCTGCTCTTTGGTCTCCGTGTGGTCGGTGAGCGGGAGATTGTCCTCTTGCCGCCGCGTTGCTCTTTGGTCTCCGTGTGGCGAGGAGCCGCAGCTGAGAGGACGTCTCACAGCTGCTCCCGCGGACCGGCGCGGAGGACTTTAATCCTGTTGTCTACCACATCTTTTTTTTAGATAGAAACAACCTCTTTTTATAAAGAATAATTTTCTGTCACGTGGTGTCTCAGGGAGCTACGTAAGCAGTGTGTTTATTTCGGCTCGATGTGCACGATGATGAACTTTATTTAAGACGCATCCCTCATGCAGGTAAGATTTTGATGATGATGAAAATGGTTTCTTTTTTTCTATTCTTATTTCTTATATTCTTCTAAATTGGTATACTTCATTTAATTTCTTAATTAAGAACACCGTTTGTTCAGTTGGCTGATATTCTGTTGAGTTCGAAATGAACTAATAATTAATCCAAATGATTGCTTGTTTTTTATAGTATGAAGCTAATACATTCAGTTTGGATCTTATTTACTGCGAGAGGAAAAGTTAAAACAACTATTATTCGTTGTGAGTCCATTTCTGAAAGAAAATCTTCTGCTTTAGTTTAAGTATTTATTAAATATTTGGCTTATAGACAAAACAAGACGTTTCACGAGTCACCAGCAGTGAGATTGTTCTTATTTCATCTGCTGCACTTTGTTCGCCGTTTGGATTCTGTTTTCATCTTTTGACATTAACGAGATGAGTCACAGGTTGTTGGTTCCGTTCCCTTTCACGTCCACATCACATCGGCTCTTTAACGCACTAAACGCTCCTCAATGTAGTGATGAAGTTTCATGTTGAATCCTTTGATCCTCTTCATCATGTCGGCCATGTGACCTCTAACATCCCATAACTTCACAGCTTCATTCCTCTCTGTAGTCTGGAGCTCCTGAGAGGTTCTAAAGGGTTCTGAGGGTTTTCTCCTGGACTACTCGTATTGATGAACGTTACCTCAAGGACGTGACAAAAGACTTGTTTTCATCAAACAAAGAGGTTTCATTCCACATCAAAGTGAATATCTTTAAGGAGCAAAGCTGAAATAAAGCCGACCTCCCATCCAGATGTTCTCCTGCGGGGGTGGGGTCGGGGGTCCATTAAGGGTCTCAGCATCTTATTCATCCGGAAAGAAAGGCCGAGGAGACGCACGAGAGAGAGCAACATGAAAGACTAAAGTGTCTTTGCCTGGGGGGGGGGGGGGGGGGGGACAAAACATCGTGAGCGCTGCTCTCCTCTGGGGAGGAAGACAGAATGAACAAAGCATGCAGGAGGAAGAGAGAGACAGGGAGAGACAGACATACACAGAGACAGAGAAACAGACAGAGAGACAGACAGACACAGAGAGACAGACACAGAGAGACAGACACAGAGAGAGAGACACACAGAGAGAGAAACAGAAAGAGACAGACACAGAGACAGACAGACACAGAGAGAGACAGACAGGGTAGTGAAATAAACCCGCTAACATCTGGATGTTGACGGGGACTCGTTGAGTAAACGGAGACGTGTTGGTGTCTTTCTGCTCGGAACCAGAACGTAATCAGGAAAATGATTGACAGTGGAATCAATAGTCGTTAATCAGACCTCCGTGAGGTCAGAGAGAACGTTTCCTCACAACAGCTTGACTTATTAGGATCCTGTCCGGGCGGCGGCGTGTGGGCCCTCGTGGCGTAGGGCGTTGTCATGGAGACAGCGCCCGTGTCAGAACTTTGCCATGAGTTTATGTGTCTGCTGTTCTGCTGTCGGTGGGAATAAGTCGTTCTATGCAAAACGACGCACAACAGCTGGAAGAGAGAGGAAATCACTGCAGGTCCTCAGCGTGACGTGAGGACGTGAGGACACGAGGACACGAGGACACGAGACGAGGCTCACGCGGTGCTGGCGGTGCTTCCATACGGAGGGAGGCTGGTGTGGGAATCAAAGATTTAGAGGTAATTCTTTCCCAACGAAATGCCACCTCCTCCGGTCCAATCAGAGTCCACCTCCTCCGGTCCAATCAGAGTCCACCTCCTCCGGTCCAATCAGAGTCCACCTCCTCCGGTCCAATCAGAGTCCGACGCAGACGCCGAGGATTCAGTCCTGCTGGCGCATTTACCCCCCCCCCCCCCCCCCCCCCCCCCCCCCCCCCCTCCACGGCCTCCTGCCCCCCCGATCCTGCTGAGAGCACTCAAGTGTCTGATTCGAGTCCCTCTGCTGCCTCCTCCTCTGATTCATAAATACATAATCCCCCCCGGTCCCCCCGAGTCCTTCTGGGGATTAGAAGTCCTCCAGAGAAGACTTTGTGCAGACGGCGCCCCCTGGTGTTTCCGCTCGCTTCGTTTCATAGTTTGGGGTCACTTCCTGTCGGGACACACACATCAGCGCTTCATCTCTGCCGCGTTTGGAGTTCGCAGGACTCTTTCAAAGTCACGGAACAAAATTGATTCTGTGAGCGCGTCCCTCCGAGGCAAAATGTGTGATTTTGGGAAATCAACACATCAATGACATTGAATCGAGTTTGCGGTGGGAAATAGGCCTCCACGTCGCAGCTGATTGGTTCGTTACCGTTACAGTGAAAACACATTTCCTTTCGTGGTTTCTAAAGTTTCTTTGGTGGAAAAATGGTTCCAATGAAAACTGTTTATTTCTCGGGACAAAATGGAACCTTTCACTTGAAGCAATTAATATACATAACGGCTGCTTAGGTATCCTGGGATGTTTGCCCCCCCCCTTCAGACGACCTTCAGTCGACCCCTCTGAGGCCGCGTGAGAATCCTTTGGATCTGCTAATGATGAGTGACGATCCGGAGAGATCCGTTTTTAATGCCGCTGGATTTGGAGACGTGTGATGAAGATGATGTTTGCATTTAAGGGTTTGCTCGGATTTTCTTTTGGATTAATTCCCCCCCCCACCCCCTACCCCCCTCTGTCTCCCACCTCCCTGTGTGAACACTTCCTGTAGGAGACCTGGAATGTCTTCACTGCGTCGCTGCCGTCGGTGTTCAGTGGTGCTGAAGTAATAAAGCAGATCCATAAACACACACATCAGTAGTGGATGCAGCCTTCACTGATTCGTGTAGAACGGCAGATTAAGCATTATTTGTTTGTTCATTATCGTTTCACCGTCGGGCACCTTTGGACCTGTGAAAAGAAGCTCCGGCCGCCGTCCTCAGCTACATTTAAACATGAGGGTAAAAAAAGTGTATTTCATATTTTATTCTGAAACATGAAGCCGGACGTCTCTTAAAACCAACAACCACCTGAATGGATCCTTTGAAAAGTCCGTATGTCCCACGCTGCGGGACAAAGTGTGTCCCACGTTGCGGGACAACCCCTGCGGCGTCTCGTTGTCTCAGGCTGAGAGGACGGTTTGAGACACGGCCGTTACTATGCAGCGAGTGCACTTCTTCTTCTTCTCCCTGCCTCCCCACTGATCCCCTTTTCATCTCCGTGGAGATCAATTATGAGCCCGTTTGTCTCGATGGCCGGTGCTGTGTCCTCTGCGGTGCCGCGTGTGACTTTTTGCAGATAGTGCTGATAAGCCTCGTTGCCTGGGGGAACATCTGGAACATCTGACTTCCTGCTGAACCACAGAAGAAGAAGGCCTCCGTGGAAGAAACTTCTATTGCAAATCTTTCCGTCTTTTTCTGCGATTCTTTGTTAAAACGCGCGCTCAGCACTATCGGCGACAGTAAGCGCCGCTCGATACCCGGCTTACCGCTCTTACAGGAAGCACATATCCATGCAGAATCTCATGGCACTGCTAGCGAGCTCAATCAATGCGTTTATATTAACAAAGGGTCAAATCGCTTTGTGACAAACCTCCATTAAAAATAATCACCCAATTGATTGATTATCACAATGCTGCAGTTTCCCTGTGAGAGTTTCTGCATTCATTTCAACGCCCATCGATCCTCGTTGGTTACGGTTGCTATGGCTGTCAATGTGTTTGAACAACGTCAGTGGGAGATACTGACACTGTAACAAGGCCAAATAGGTCAGAGACGAGGACGACAAGTATCCCGAAATTAAAATATGAAGGAAAAACAATATTCTGCTCGAGAGAAGCGCAACACTAAACTTTGCTGTTGAAGTTCTAAATGAGACGTGAAACTAGAGACTGAGACATAAACTCATGTTTACAATGTTTACTGAGGGAACAAATCCAGAGAGAAGTAGAGACATTTCCCCGTAGACGTCTATGGGAGCAGAGGAGTCGCCCCCTGCTGGTCACTACACAGAATGCAGCTTTATGAAACACGCTCCTCACTAACGTCTCAGGGACTCTCTGTATTCTGCGGCTCACATATTATGGGATGCGCCCTGATGCAGGTTGAGTTCACCCCCCCCACCTCGGCCTTCTCCGTCTCTGCCTCTGGGGGAACTCTCATAAATCACGACTTCCTCTCCGTTTCTGATCTCTGAGGGAAGTTCAGTGGCGGGAAAACTCTTCGTGCCTCTGCTCTCCAAGTCGGGAGCTAACGGCGGCGTAGCTAACGGCGGCGTAGCTAACGGCGGCGTAGCTAACGGCGGCGTAGCTAACGGCGGCGGCCGACTTCTCTTCCTTTGAGGTGAGGGATCGTATTTCTGTTGATCGTAGTTTCGAGGATGTAGTACGATCTGCTAATCAGCTCATGGTTCATCTTTAAAATTGATTTTATATCGATGTGAAGTATATAAGTTTGAGCGCATTGTGCTGACGGCGTAATTTACCCGATGCTCTTGAACGCATCGTAATGAAACCGAACCGAAGCTCGGTTAACGTTAGCCGCTGGCTGCGCCGTTTACTGTCCGCCCAGCTAACGCTAACTAGCGTGTGCTGCTGCACATGTGCAGTAGCGATCGAGCCGGATGGACGGGCCGGGGCAGCGTCTCTCGTGTTGGTGGGTCACAAAAGACAGCTATTGGTTTCAGGGCCCAATGATTTTAAAGTTGAACGTGGCTGCAGATGTTCATCAGTGTCCACATGTGATCAGAGCTGCGTGTGGACCGACGATGCTTCACTCTTCTTCCTGTTACGAGCTACTGAAGGCTCCTTTTCAAATGCATGTGGATGAACTCCATCGGATTCCTCTGCAGCTGCGTGCTGAATCAGCACCGTGCTTCTAGTCAATGTGGAGAGGGGGAGGGGGGGGGGGGGGGGCTCTGGAGATACCTCACAGCAGCTCAGGCTTCCTGACAGCCCTCGCTCATGCATCACGCCCCCCCCAGGGGAGAAAGGGCTCCTTGCTCTCGCTGAGTTAAACGGAAACACCGTTTCAGCCCTGCGATGAGGTTTTGCACCTGGCAGATTCAGATGTACGGCCCCCATGCAGGACCGCTTCCATGGCGGAGGCTTCGAAAACCAGCTTCTGAAGTGGTGGCCTGAAAAGGGAGCCCAGATGTATCCAGAGGTTCCGTGTTCACGGAACCTCTGGATACATCTGGGCTCCCTTTTCACACCTGAATGTCGGATCTTGCGAAGCATCGAAATGTGAAAGCGGTATTTGGAGTATTTGCCGATTTCTGTCGGCATTTAAAGATGATGTCATAAAACGACTTACATGTCAACAGGAAACACAGGCTACGTTAGGTTTCTATGTGTATTGTATGTTCTGAGTCCGGCTGCACTGACACAGGGCCTGTAGTCTGCACTCATGCTTTTGGCTCCCGGGGGCCGTTTCCCTTGAACTTAATGTGTAATACGCCCCTGGTTAGGACAAGCACAGTAATGGCTTCTTTAGAGAGAGAGAGAGCGAGCTGAGAAAGCATTTCTTCCTTTCAGCTCACGGAACGTATTCACGCTAACGTCGCACCACGAGACACCGACCCCCCCCCTCACACACACACACACACACACACACACACACACGGCTTCATCAGGAAAGATGACGCGTATCTTGATATTCAAGTGCAGCCTTTTCGATAAATTGGTCCAATGACAGTCGAATACACGGAAGGCAGATGTTGAAACGGTGTGCTCGAGGTTCCGTATAGAAATGGTTTGTTTTGTCCTGAAGGGAAGCTAATTGATGCATCGATTAGCGGTCGTGCTTCTGTAGTAACGACCCTCTGCTGGTCGATGCCTTCAGCTCGGATAGAAGACCAGAGCACATTCGTCATCATTTCCCTCATTTCAAACGGTCCGTTTCCTACTGAAGGATTAATACAATGATCACATCTTTGTAAAACTAATATCTGAGCTACATCCTTTTTCAGTCAGGAACCCGCAAAACGTATGTCACGGTTTCGGGACCACTTTATTTTGGTCGTATCACGTATCTGGTGTCCCTGCGGTAACTTGCCGTCCTCCCTTGTGAGTGTCTGATTGTCCCCACCTGTTCCCGATCCCCTGCACCTCCCGTCGGTACTCAAGCCCTCCGTGTTGTCAGTCCTGCTCGTCTTGTTTGTTTGGAACCCTGCATCCCTGCGTCTCCCGTCTGCAAAGCCACCGTCGTGACAACGGAAATCGGGTCGTTGAAATGCTCAAAGTCAGTATTGATCCTCTGGGGATCATGAACAGCGTCCAGTCCACCGCGGACGGAGCAGACCCCCCCGGCAGAGTCGCTGCCAACACACCGGCCGCTCTGTCGTGGGAGAACCAAAGGAGGCTTCAGTCAGGCCCAGTGTGTTAAAGGTTGGGCTGTGAAAGCTGGGGGAGTGAGGGGGGGGGCTCTGTGCGAGCGCTCTGTGGCGCCCCCTTGCTTCCTGCGGGGAACCTGGCGTCATGGCGACGGCCGCTTTGTGTCCTCCGCTCTCTCAAGCTCGACTCCACATCAGGTTGTGAGTTTTGTGCTTCAACCAACAATTCCTTGACATTTCAGACAGCACTATGCCCCCCCCCCCGCCCCCCCGCCCTCAGCAGACTGAAATCCTGCTGAAATAAGAAGCGAATGCTCTGAACTGACACACAGACGCTACAGAATAGAGAGATCTGCATGTCTGATGTTAACAAAGAAATACTTTTGTTGAAGTTCCTCGTCGACGTTGAGAAACATTGCAGTGCACTTTCTTTTCTTTGTGTAATGAAACATCACACCGATAACAGACTGAGGAGGCACAGAAGTGGAAAGATTACAGAAGCAATCTGTGAGCTTTAAAAGTGAGACGTGGAAACGAGCAGAACGTGAACAAAGCGACTCCAGCGGAGACGTTCTGCAGGAGCTTCTCTGGATGTTCATGCGTAACACAGTGAGGTAATGAATCAGAACCAAACTGCTACGTTCAGGCTCATTTCTGTCCGACGAGCAGAAGATCTCTCCTCCTGAGATGGATCTCCTCTCAGGATCAAATCTGGGAAATGTCCGTTCGGTTCAATCAGAGAGCACTCGTCTGATTTATGCTCCTCTAATGGGGTTATTCCCAGTCCCCCTTTAAACTCACAGGACCAGTGTCCTGGTAACCAGATAGAAGCCCAAAGCGGCCTGAGGACATGACGTTTGACCACTTATTGATTCTTCTGCTGCTACGAGTTGCTGCTTATGAGGAGGAGCTGAACAGAGACGCCTGTGATGCTGCGCTCACATCCGTCTGTGTGAAGCGATGCATCGCAAACACCAGCTGATGATTTACAGATGAGGACTGAAATGATTCAAACCTCAGTGCAGGTACACGACAGGAGAGAGTTTTGTGGCCCTTGGGTCTTTTATTGTGAAACTCTTGACACGAACAGGAAGCTTCCAGTTGTTCGCCTCCTGGTTGTCGACCCCCCCACTGAGAACCCGGGTGGGCGGGACAACCCTCTCCGTCTGTCCATCACGCCGTCCACAAAGAAAACCATCATCTCGCCGCGGAGACGAGAATCATTACATTCTTATTTCTTTCCCACGAAGCACCGAGGAGAGGATTTGCTTTGGCACTGAGATCTTTCCTCCCATCGGAGGGGAAGTGAAATAAACGCTGACAGCTGGAGGAACGAGTGACGTGTGACCTTTGTGTAAACGAGCGGGTTGGCGGGGAGCAGATCGGCGCTGCATTCAGGCACATTTTAACCCCCCCCCTCCTCCGCCGATCCCCCACAGCAGAAGATTACAGCAGCCCCCCCTCTCACCCCCCCAAGCTAAAGCTGCATCCCCCCGCGAATCTGAGGACGAGATGCGGCTTGAGATGGTTTCTTGTCGTTACTTTATTACACGTGTAATTACATGTCTCGCTCCGTCCGGGGGGGTCGAGGTGCCCGCATGAATACAGAATGGTTTCTCTTCTCCTGCAGGACGGAGGGAGGGGGGCGGCGAGGGCGATGGGGGCCCTGCTGGGCCTCGGCCTGCTGGGCTTCGTCCGTCTGGCCTCGGCCCTCAACCCAGACGACCCCAACGTGTGCAGCCACTGGGAGAGGTGAGTCACCCCCCCCCCCCCCCCCCCCCACACAGATCCAGCCCCCCCACCCTCCCTCCACCAATACCAAGAGTGAAATAACAGCTGTCAGAAGTCAGCGGTGAACTAATAGACCCCCCCCAACCCACAAATCAAGGATCGAGAGGCTTAGGCAATAATCAAATGGGGAGGAGAGTTCACTCCTGGGGGGCCGTAAATCCACCGCGACGATAATGTGACTGCTTGAGTGGTCTCAGCACTCAGTGCGGCACTGAGTCAAAGCCCGGCGTCCCTTCTGATGGGAGACTCGATCAATAACCCCCCCACACCCCACCCCCCCCCGTGTGATCGGAACCGAGCAGAGGACGGAGACAAACAGGAAGCTTTTTGTCCCGACGGGATTCTGTACAATCCTGAGAGAGAAACCCGATGAGGCGTCGTGTCCCCCCATCAATAAGTCTGTCTCCTGGAGACGTCGCGTCCCGTGTCCCTTCTGAGTGAATGACCTGTCCTCGTGTCTTCTGGCCGTGCAGCTACGCGGTGACGGTGCAGGAGTCCTACGCTCATCCCTTCGACCAGGTCTACTACACCCGCTGCACCGACATCCTCAACTGGTTCAAATGCACGCGGCACAGGTGGGTTCTACGTCACAGCATGTCCAGCACCGAGCCGCCGCCCCCCCGCCTCCCTCTGTCGCTGCTGTGGATACTTATACGTGGAGGTGTGTGTGTGTGTGTGTGTTTGAGCATCATCGTTACCTCGACCGTCTATCAGATGGCAGTGTGTCGACCTTCAGACCTCGCAGGCTCGTTCTAAACGAGCTGTAAATCAAAGTCTGTTAATGCACCCGATGCATCGTTAGGAAGAGGTCAGAGGTCACGCCAGGAGACGTGGACGTCTTTAAGACAGTTCGGATGAGTTGACCTTGTTTGTGTGCGTTTGTTGTGTACAGGATCAGCTACAAGACGGCGTACAGGAGGGGCGTGAGGACGATGTACAGGCGGCGCTCGCAGTGCTGCCCCGGCTTCTACGAGAGCGGAAACCTTTGTGTTCGTAAGTGGGGTGACGGATAAAGCGACTATGTTTCGCTTCACAGTCATTTTAGTTTAAGTCTTAACTCATCATCCCATCGTGTTTCACTCCACATGGACCATCATTCACTAAATGAGCATCATGCTGCATTAAACTACAGACTGAGACCATAAACTCATGTTCACAATGTTTACTGAGGGAATAAATCCAGAGAGAAGTAGAGTCATTTCCCCGTAGACGTCTATGGGAGCAGAGGAGTCGCCCCCTGCTGGTCACTACAGAGAAGTAGAGTCATTTCCTCATAGACGTCTATGGGAGCAGAGGAGTCGCCCCCTGCTGGTCACTGCACAGGATGCAGCTTTGACTCATGAAGCTGCTGAGAGCTTGAAGCACAGCACCGTTTCTCTGCTTCGTCCACAGCAGCGTCCCGCTGAGGAGTCTTCGTAACTCCCAATACAGACGAGAATATTTATGAAACGCTGATTATTCTTACCCGGAAATAAAAAGGAAAAAAAACGTTTTGAGTGACAATAAGAAACAAAAGCTGCGGTGCAGCGATGAGCCCTTAAGAGTTGATCACGTGATCGATCCGTACGCAGCGAGCGGGACGACAGAACTACGACCCCGAAAAGAAAAAGACAAATGTTTGTGATTGCAAACGGCGAGGGAACAAGCGGGTAAAAGAAAAAGCATCATCGCTGCAGCCGGAGTCTGTCCTCCTCTCAGGCCGCCGTCCGTCCAGAGAGGAATGAATTATCCGCCCCACATGTTAAACTCTATGGAAGGAGCAGCACGAAGAGGAGCGCATTGTGTGTCTCTACTCAACGTCTGCTTGTAAACAACTTTATTAGATCCCCCCCCCACCCCCTCCCCCACACACACACACACACGCTCGCATTGGCCCGAGTGGTTCGGGCGCCGGAGGCTAATTCGTCAGTGCTAACCAGACGCTGGTCGACCCTGACAGGCCGCGACGGGTCTTTTGTTGTGTGATACACACAGACTGAACTAATTGAAAGTGTGTGTGTGTGTGTGTTGGGGGGGCGGGAGGGGGGTCTCTGTTTTCCGTCCCTGAGGCGTCTCCCTTTGTCCCCCGGGGCCGACGCCTGTCCTCGCTGTCCTGAGTGCTTGTTTTCAGGTTCGGTCGCTGTGACCTCGTCCCCCGCCGACCGGCTTTGACCTTTGACCCCCCCTCCCCTCTTTCACCCACCGAAAAACCTCAGCGAATGGAAAATCAATTTCTGTGTCCTTTCTGATCACAGCGTTAAACCTGTAATCCCATAATGTTCCTCTGTTGAATCAGTAAGTTAACATAAACACACAAAGCAGCACTGCCACTCAAACACCAATCAGAATCTCCTTTATTCACCAGGAAATGGACCAATAGAGGGGAAGAAGAGCACACAAGGAATGAAGACATTGTTTTCAATATAAATAATAAATATTACAAAATAATTGTTTTAATGAAACATGAACATTTAATTTGAACATCAAGTCAATAATATAAAAAACAATAAAGAAAACACTGGAAAATGTGAAATACTTTCCTGGGATTATACACAGGCTTTTATTTAAACAAATACAAAAAGTGGGGTTTTGAAATAAATTTAAAAGTGAATCCTTTAATCCAAGTGAATCATATGCCAACAAATCTGTTCATCTTGAATCCTAATCGGTTCCTTCTGGTTATTTACTCAACAATTTAGTAAAAAGAGTCCTAATGGTTGTGCAGACAAATGTATAATTGAACATCATGTTGTGTGCAGGTTACGCCTAAATGTCAGAACCCCCCTCGACCCCCTCGGCCCCCCACTAAAAGAGACGCGAGCCAACCAGGAAGAGGCCGTCACACTAGAGAACGGGCCACAGTGCATCCAGGAAGCACCGAGGCCGGTCCAGCACCCCCCCCTGACGTACGACCCCCCCCCCTTCCCCCTCCCCCCTTCCCCCATAAGTGCCACAGTGTGATGGGTTCAAAGCCCAGCATGCATTGGGCAGCGAGGACACGCCGGATACCACAGCTGCGAGTGTCTCGTGTCTCGTGTCTGATATCGTCGTCATCTTCGACCTCCCCTCCTCTTCCCCTCGGCTTTGTTTTTGCCCCCGCTGCCAGCGCCTCCCCCCCCCTCCCCGGTGAGTTATCTCCCCGGCCGCAGAGACGTGGCGGCAGAACGAAGATGTCAGAGTCGGCGGTCAGAAGCAGCTTCATTTGTCAGGAGGCCGGCTCGCTGAATCTCAGCTGGTTTCTTCAGGTCGACGGGGATCGCATAAATATTCAGGAGTTCGCTCCTGGTCGTTAATATCCGCCTCGTTGATGGATCTCATTGTCAGGCCGCAGCCAATTGAAACGTTTCCACTGCGCGGACGAGATGCTCGTAAACGGACACGTGCTGCCTTCTCACACGTTCATTACTCTGGATGCCAGAAGATTGATTTAGATAAACCTTTCTTCTCTTGGGGAAAATACGGGAAGCACAATATTAAGAAGAGGGCGACAATAGAGTGTCTTAAAGCGTCATTCTGTGAAGTGACCAGCAGGGGGCGGCGACTCTTCTCCCATAAACGTCTATGAGAATTGACTTATTCCCTCAGTAAATCTTGCAAACAGAGTTTATGGTCTCAGTCTCTAGTTTCAAGTCTTCTTTACTGCAGCACAATGTTCAGTAAGTTACACACGATGATTGACAGGTCTGAGACAAACTTGAACCCTTTCAGGGTTTGTTTTCCCTTCAGGTTGTTTTTCTATAACGTTACGTTAAAACATTGAATGAGCTGTTAACTAACGGTAACTGGTGACTTCTACATGAGAAATCAGATCCAGCGAGCGCTTTGCATGCGGAGAAGGTGGTGCTGATGGTGCTGCTCTTCCTCCTCAGCGCTGTGCACTGAGGAGTGCGACCACGGCCGCTGCGTCTCCCCGGATACCTGCCAGTGCGAGCCGGGCTGGGGGGGACCGGACTGCTCCAGCGGTGAGTTCACCGCCATCCGCTCAGACGTCTCTGTGTTTGTCTCTCCTGCGGTGTATGTCGACATGTTGCGGTGATGGGCGGATTTGGACTATTAATGTCGCTGTTGTTTTGCTGCAGACAGCTAGCTGTCAAAGTCTGATCAGACCTGTTAACGGTTTTGTTGTGACGCTGTCGCATCCGTATTACACGACCACGACCGTTTCAGAGAAGCAGCTGTTTAAGGTTAACGAGTGGCCGTGTTGTGCGTCTCTAGTTGTCATTGTGAGGTGGACTCAAGCTTTCAGGCCTCGAATTCTGCGATTCCACCGTTGCCATTTTGGATTACGAACTGCCGTCACGTTGGTTTTTTTGTGACCGCTGAACAGGAAGTGACCACATGTGGATGGAGGTGCGACGTAGAGACGCTGTATTCACCTGTCAATCACTACTTATTGAAGACTTGAGACCATAAATTGACTATTTGTGAAATACTGCTGAGTGACTGAAAAAAGTGAACTCCTCGTCATGGTGGCTGAGTGTCACATATTGTGCCAATTGCTCCTTTTCAAATGTAAATACACAACGTACGACAAAGGACCAAAGATGCAAATGAAGCTATGAATGAACTCCACATCTCTTTTAAATCAAACTAACTCTTTAGACTCTCTAGACTCTTTAGACTCTTTAGCCTCTTTAAACTCTTTAGACTCTTTAGCCTCTTTAAACTCTTTAGACTCTCTAGACTCTTTAGACTCTTTAGCCTCTTTAAACTCTTTAGACTCTTTAGCCTCTTTAAACTCTTTAGACTCTTTAGCCTCTTTAAACTCTTCGACTCTTAAAACTCTTTAGACTCTTTAAACTCTTTAGCCTCTTTAAACTCTTTAGACTTTTTAGACTTTTTAGACTCTTTAAACTCTTTAGACTCTCTAGACTCTTTAGCCTCTTTAAACTCTTTAGACTCTTTAGACTCTTTAAACTCTTTAGACTCTTTAGTCTCTCTAGACCAGGGGTGTCAAACTCATTCTGGTCTGGGGGCCGCATACAACGTAATCGCATGTCAAGTGGGCCAGACCAGTAAACTCATTCCAAAATGACATAGAACTAACAATAAGTCCACTTTCTTCTTTCTATTAGTGCAGAGAAGAAGTAAATTATATATATATATATATGTATTATATAATTATATATTTATATGCAATGAATTGTCCTTTTAATAAATATATTAACAACCTAAGAGTTTTTAAGGAAAGTAATGTGCAATTTCAACAACATTTTCACCCAGTTTAACATTTATTTAAGTGCATCATGCATAAAAACTGATCACAGTGTAGGAAGAGGTCCATTTTTCTTGAAAAATCCGACACTGTCCACTTTTCAATTTCACTGAAGAGGGTGCCAGGAGAAAATGCGGGTAAAGCGATAGACGTGAAACAGCGCCACTAGCGGACAATATAGGAACTGCAGATTTTATAGAAAATGAAGTGTATTCTCATTTTTTTTCAATAATACAGATTTATCCCGCGGGCCACACTGAACCATCTGGCGGGCCGTTTCTGGCCCGCGGGCCGTACGTTTGACACCCCTGCTCTAGACTATTTAGACTCTTTTGGCTCTTTGGACTCTCACACAGCCCAGGTGAGATTAAACGACAGGTGTGCATGTGTGTGTGTGTGTGTGTGTGCGTGTGTGTGTGTGTGTGTGTGTGTGTGTGTGTGTGTGTGTGTGCGTGCGTGCGTGTGTGTGTGTGTGTGTGTGGGAGTTAGAAGGGATTTAAGGGCTGCTGGTGTTTAACGAGTCGGCCCCTTCAGTTTGTCTTTGCTATTGGTGCCCCCCCCATTGTTTACCTGTCTTTTATTGCGGCCCTGGAGGGAGTGGAGGGGAGGGGGGGGGGCAGCAGGTTCAGTAAATCTACCTCCTCTTACTCCTCTTACCTCTTCAGTCAGGTTCACAGTGGGAACTTCACCTCCCTTCAACAAGTTATTTCTTACTGTTTTTTAATCTCTTTATTTTCTGGAAACTGCCTCTCTGTGCACATTGACCAACATTTTAGTTTCCATGTGAGCCAGAGAGCTGATTCCCATTTATAGTTCCTGAGCAGGTTATTACAATTAAACATTATCAGTAACACAATCCCAAACTTACAGTGAAACAAACAAATATATTAGTGAAGCAGCAGGTGTGTGGAGACCGTGAGAGCTTCACGTCTCTACTGTGAGTGCTTCGTCTGAGCTCCTCATCCCCTCTTTTTATCTCAACACGCACAGCGTCGTGTTCTAAAGGAGATCTGTTCTAAGGACGATTCAAACGCTTTTATTCATAAGTTTTATTGTTACAACCTCAAACCAAAGCGTCAGAGGTATCAGGTGAAGCACAACGTCATGTAGATTCTTTTAGCTTCTAAAACATCTCCAGAACATCAACCTGCTCTGGTTGTGGTTCTTCTCTTCTTGCTGTAGTGAAACACTGAACGCTGCCTTTACACTGAGGGGCGAGTGGACATAATACTCACCGTCTCCTCCATTTAGTGTCTCAAGTAATGTGATTCAAAGGAAGCAGAGTTTCTGCTAAAGAAATACAAAATCTTTTCCACATGATTGCGGCGCTGCGGCCTTTCTGAAGCCCACACACACGGCAGGAGAAGACATCTCCCGTTGGTAGAACACGAGGAGAGGAAGAGGAGGCCGCGGCGTCCTCTGTCTTTAGGCGAGATGCAGAGGAAATGAAGGAGAAAAAAGTGGTAGATAAGGACAAATTATGATGGAAATCATCATGTGAAGATGGTGATTATGATGAGAGAGATTATGGGCAGCAAGAGAGGAGAAGATGAAGAGAGGGAACATTGCAAAGATGCCGCTTAAAGATGGCAGAAGTTCTTCATTGAAGTTGCTACTTTGGCAATTTGTGTGGTGAATAATTTGATCAACGTTGATTGCTTCAGACTAATAATTAATTCATTTGTATCCGTGTAGAAATTATGCAGAAGATGTAGAAATATATTCCCATCAGAAGGAATATTAGAAGGATAGTTCTAAAAACCATTAAACTATATTCTCAACAATATCGTACAGGAGCACTTTAACTTTAACGCGTAAAACTTCTATTATTTCCACTTATTGGCCTTCCGAACGCACCGGTCAGATCTCTATAGAACAGAAATAAATAATGGCGTTCTTCCTGTGTTTACTCACTCAAAAATGCCCAAGAGCATCTTGAGCTGCAAGAAGCTTTTGAACAACTGCGTCGCCCTCGTAATGGATGAACTCTGACACAGGTGGAATATTTCAGTACCTGTGAGTAACAAACAGCACATATCCGTATGAGTGGAAGCCAGCTGAGGGAGGGGGGGGGGGGGGGGGGGGTTGTTGTGTTCATCTCTCTCAGCGTCCTGAGCCTTTACGGTCTTTGCAACATAAACCTCCGTCTTCACAGGAAACGTCTTCGTCGTGTTCAGGAGACGACGGCAGTTTGGCTTCAATTATCTTCTCTGAGATATTTGAGGAATATTTAAACGCTTTGGCTTCTGAAGCAAACTGACTGCTGACTTTGGTCTGAACCTTTAATACTTTGACAAGAAACAATAACAAAACAGTTGCTCCCTGGATCCTTTGCAGCTAACGATAACCCCCCTCCCCCCCTCCGTCCCCTCGTGGCAGCCTGATCGTGGACTAACCGCACGCCTCCCCATTAGCATCGTGGGCAGCGGGGCCCCCGGGAGACGCAGCGGGTAAACAGCTCAGCGGGAAATCAGCGGCGGGGTGAAAGGTTGAGTCCTCGCCGAGGAGACGGAGGAGGGACTCAGAGGAAGGTGGGGGGGCAATGGGACATGGGGGGGGGCGGTCCTGAGGAGACGGGGAAGGTCAGCCCTCCATCACAGAGAATACTTGATTGTTACAAGTTGTGATAACCGTCATTAATAAGTCGTGGATTTAGATAATGAGTGAGGCAGTCCTCCGCTCTGATTGGTCGGTTTCCTTCAGGAGAAGGCAGAGGAATGTGATTTGTAATCTGATTACCCGTCTTTTAAAAGGATCCTCCTGTTTTGATATTCTTATTTCCTCAACATTGTATCAACTTTTTACCTACATTTATGTGCTCATTCTCCATCCCATAATCCAGTGCAGCTCCACACTGGGGGGGTTAATGGGGTTAATGAGGTGTCTCAGTTCAGCGTGTAAAGTACTAATATATTCTTTTGTTTAAAACCCTGCTCGTTGGATACGCTGCAGTCCCCCCCCCCCCCCCCCTCCCACATGGCACTTTGATGAATCTGAACCCCGCCGCTCCTCATTAGTTCTGAGTTCATTAGGCAGCTAATACCTGTTGCACCGCGTTGGAGGGGGGGGGATCACCGGCCATTAGCGAGCCCCCGTCCTCCCGAGCTGCGTCCACCTCTGAACCCCCCCCGATCCTCCCCCACTCAGGTTTACTAATGACGAAGCGAGTCTGACTTCAGAGAGTTACTAAATGCAGCTTCACAGCGACGATGGAGACGGAGAGAGTCAGTGGAACAATATGGGGGGGGGCATAGCGGCCCCATGTGCCTCTCAGGGTATAAAGGTACCTGTTGTGCAGTGTGTGTGTGTGTGTGTGTGTGTGTGTGTGTGAGAGAGTGTGTGGGTGTGGGTGTGCGTGTGTGAGTGTGTTTGTCGAGCTGAGGTTGCTCTCCCTCTGAATGTTTACTTCTTCATTCAGGTCCTGAGTGATAACTAACAC
Source organism: Apeltes quadracus (assembly GCA_021346845.1). NCBI lineage: Eukaryota > Metazoa > Chordata > Actinopteri > Perciformes > Gasterosteidae > Apeltes > Apeltes quadracus. The sequence goes on along the minus strand of CM037918.1, from coordinate 21,678,203 downwards.
ACACACACACACACACACACACACACACACACACACACCCTGTGCATAATGCTGACGAGGGGACTTGCCCCACTGCCAAGTCCAATTAACAACCACAGCAGAATCAGCATGACCCCCCCCACCCCCCCCTTCCCTCGGTGTTGATCAGAATTCAACAAAATGTTTTAATCAAATTCTGCCAGAACCCTCCTGAGGGCCGACAGGTCATGTGAGCATCTGGTGCCGTGAAGTTATGAAGCAATGAAACTATGAAGCTATGAAACAATGAAGCAATGAAACTATGAAGCAATAAAACAATGAAGCTATGAAACTATGAAGCAATAAAACAATGAAGCTATGAAACTATGAAGCAATGAAACTATGAAGCAATAAAACAATGAAGCTATGAAACTATGAAGCAATGAAGCTATGAACCAATGAAGCAATGAAACAATGAAGCAATGAAGCAATGAAGCAATTAAACTATAAAGCTATGAATCAATGAAACTATGAAGCAATGAAACAATAAAGCAATAAAATTATGAAGCAATGAAACTATGAAGCTATGAAACTATAAAGCAATGAAACAATGAAACAATGAAGCAATGAAACTATGAAACTATGAAGCAATGAAACAATGAAGCAATAAAATTATTAAGCTATGAAACTATGAAGCAATGAAAAAATGAAACAACGAAACAATTAAACTATGAAACAATGAAGCAATGAAACTATAAAACTATGAAGCAATGAAACAATGAAGCAATGAAACTATAAAGCTATGAAGCAATGAAGCAATGAAACTATGAAACAATGAAGCAATGAAACTATAAAGCTATGAAGCAATGAAGCAATGAAACTATGAAACTATGAAGCAATGAAACTATGAAACTATGAAGCAATGAAACTATGAAGCAATGAAGCTCCGTCTCGTTGTGGGAGCAGCAGCAAAAGGATCCTGCACTGTGTTAAATCACAGCGAGCTGTTGTGTTTCATGTTGCAGAGAAAAATCCTTTTGCTGTTTTTGGTTTCCAAAGCAGACGGCTGCATGATAATCGTGTCAAAAGCACATGAGGAAGGTCGAAAGGAGTCTGTGATGACCCTCTTTATATGTCTCAGAAGCACCTTCAAGACACACACACAAACACACACAAACACACACACACACACACACACAAGCACGCACGCACGCACACACTAACACACCACTGTCATGGCTGATGTCACAGTCATTTCATGAAACTACTTTTAAAAGACCCGTCTTTGTTCATACAGTCCGTCGAGCTCTGCTGCGTTTCAGTACCTGGGACAGCTCCTCATCAACACACACACACACACATACACACACACACACACTGTCCAGTGGTTTTGTGCTGCTCTGTAAACAAATGTGGAGATAATGCAGCCCCCCCCCCCCCCCCCCCCCATATGCACTCGGATTCATTGTTTATCTCTCAACGGAACGGATCCTCCTACAAGGCCGACCGGGCTTTGACTTTGAAAGGGACCGGAATTATTCATCGGACTCCTTCATATCTCCTCGAGGCTCTGCCCCCCCCGACCCAAACACCCCCAAACACCGTCAAACACCGTCAAACACCCCCACCCTGCTTGCCAATTTAGCACTTCAACACTTCTTGACCTCTGTGAAGTGGCTGAAGAAGAGGGAAGGTCGACCCGTCGGCTGGATCCTTAAAGCGGCTAAAGGGGGGCTATATGGACCGTCTCACAACGTACTCAGTACTCAGGGTTTAGCATGAGGAACCCTCCCCCAGGAGTAACACAACTGCAGACACACAATCAGCTGCAGAGAGAACGTGACATTCAAGCCTCTAAAGCTGAACTGAGAGGAGAGTCGATGAATGGAGTTAAAATGGGATGAAACATCCACGGACCCTTCTGCTTCTTCACCGGCTTGGATGCAGACGCTCGGGGGGGCGGGGCGGGTGACCCCTGGATGATTGGCGTCTGACCCCCAGACACGGAGCTTCATCAGCTCTCACCTCCTCGCATTCATCAGCAGGTCGGTGGGAGGACAGCCACCTGCCGGGGGCCTTTAGACCTGACCTCAGGATGCCCCCCCCCTTTGCAGAAAGGGAGACCATTAAAACGCCATTAGCCGACAGGACGAGTCTAACAACCAAAAACTACGAGACTTTAATCCAAGTTGTTGATCAAAGCCGGACGCGAGCAGAGAGATGACGACTGGAGAACGCGGCTCCACCTCCACGCACAACCCCCCCACCCCCCCCCCCCCCCCCCCCCCCCCCCCCCCTCATCGACCCGCCTCCCACACAGCCTCAACCACGCTGCCACTAATTACAATTATTAATTGAAAATAGGAAATCAATGGCTGTGAATTAAACACGAGCGTCCATATGTGGGTCGTCCTCCTGATAACGTGAGCTTAACTTGACACAGTTATCCAGTGACCAGGTCAACACACACACACACACACACACACACACACACACACACACACACACACGCACACACAGTTGAGTACAGTGGCTTTCTACTCGTTTGTCGGGGGGGGGGGGGGGGGGGGCCCAGCGGCTGGCAGCCCGCTGATGGAAACAGTTCTACGGTGTGTGTTTTTAAATGAAGGACTGCGTCGCCTGGCAACCGGCTGCTGCAGAAATACAAATGCACCGTCGTCAAGCGCCATCAATTCACTCGTGTTTGTGTTTTATCTCTGCTGCACTGTAGTTCCTCACTGAGCCCGTGGGACGATTCGGTTGGGAAGCGTTCTGCTGGGATTTGTTGTGTTTTAAAGTAATCATTTGCACTTCTCTTTATATAATAAAACATGTTCTACTTTCTTCAGGCCATTACTCTGCTTCCAACTCCTCTCTCCTTTGTCGCATACCAAGTTGTTGTCTCCGTGTTCACGGAAGCAACGATAGCTATTTGTTTGGAATGAATATAAGCGGCTGGTATTTAATAATAGATGATATTTAGGCAGCGAAGGCGGTCGATGCAAAGCAGCGACTGTTTATCACCGACGGTGTCGTGAAAAACAAGGATCCTGCAGTCTGCTTCTCTCCCCCCCATAAGTTACTGACGAAGACGCCATGGAATTAAAAATGAATGAATTACACTCCCGGCTGTGTGTGTGTGTGTGCGTGTGCACTGCCTGGCTGTAGCTCACAGGCCTTTGTTCCTCCTCTGTTCCTCCCAGTTGTGTTTTAATGGACTACAGAAGATGTGGACGACGTCGCGATGACGTCACACATTTGTTTGCTGACTGTTAACGAGCCTCCAGTTCAGCATTTCAGCATGTCGATCAGCGTGTAGCCCCGCCCTCAAGCATCCCCTGCTTTATGGTCTGTTTGACTCTAAATAGTCCATAATTCACTAAATGAACATCATGCTGATTAAAGAAGACTTGAAACTAGAGGCTGAGACCATAAACTCATGTTTACAATGTTTACTGAGGGAATAAGTCCAGAGAGAAGTAGAGTCACTTCATCAGGGACGTCTATGGGAGCAGAGGAGTCGCCCCCTGCTGGTCACTACAGAAAATGATGCTTTAAAGAACGTCCAACCCAAAGGCTGCCACTTGCTGCACGTCTACACGAACCCCCACCTCTAAACAAATAAGTAAAATTAAAATAAATAATTTGCTAATTTGTCTGTGATATACTTTGTTAAAACATTGTTTTAATGATATTTCTAGTGGGGGACAACCCTTAGATGGGGGGGTCCTGACCCCGCTGGGATTTACGCCCTCGTCTCTCTCTCACACATATACACACACACACACACACACACACACACACACACACACACGTCCACAGCGCAGCAGGCGGAAGGGGGAGAGAGCGATGCCGTTTCTCTTCAGGAGACTTGTTTAAATGATGAAATATGCTGTATACGTGTCACTAGATTCGTCTCTAGTCGCTTTTGACACAAACGTCGCCAGGAGGAGGATTTGTTTGTTATAATAGTCCAACCACAACCGCATTTCGGACACATTCCTGACCTGAATCATTTGTCACACTGCGCATGCGTGAAATGCGTTAAAAAAATTGACGTAATTAACGACAAACATCTAATTAACAGCGTTAGTGCACTATTTATGACAGCCCTAATTTATTTATTTTCTCATGGCGTATTGGTGATTACGTTGAGCTCAGTGTGTTTAGTTCCTTCCTCTCCAGCAGCCACATCAGGGAGATGATTTCACCTCAAAGCCTCCACCTTCAACTCCATTCTGGGTGTTGGTGTGTCTTTCATTTAAAAAGCGCTTCATGAGGGCAGCAGACTTGACTCGGTGCTGAAGAGCTCTCAGACCTGCTGTGCTGGTAAACATCTCTGTTTACTGGAGCCACAGGTGACGCCGTGCAGACATCTGGGGTTAAACTGCTCTGCAGCTGCTCATGTCAAGCAAACTTCTTCTTGCTCTGCTGCTTCAGGTGACTTTTTCAACTTTGATTGAATAATCTTTCATTCAAGCAACTTGTGTAATTAAAAATGAAGTAACTTTAGCTTTATATTTGCATTTAATTTGAACCGCTGTGTTATCTAGTGAGCACCCAGAAAGTCAGACAGGCCACAAAGCAGGTGATGCTTTAGGGCGGGGCTACAAGCTGATTGACAGCACAAAGTAGGGGGTGCTTTAGGGCGGGGCTTAGTGTGGTTGACGTATGGCCGTCTCGTGACGTGGCCTCTGGCTTCACCTTGGCGCCGCCCGCTCTGCTGAACCACTCATGAGGATTACTTCATTTTCAGAGGACCATGAATCCTTCGCACTCTCAGGCGTCTGGACCCGTACATAAACATTGATGACCACACAGTTTTAAATCACATGTTGACCCCCCCCTCTCTGTCCAGGTTGTGAGAGCGACTTCTGGGGGCCCCACTGCAGCAACCGCTGTCAGTGCCGTAACGGGGCCAAGTGCAACCCCATCACCGGAGCCTGCGTGTGCACCGACGGCTTCCAGGGCTGGCGCTGCGAGGAGCCCTGCGACCCCCACCTCTACGGAAAGGACTGCCTGCTGGAGTGCCAGTGCCTCAACGGCGCCACCTGCCAGCACCAGACCGGGGAGTGCCTGTGTGCGCCCGGCTACACCGGCGCCTTGTGAGTGCAGCGGGGGCATCAGCTGAGGGGCTTCGTTTCAGAGGCAGATATTAAAAAAACATTTCCTTAGAACAATACACACACATACACACACAGGTAGTGGAACACATCTGTACACATCTGTCATTGAAAAATACGCTAGGATTTGTATAATCTGATTCTCATTGAAGCAGCTGCTGCTTTACGCTTTAACATTGTGTTTGTGTGAATTAGACACAACTCACTATGTTGTACTGGTCTTAAGCTGCGTTCTCTCTACTGTCCATCACAGGGTACGTACACGTGTTGGCTTGTCAATCACAGCAAGCCCCGCCCTAAAGCTTCATGGTCTGTTTGACTCTAAATGGACCATAATTCACTAGATGAACATCAGACTGAGACCATGAATGTTTACAATGTTTACTGAGGGAACAAATCAAGAGACAAGAAGAGTCACTTTCTCATAGACGTCTATGGGAGCAGGGGGGCCGCCCCCTGGTGGTGAGTAGGGAGAATGCAGCTTTAAGGCAGGTTGCCGCCCGGCCTCCTTACAAACGCCTGCTTGTTGTGTCTCCTCCAGCTGCGAGGAGCCGTGTCCCGCCGGCAAACACGGCTCCCTGTGTGAGCAGCGATGCCCGTGTCAGAACGCAGGAGAGTGCCACCACGTCACCGGACGGTGCTCCTGCCCCGCCGGCTGGGTGGTACGAGTCCGCCAAAGTCACCCCAGTTCAGCTAGCAGGAAGTGTTCAAATGTCTGACCTTTAACCCCCCCCCCCCGCCCCTCCCCGAAAGCCTCTTTAACAACATCATGGAGCTTGTATAAATTGGGGGATGAGATGAGACCCTCACCTCTAATTTGATCCCATTGTTTTACATCATCTGAATCTTATTCCTGTTTAATAATATTTAAGTAACCGCTGAACTCCTCCTCCTTCCTCCTCTTCCTCCTCATCAGGGTCCCGTCTGTGCACAGCCGTGCTCGTTCGGATCGTTTGGCATCAATTGCTCTCAGGAGTGCACGTGTCGTAACGGCGGTCTGTGCGACCACATCAGCGGTCAGTGCCAGTGCACCGCCGGCTACATCGGCGAGAGGTACGCTACATCGCACCAAAGGGCCTCCAGCTGACTTGGGATGGTGCCCCATGTGGTTGAGCTAGCTAGCTAGCTAGCGGTTACTTAAAGCTAGCTAGCTAGCTAGCTCAACCACATGGGGCACCATCCCAAGTCAGCTAGCTAGCGATCTATTGGGCTACAGTGACTGAGTATTCATATCTTATTGGATGGAGCCTGTGGGGGCCGGTGTTATGTGTCAACGTTCCTCCCTCCCCACCTTCTAATGCTCATTGGGTAGCATTATGTACTTTACCCCCCTTCCCCATCTCTCTCCATTCCCTCCATCTTTACTCTCAATTGCCAAATTACCTCCATTCATTTGGGCCCAAGACAGGCAAATTATCCTACATGGAGTAATTCCTGGATCGAGTCCCCCCCCCCCCCCCCCCCCCCCCATGTCTTCGTCCTAATGGAATTAGCCCAGATAAGAGTCCTGAGGAAGTCGGCATGATTTAGATGTGACACCAAGCAGTTTTAATTGAGTGATTTGTCTACTTCTTAATGGCTTCAACTTCCACTTCTTCTGCTGCTCCGCGTGTTCACAGCCCGCTGACCCTCGTGGGGGGGAAGGGGGGCGCGATGGAAGAGCACATCCGAGATGCACATTTCTGCCACTTCACAGATTGTGATTGCGGGGCGTTCATTGCATGTAATGCAGAGGGAATATATCAAATGTTTTATGAAGGAGAGACAGCGTTGCGTTCACCCCCCCCCCCCCAGGTGCCGGGACGAGTGCCCGGTCGGCACTTACGGGCCGCAGTGCGCCCACAAGTGCGACTGTCAGAACGGGGCCAAGTGCTACCACATCAACGGGGCCTGCCTCTGCCCCGAGGGCTTCAAGGGGCCCAGCTGCCGGGACCGCTTCTGCCCCGCGGGCCTCTACGGGCTCGCCTGCGACAAGCACTGCCCCTGCAAGGCCGCCAACACGCTCAGGTACGTGGTCTCAAGACGACAGGACGCGTGTGAGCAGAGATGCGGTCTGCGCTTCGCTTAGTTTGCTCTGCACGCAGATTGTGATCATTATAATGACATGACACAGCGAGAAACGAGTTCCTGGGGGTCCGACCGACCTGACCTCTCGTCTGTTGACCCCGCCCCCCAGCTGCCACCCTCTGTCGGGCGAGTGCAGCTGTGCGGCGGGATGGGCGGGGCTCCACTGCAACGAGACCTGCCCGGCGGGCTACTACGGCGAGGACTGCCGGGCGGCGTGCACCTGCGCCAACGGGGCCGACTGCGACGGCGTGATGGGGGCCTGCCTGTGTGCCCCCGGCTTCATGGTGAGTGGACGTAGAGACTGCCAGAGCGGGGGGGGGCGTCAACGGGTCAGAGGCCTATGAAACTACCGGAGAGATGAAGTCCAACAGAGAAACAACGTCCCAACACAAGTAACATCCGTTAATTCTACTTCCGGTTCATATTTCCTGTCGTTGGTAGTTTGGGTGAGACGGTCTGGGCCAAATCCCCCCCCCCCCCTCCCCATTAAAAACAATGGTTCCTTTCAGGAGCAGGACCTCCAACCTCTTCCAGTATTTCCATGCATACAGCTCAACCCCCCCAACATCCCCACCCCTTTCTTTTCCAACGGTTCGCAGGGCCCTGAAGGGGTCCTCAACGTCGGGTCCTCTGCAACCCGTCGGGCCGACCAGACGCGATCAACCGAGGACACGTCAGTGAATTTGTACACGATTCTAACAAATGAGCCGTGGTGTAACTTTAGGACCTGATTCCTAACGGGGTTCTGTCCTCCACGGCAGCAGGTGCACAACACGCACAACACGCACAACACGCACAACATGCAGGGCTGCTCCAAACACCCCACGAATTCATCAACTGCTGCTGAGCCTGCAGGTCCAGAGTCACATGCTCCTTATGTGGAACGGATCCTGCAGGTGAACCTCGCAGCCAGGCGGAAGGAGAGTGTGTGTGTGGGTGTTTATTCATTCTGGTGCTCTCACATACGTACATTCAGAGCAGAGGACAGGGACACTGAGCACATGGGGGGGGGGGGGGGGGGCTGTTGGGTCGGTAGCAGCTGAACTCGCTTTAGACAGAATCTATACGAGGTCACGATCAATATATCTGTCGAAACGTTCAAATCTGCAGAGTTTCAGAAAATGCCCCCCCCCATTTGATGCAGCTAGATTCCCCTCAATGACTCATTATTAATTAACAGGATGAAATGATGGTAATGTTGCCTTAACGATTAAAATGAGTTTTGAAGTCGTCCGTCTGATACGTAATCAGCAGATGAAGATTGTTTCCTCTTCAATCGGCGATTTGTGGCGTTGTTCTTTCTAAAGGTCTCTGTTATGAGCAGTGGGTCTGCGCGCTTTCAGATAACACAACCAACAGGATTCATCAACTGCTTTTAGCCTCCGGACCCCTTTTTGTTTTGCTCTCTCGTCTCCTTTCATTAATGAAATAAAAATAAAAACAAAGTAACCGACAGAGAGCCGAGTCACATTACTGCTGTTATCATTAGACGCTAACCGAGCGCCTCCCAGTGGCCTCCAGTGACCCCCGGTGACCCCCAGTGACCTCCAGTGACCCATGGTGACTCCCAGTGACCCCGGTGACCTCCAGTGACCTCCGGTGACCCCCAGTGACCCCCAGTGGCCTCCAGTGACCTCCAGTGACCCCCAGTGACCCCCAGTGACCCCCAGCGCTGGTGGAAATACGTCTCTACGTTGTGGTTAAAGTGGTTTTCTGAGCGATCGTTTGGACCGGGTCAGAAACACTCGGTTCTAATCTCGGATTTGAGATTCTGAAGGAAAGAAGGAGAACGCTTCCCCTGTTTGCTGGTGAGCATCAGGGTGCGTTGCTGAACGTGTGTTCGATATTCCAGTGGTCGCTTCTGGAAGCTCCTTCTTCCCCCGGGAGACTGGGAGGAGTTTCTTCTCCTTATTTATTCACAAAGTTGTTTTTTTTAGGTCCTTAATTCAATAAGGCTTCTTGGTTCTCCTGTCTTTGCACATTTGGCTGTCTTTGTGAATATTAGATTAATAGCAATTTAAAAACAGCAGGTTGGAAGCGCGGCAGCTTTAATTAGAGCAGTTTACATGTTCAAGGTCCTGGAGGGTCAGCGGGAGGAGGCGGGACCTCCCGCTGAGGCCGAGCCCCCTCCTGACCGTGTCCTATGCTGATTGGACGGGCACAGACGCGGCACTTCTCTGCAGGGCGATCCTCCCTCCCTCTCTCTCTCTCCCTCTCTCCCTCCTCCGTTACACATGTGCTTGTTGTGCACATTGTGAGTCTAAAGAGGAACTGGGGGCTGCAGGAAAGGTGGAGACGGTGGTGGAGTAAACTGTCAGTAGACCTCCGACAGGCGTCTCCACGCAGTCACGAGCAGCTCAAGAGGCCGTCGACTCGTTCATGGGGAAGACGCGACGTTCGACTCGTGTCGCGCGTCACTTTCATCGATTCCCAGGTCTCTCCGGAACGGCCCTTTGTGTTGCTCCTGTCGACACGCATGTCTGAACTAAACTAGAGCTGTTGATGGGAGACTACCGCAGTTCATGTCATGAGAACAAGTGTCTCCGTGTCCTTTTTGTCCCCAGGGGGACGACTGCTCCGTCCGCTGTCCTGCAGGCCGCTACGGGACAAACTGCAGTTCCTCGTGCTCCTGCCACCACGCCGCCTCCTGCTCGCACCTGGACGGCTCTTGCTTCTGCACGGAAGGTTCTGCACTCGGCTTCTTGCTTCTTCTTCTTCTTCTTCTTCTGAATCTCAGATCTCTGACACGCTCGTTCCTCACGTCAATCATTTCAATTTTAGTCCGCTTTCACCTGTGAAACTCGCTTTACATAGAATATATATATAGAGATGTATTTTTACGCTTCACCTCCTTAATATCTCTCAATAAAAGCATCCTTATATATGAAGGCCTGGCGGGTAATTAAAGCGGAGACACATCTGAGAGAAGAAGTGGGCGTCAGTCTTCACCCCTCAGAGCCGAAGAGCTTCAGGCTGATTAAAGAGCTTTATCACACGTGTGTTGTCCGCGTCGAGCAAACATCTGACGGTTCCTCCAGCTCAACACACTTTTTAGGGGCTTGTTCCTCAGGAGGCACGAGGCCGGGGGGGGTCCGGCGCCTCTGCTATCAAAAGGAATTTTGACATTTTTCTCGAGAGAAGTAGGGGAAATCAGGACACTCAGTATGGCAATTTTTTTAATGTAAATCAATCTTGTAGCGCTGGTTTCCTTCTTTTGGATAATAGCCAGTAATAGCTGAAACGGAATTAGACAAGTCTTTAAAAACAAGGTCAATTCACAGCCCAGATATCGACGTTTGTTTCTGGGGATTAACTCTTTACTCTTTACATGCTGTTTAATGTTTGCTTACTGTCCGTTTTATTCTCAAACAATGGGGTTTAGATAATCTGGATAAACAGTTTACACCCAAAAACCTTTAAATGTCACAAAGCTGCATTCTGTGTGGTGACCAGCAGGGGGCGACTCCTCTGCTCCCATAGATATCTATGGGAAAGTGACTCCACTTCTCTCTTGATTTGTTCCCTCAGTAAACGTTGAAAACATGAGTTTATGGTCTCAGTCTCTAGTTTCACGTCTTCTTCAACGCAGCATGATGTTCATTTAGTGAATTATGGTCCATTCAGAGTCAAATAAAGCAGATGGGGACAACCGAAGCACTGCGCTCGTTCAAAACGTCAGTCCACAAAGCAATGAGTGACGTCACCATGACCACGCCGCTTGCTACATGCAGCCTGTGTGTGCAGCCATGGATAATCAATGCCAGTTGTGCCTTTGACCCGTCCGTCTGTCCCCGTCCAGGTTGGCAGGGGGTGGACTGCTCCCTCCCCTGCTCCAGCGGTACCTGGGGTACGAGCTGCAACCAGACGTGTCAGTGTGCCAACGCGGCGGCCTGCGACCCCGTCTACGGCACCTGCACCTGCTCCCCGGGCTGGAGGGACGAGTACTGCGACCTGCCCTGCCCCGTAAGTGCCGTGCGGCCCGCGATGCCGCTCCTCGTCCCCCTGCGGACCGTCCCTAACCCCGTGGTCTCCCCTCAGGAGGGCTCGTACGGACCGGACTGCAGGGAGAGGTGCGACTGCGCCAACGCCGACGGCTGCGACCCGGTGAGCGGATTCTGCCGCTGTGCCGCGGGCTGGACAGGTGGGTTGCGCAGGAGACGGGAGGGGCGGGGCCGACGGGTGAGGTGTGTCTCTCAGAGACACTGCGCACGTGGGACGGAGTCAAATGAGTCGCACGTCTCGATTCCTCAAATGACCACATGGGGCAGCATTGCATTGTATGTGTTTGAATATTCCCTCAGGATTCTCTCTGGCGTCCTCCACTCCACGGCGAAGTGTTCCTCTACGAGTTTACACTTTGCCCTTGTTCGGCTCCGCACCTCCTCCACCTCCTCCTCCTCCTCCTCCTCCTCCTCCTCTTTGTTTTAACTCCACCGCCTCGTTTCCACCCACTCTGAGGCTCAGAGGTAGTTTATTAATTGAGTCATAATGGCTGCCTGTGCCCCACTCTCGTATTCTCTCATAATCCTCGTCAAAGGAAGTTTCTAATGAGCGGGCGGTCTGCAGAGGGGAGGGGGGGGGGGGGGTGGGGGGGCACTGTATTATTCTCACTCCGTCCTCCTGCTTTTCATACATCACTGCATGGACGTGAGTGTAACTAACAATGAATTTAATGTGAGCGTCTGCAGACCGACCCCTGTGAGCACTGAGGACACACACACACACACACACACACACACACACGCACACACGCACACACACGCAAGACTGATGAAAGAAGGAGACACTTCAGCAAATCATTAAAAGGCAAAACGTCTCATTGGGTTAATTTGAGGAGTTTTTTCTGAACCCTGTTTAAACAAAGCTTAAACTTGCAAACACAGAATGTGTTACACAGTTAAAGCCTCCAGATCCAATTCTATTAGTTTAGTCTTTTCTCTGACATGCAGTTCACATTTGAGGGAGAGGAAATGAAAAGTGGGATTATGTTTACATTTCAATACATGTATGTTAAACATATATATATATATATATATTATGAAGAAAGAAGAAAAGGAATACTTCACTAAATGAACATCATGCTGCATTAAAGAAGACGTGAGACTGGAGACTGAGACCATGAACTCATGTTTACAATGTTTCCTCATAGACGTCTATGGGAGCAGAGGAGTCGCCTCCTGCTGGTCACCACAGAGAATACAGACTTAAATGGTCTTATGAATATGATGCATCCAGCTTTGATACATTTTATACATTTGAGTTGATACATCAACTTATTTCTTGACAGTAAGAATTTAATAGAATATTACCAGCTGTTTCCTTAGAACATTGTCTCTGTCACATCTGTCCTTCACCAGACCCCCCCTCAAATCCCCTCCCCCTCCCCTCTTCCTCCCCTCCTCCTAATCTTATTTCTTTGCATCATTCTCTCTCCTTCAAGTTCAAGTGACACATCTGAAACCTCTATGAAGTCACTTCGACTGGACTTAAAAAGCCGGGTAGCTGAGAACAAAGCCCACTCAGAGCTCTGTGTGTGTGTGTGTGTGTGTGTGTGTGTGTGTGTGTGTGTGTGTGTGTGTGTGCGTGTGTGTGCGTCTGTGTGTGTATGCTTTCTGCAGGTATCCATTGCGACAGTGTGTGTGAGGAGGGCCGCTGGGGCCCCAACTGCTCCATCAGCTGCACCTGTGAGAACGGAGGCTCCTGCTCTCCAGAGGATGGATCCTGTGTGTGTGCGCCCGGCTACCGCGGCACCAACTGCAGAAGAAGTAAAGGAACGCACGCACGCACGCACACAAGCACGCACACACACACACACACACACTGCAGTGCGGCGGAGGAGTTCCATCGTCTTTGGTCTGACACGAGGATTCCAGAGTTAGTTTGAAGCTTATTTGTTCTCTGCAGAAGCTTGATGAATATGAAAGTCTTGGTTGGGCTGACAGGAGGATCCCGGGGTCGTTATAAGGCATGACCCCCCCACGGTGTAAATATGCACATACATATATGTGTGTGTATGTGTGTGTGTGTGCATATCCTGTAGGTACGGTGGAGGATATTTAGCTTTCATATATGTGTGCTTTATAAACTTAAAGTGGACCATGAAATCCATTATTGAAATGATCAAAGAACTAATCAGAGAACCAATCAGTTTCCTTCAGACTCTGAAATGTGTGTGTGTGTGTGTGTGCAGCCTGTTCACCTGGTTTCTACGGACAGCGCTGCGCCCAGTCCTGCCCTCAGTGTATCCATAGCGACGGGCCGTGCCACCACGTCAGCGGCCACTGTGAATGTCTGTCGGGCTTCTTCGGCTCGCTGTGCAATCAAGGTCAGTTTATCTCATCTTAACTTAAGGTTCATTCAGTTTATCTTAAGATAAACTAAACTGAATGAACCTTAAGTTAACTTAACTTAAGGTTCAATCAGTTTATCTTAACTTAACTTAAGGTTCAATCAGTTTATCTTACTACATTTAGCTGACGCTTTAAGCTGACTTACAATAACCTCATTTCAACCGTCTTATCTTAACCTAATGTCCATTCGGTTTATCTTATCTTACGGTTCATTTCTCACTCCACACGGATTCAACGGCCCCAATTATTTACTCGTAAGCAAATGAGGTCACATGCCGCAGCACGAGGCGGACAAAATGAGCCTCCTATGTCCTCTGTCCTTTGTCTGTCCTCCTGTCCTCTATCCGCTGCAGATCCGGAGGTAATATATCTGATGGGTTGGACTTTGATACCGTTGGGTCCTCCGAGCGGTCCGATCGGTCTCGTCCACGTCGCACTTTGTACCTGAAGATGAGCCGTTGTAAACAATAGTGACTGCAGGAGTAAAACATCACAGTGAGGGAGGAGTCATTGTCTGGACCAAAGAGCTGCAGACTAATTGTCTCCACGAGCTCATCGGGGGGCGTCCCAACATTCTGCTAATTACTTCTACGCGTCCCTTTGATCCAGACCAGATCGCTGTTACGCAGGAGGAGGGACTTCATCAAAGCGCTATAATGATCTTTGTTGCTCCAACAGTCGGGAACGATTGTCCTTCTGAAGGGAAACCGTACTAATGGCTCCTTTAACGGAGACGCAGGTGGAATGTGGGGATGAAATGTAAATGAGTGAAGAAGAGTAGCGTACAGTAATGAATATCCATGTGAACTATATACTTATATACATGAAACAGTAGTACACGTCTGATCGTTTAAAGAGGACGACTACACGCTGCATCTTGTTTCGTGTCACAATGACGCAAACATCCTTGAAATGATTGTAACGCGTTTTAATTTGGGGCTGTTGTTTTTAAACGTTCTGCTGAAGCACAAAGTCACAAATTACAAAAGGGATCTGCTGTCTGAACACAGACGACATCCTCTGACCTCTGACCTTTGACCCAGCAAAACTCCCCAGAAATACACGTTAAGAAACTTGGAGAGTGGCAAAAGACGGTTATAAAATACATCTATAAATACACATGTAATGTAAAAGTAAGCAGAATAATGATGTGGAAATAACAGTCAGTAACATTAATGTGACTTCTTCTGCTGATCCGGCAGGAACAACCGCCGTCCAGATGTTAATACATCGGACTTATTACAGGACGCTTTCATCTCGAGTTCAGGCCGAACCAATTGCTGAGGAGGAGCAGCTTGTTCTCTTCTTCTAATTGGCCATAATCAAAAATCCCCCGAGCACATCCATAAGTGATGTCGCCGTGCGACTGCATCCGCGCGTCCGAACATGGGAAACGAGTATCACGTCCTGCCGCCTCTCCTCCCCTCGGTGCTGCTTTCTGCATGGAGAACAATCAGGACAAAGATTCATCTTCATGTTCCATGATTGCACGTCGCAAAAAACACAAAGTGAATCAAATGAAAGATGTTGTAAGCACAGCGATAATAGTGATCAACGTGAGTTTCGTTCTCCTTAAATTATTATCTTAGATTATCTTCCTTCTTTTGTGCGAACGGTTTTCTTTCTTCCTGTCTCTCTCAGTGATTATAGTTTGAAAAATACAAGTTGGAATATAATTTATTTTAAAAAGAAATTAAAAAAAATTGAGATTGATTTAATCTTCCCTCCAAAAACAACCGACGGTAAGTCAAATTAAACAGATTTGTTTCATTCACACGTCCACAAAAATGTTTTTATCAAGAAAAGAAAATGAGTTGATTTAACAAAGTAAAAGGATTTTTGATGGTCAACTGATTTGAATTAGTTTTTTATGATGCTTGCAGACCAGCTGCTATAAAACAGCAAAGAAAAATCTGTTAAAATTCAACAACGATCTGCAAAAGAGATGTGACCAGCGATCTAAAAGTTACATTTGCTCCTGTTTTTATTTTCCCCCGATCGAAGAAGCTTAATGATCCATTGCATCGCTCCCGCAGCTGATCCCGTGCGTGCGTGCGTGCGTGTGTGTTGTCCCCGCAGTGTGTCCCGGGGGGCGGTTCGGTAAGGCGTGTGCCGAGACGTGTTCGTGCACCAACAACGGCTCGTGTAACCCCATCGACGGCTCCTGTCAGTGCTTCCCCGGATGGATCGGCGGGGACTGCTCTAAACGTAACACGCCTCCTCTCTCTCTCTGTCTCTCGCTCTCTCGCTCACTCAACGACCACCCGGGCTGATCATGAACCAATCAGAGAAGACGAAAATATTAAAACATCAAAAATGGAGCTGTGATATCTGGCATCGAACAGAGCTTCCACGATCACCTGATCACCTGTGAAGCTTCAGGCCGGTCCTCAGGATGCTGACATCTGTGTGTGTGTGTGTGTGTGTGTGTGTGTGTGTGTGGACAGCGTGTCCTCAGGGCTCCTGGGGTCCAGACTGCATCCACACATGTAACTGTCACAACGGAGCCCAGTGCAGCGCCACGGACGGAGAGTGCGACTGCAGCCCGGGATGGACGGGACTCTTCTGCACGCAGCGTACGCATCTCACACACGCACACACAGGCACACACGTACACACGCACAAACACACACATGCACACGTGCACACACAAACACACACGGGCTGTGTGTCAAAGCACGTTGTCGATCGGCTCTCACTTCCTCTCATGCCTGCACCTCCATCTGGTGGCAGAGAAAACTAACTACATCCTTTAAGACAATCCTTCCTTAGATTCCTCCACCTTTCTGCTGCCTGAGTCGCTTCCTTGTAACCGTAGTAACAGGAAACCTATCCACTCCTTCACACTCAATTCTGAATAGTAAAATCTAAGCGTCATGTGCAAAAAAACTGCATTCTCTGTAGTGACCAGCAGGGGGCGACCTCTGTGGTCCCATAGACGTCTATGGGAAAATGACTCTCTGGATTTATTCCCTCAGTAAACATTGTAAACATGGTATGTGGTGCTGGTATTATGTACTTATATGACTATAAATGGCGAATCGGTGGCTCCGAACAGCTGATGTGTCAACGCCCCTCCACTCCCCTGCCTCCCTCTCCAGGCTGCCCGGCCGGGTTCTACGGCCCCCGCTGTGCTGAAGTGTGCCGCTGTCAGAACGGGGCGGACTGCGACCACCTGGGCGGGCAGTGCTCCTGCAGGACGGGCTTCATGGGACAGAGCTGCGAGCTCAGTGAGTGGGGAACGTAACGTTTAATAATGACATAATCCTAGTTATGACCACCTGAGGTACCCTCTCATGCCCCCCCCCCTTTGATCCAGAGTGTCCCGCAGGGGCGTTCGGCTACGGCTGCCAGCAGCTGTGCGAGTGCATGAACAACGGAACCTGCGACTACGTGACGGGGACCTGCTACTGCAGCGTCGGCTTCAAGGGCATCCGCTGTGACCAGGGTGAGAGCGGCGGGGGGTCGGGGGGGGTCGGCGGCGTCCATGAGGACTGCTTGAAGGTGGAGATCAGGTGCTCACCTGCTCTGTGTTACCCCTCAGCGGCTCTGATGATGGAGGAGCTGAACCCCTACACCAAGATCAGCCCGGCCCTGGCTTCGGAGCGCCAGTCGGCCGCCGCCGTCCTGGGCGTCGTCTTCCTGCTGCTGCTCATCGCGGTCATGCTCGGCCTGGTGGTCTGGTTCCGGTGCCGGCAGAGAGAGAAGGGCCACCCGGTGCCGAGCGTCTCCTACACGCCGGCGCTGCACGTCAACTCCACCGACTACTCGCTGTCAGGTAAAGACGGGCGGATCGCAGGGCGAGCAGGTTTCCTCCCTTCATTCCTCGCAGCAGGCTGGACGCGCCCGACTACGACCGTATTATGAAATGTTAGTAAATGTTTTTCTGTTGTTCCACAATGATTTCAGAGAAAACGGGCAAATTGTCCCGTTTTAAGTTTGTCGCACATTAGAATGAATAATCAGGTAAAGAGTTCCTCGCCTTGATTCAAGCCGGCGTTCCTTCCTTAATAACCACCCAGTGAGCTGTGTGTTGCCGTTGTGGGGGAGGGGCGCGGGGGGGAAAAGGCCCGGTATAAGAACGAGTACCGGTTGTGGTTGTGGTGACAGCAGGGCTGCAGTGCACAGGCCTGCTCTCCTCTCCAGAGTCCTCCCCCAGCAGCAGCTCCGCGGGCGGGTGCTTCTCCAACCCCAGCTACCGGACCCTGGGCCCCTGCAGCTACGCCGCCCGCTACGCCCAGCCAGAGGGGAGGGGCGCCGCCAAGGTGGGTTCTACTGGCTTCACAGCTTCCACTGGTTCGCTTTAGCTTTAGAGGCAAAGAGAATCAGAGGCCTCCGCTGGTGAGGTTGGGTATTGCAAGCAGCAACATGATGCTAATTGACATTAGGATGCTTGTACAACTAGGATCTTCTCTATGTACTTCTTCTTCTATGTACAATTTAGATAAAACAAAATATTGTTTATATAACAGTTTTGTTTCAGAAAATGAAAATTACTTCATAAAGTCATTAAAATCTCACTGAACATTACTAGCTCCTCTAGTTCCTGTAGCTCCTGATGTTCCTGTAGCTCCTCTAGTTCCTGTAGCTCCTCTAGTTCCTGTAGCTCCTCTAGTTCCTGTAGCTCCTGATGTTCCTGTAGCTCCTGATGTTCCTGTAGCTCCTCTAGTTACTGTAGCTCCTGATGTTCCTGTAGCTCCTCTAGTTCCTGTAGCTCCTGATGTTCCTGTAGCTCCTCTAGTTCCTGTAGCTCCTGATGTTCCTGTAGCTCCTCTAGTTCCTGTAGCTCCTGATGTTCCTGTAGCTCCTCTAGTTCCTGTAGCTCCTGATGTTCCTGTAGCTCCTCTAGTTCCTGTAGCTCCTCTAGTTCCCGTAGCTCCTGATGTTCCTGTAGCTCCTGATGTTCCTGTAGCTCCTCTAGTTCCTGTAGCTCCTGATGTTCCTGTAGCTCCTCTAGTTCCTGTAGCTCCTGATGTTCCTGTAGCTCCTCTAGTTCCTGTAGCTCCTGATGTTCCTGTAGCTCCTGATGTTCCTGTAGCTCCTCTAGTTCCTGTAGCTCCTCTAGTTCCTGTAGCTCCTGATGTTCCTGTAGCTCCTGATGTTCCTGTAGCTCCTCTAGTTCCTGTAGCTCCTGATGTTCCTGTAGCTCCTGATGTTCCTGTAGCTCCTGATGTTCCTGTAGCTCCTCTAGTTCCTGTAGCTCCTGATGTTCCTGTAGCTCCGGGAGCTGCTGTTGTTCCTCTAACGACCATCGAGTCTCAAAAAGCGGTTGTCGGTTGTCATTCCTCTGACCATGTTTTTAGCATGTGCAAGCTAATGTGTTCTCCCTCTCCGTGTTTTCCCCAGATGAAGAAGAAGAAGCGGCACAGGAACAGCGCTCCGGAGTGGGGGGCTTACTGTAACCTCAGCGAGCTCGGTCAGTCCACTTCCTGTTTGTTTTATTCTCGGAGGAACGAACAGTTCCTACAGAATAATGTGAGCACTGAGAAATACTCAAAGCTGAAAAAAACATCTTCTTAAAAACAAATTTAATTGTGTTTCCCCAGAAACCGTAGTTATATTTGTACCACATTCTTCAGTGGTTTGTAGATTCATCCAAAAAAGAAGGGTTAGGTTTGATGAATCTCCTTTTTATCCGTTTGAATTGCACGTAAGATGTTTTTCAATTTAAAAGATAATTTCATTTTCAAGTAAAATAAGGCCCAGTTTTTCATATTGGTCTCAAGTGAGCTCTTAGTGTGGAAGCCGAGTGGAGGATTCGCACATGGGAACAGAAAAGACAAAATACACAACTCAAGGAAAAGACACAATACTTGTTCTAATTTTACAACGAACTAAACTATCGTCCTCAAACGGGATCAAAACGTTAACAAGGTGTCTTTCTCTCCTGCAGGTGTTTACTGCATCGACCGGCGCTTCAGTTACCACGTGGAGCCGCACTACCGAGGTACGCTGGGGGGGGGGGCGGACAGACCCCACGTGACCTCATCTCCGACTCCCCGGCCAATCCCCTTGCTTGAACCGACCCCCTCGGCCAATCACTGCCCCGCCTGCCTGTTGAATGTGAAGCTGTTTGCTTATAAGCCGTTCTTCCAGCTCACGAAGGGAGATTATCTGATGGATTATGGAGCTTTTCATCAGATTTGTTATTGCTACTATTCAAATCAGCCCAAAATGTCGGTTCCTAAATGACTTTTCTTAATGTTGGTTCAAGATACAACATCAGTATTCAGGCAACTGAAAGCGAGCTGGATCGATCGATTGGGCCGATAAAAACTTTATCGATATTGACGCGGAGACTCAGGTTGCTTTTTATCGCCTTTTCCCTGCGTTTCATTCATACGCTGCAAGGAAATAGACAAATAGCCAGGAAATAGACATTTTATTGATGACATGACACTGAACCCCATCCACGGGCATTCTGAGTTATGTCGTGGTGGCCACACTTTCAGACATTAACTAACAGTAACATTGCACACAACGTAGTAGAACAAGACACACGTAACTTGAACACTAGAACGCGAGTACAACATAATCCAACAATCGTCCCATAATGCAATTCACTGCAATGCACTCATACAGTGCGACCTGACTCTACAATCAGTTGTTGGACAATAAGTGACAAAAAGCAATGTGCTGTCTCTGTCCTGGAGTTGGTTACCAAAGAGCACATGTTTCTGCTCTTTCTCTGCACACGGATGTGGGCCACAATTCCTCAAATCAAATCAAATCAAATCAAATCAAAGTGATCAGAAAAAGATGAACTTCTGGCAGAGTTGCTATTGGTCGGACTCGATTGCCAACTCATTTCGTAGGTTTTGTTAGTTGTGCACAAAGAAAAAAATAACCACGACTTCTCAAATCTCAAACCAAACAGAGAGAATGATTTAGAAAAAGATCACCAGGACTTGTTTTGTTAATAAATTAAGAGTAATTCCTTAAATAAAAGTGCTCACACAGTGTTTCAAACAGGAGCCAGAGACGCAGAATGGAAATGAAAACATGAATTAGTTCAAAATGAAACTCATTTTGGGGTAAATGTTTAAGTGAATGCAGCAGCCGTTGAACACGTAGATGCATATGAGCGACTCCACGTGCAGGAAGTGTGGCACAATGAAACAGGACAAAGTGCTTTTACTCACCTGCACGTTGTCAATGTCCTTTTTTCAGGAGGTAAAGTCGCCGCGTGGACGAGACGCATGAACCCCTGCGGGACCCTCGCCTGCCCCCCCACCCCCCTCGATGCCTCTCCAGAGTCACGCCTGCAACCTGTGTTTGTGTCTCTGCAGGTCCCCCCCCCCCCCCCCCCGTGTGTTTCTTCTTCTCTGCTCTGACCCCCCCTCAGTAACTGAATGCTGCTCCTTCTCTCCTGTTTAATCTGCTCATGAATGTTGACCTTCATGCAATGACTCTAACACGTATCCCTCCTGCAGCGACACACCACAACAAGCCCAGATTCATCCGCCGCGAAAAGTAGTCCCAACGTGTTTGAAGAGTGTTTGGCTTCAGGAGGCTCTGAAAGCTGCTCGTTCTAGTTTATCTCTGTTGAGCATTTCGAGGGTTTGTCGTCTCGTCTTGAAGAACAGCCTCCTTTGGTGTGGTAACGCACGCCGCGCTCTCTGACCCCCCCAGACTACATGAAGAGCTCGCTGTCCTCCACCTGCTCCCTGAACAGCGAGAACCCGTACGCCACCATCAGCGACGCGCACGCCGCCTGCAAACACTCCGAGAGCAGCTACGTGGAGATGAAGTCGCCGGGCCACCAGAGCCGCGGGACGCACCTCTGGCCCGTTGCCACGACGACGCCTGCCGCGGCGGCGCCCACCAGGAACGTCTACGACATGGGTGCGTCACGCATCTCACCACACTTCAATCAACAGCCAGTGAAAAAAGACCAGATGTTTCTATTATTCCTTTTTTCTTTAACACACATTAGCCCTGATTATAACAACCAACTCCGTTTATATACTTAATAAGGTGGCCATTAGTCAAAACTATCACGCAGAAGATCATTCTCATATAAGCTCAAAAGCTCATTCTACAAATGAAAATGTAAATGTTCTATAAATGTGAAATGTTCTTTGATAAGTCGAGTACATTTTTAGTCTACTTCAAACTGATGTTTTATCCAAAACCCACTGAGAGGAGAATTAAATTATTTATCCACTAATAATAACAAGGACAGGATGTAAACTGGACTGACTGACTAACCCCCCCCCCTCCTCCTTCTTACCCCCCAGAACCAAGCATCAGTATGGTGCAGGGGGGCGGCTGCGTGCTGGTTCCCGGTTACCCTCAGAACCCGTACGACCTGCCCAGGAACAGCCACATCCCGAGCCACTACGACCTGCTGCCGATGCGCCCGAGCCCGTCTCACAGCCTCGGCCTCGCGCTGCCCGGCAGCCCGACCAGCTCGCTGCTCTAGAGGCGCCCCCCCTCACTCCCGCCCCCGCCCCCCTGCCATGCCGGACTGGACTGGACTGGACTGGACCAGTACCTTCCAGTTTTGTCCAGAACCCGGACACTGGTGAGCGGGAGAATCGCCGTTTGATGCCCCATCGATGCTCCATCGCCTCGTCACAGTGAGCGGAGGCCGACGCAGACGCACACGAAGCGAAACCTCCGCGTGGACGACGGCGGTCAGAGTGGCGAGAGACTCGACCCCGCGTTTAGTTTGGGCGGTGATGTTGTTCCGCTTCGGCTCCACGCAGCTGGAGGAAGCTCAGCGCGGTGCCACGTCTGCGGCACCGGCCAACGTTAAAGGCCCAGAGTCACCGTGCCATTTTTACACATCGTTTTCTTATTTCCTGTTTCCATATTTAACGGTACCGATGGATCCCTATTTCCTCTGTGAAAAGTTGTCTTTTCTATGTTGTGTGGTGGTGAATCGCTGTGCACTCGTATTTATTCCTGTGATTTTCTTCTTTTGTTGTATGAAGCTTAATCCACGTGCATGCCAGATAATAGATATGATATTTATCCATGATTCCCCTCACTACTTTCCTCTGGTTGTAAACTGGTTATTGTCATCTGACTCAACAAGCGTGCAACTTTGTTCATCGGTTTATCATTTTCAATGAATCCATTCACTGTTTGGCCTCCGAGGCGTCACCAGCACAACTCTTCAGATTAAAAGTAGAGCAGAACCTTTCCACACGACGGCCTGAGAAATTACTTTAGCTATTAATCGTTTGTCAAAAACATCTTCAACGCTCTTCAACTAAATAGTTGCAGCTCTGATGAATTTGTTGTTTGGAGGTCAAAGTTCAATTTCTGTTGATACAGCCACATTTTTTATATAGCTTTTTTATGAAAATGACAAAATTCAACAAAAACTACGACCATCGTGCAGAGAACACTTGTCCTTCTTGTTCTTTGCGCGCATGTTCTATGTGCTCCTTGTGTTTTATCAGAAACATCTGGAGTTCAGCAACTCACAAGGACGTATCTTCTCATAACTCTTATCTTCTATATATTTATATTGTCTTGGGCTCCGGACGCACAACCTGACATGAAAAAACTGTTCAAAGTCATTCCTGAAGACCTGCGTTCAGAGGAGGCTTTAAATTCAATACCTAGTGGCCAAATAGTGGAATTACACCGCGGCAGCCATTATCTTGCAATGGGAGAGATGTCCTAACACTTCAGTAGTTTAAATCATTAGGTCCTGAAAGTTGTTGTTTTTTTCTTTCCTCTACAAACATTTTTGCTTCACGAGCAACTGAGAAACTTTTACAGGAATGAGTTGGCTCCGCCTCCAACGCTGTATCCAGTTTATATATTGGTGGCTAAGACGACCAAGGCGTCCTTTTCTTCTTCTACTCTGTTTACTGGCAGATTAAAGCCACGTGTTCACATTTAATTAATAAATCTCATTGAATTTCTGTTACCAAACATAATGCTAATGTGTGATTTTCACTTGTCACATTACGTATGAAAAAAAGTTATTTTGTTTAAAATGATAATAATTATGCTTTGGCTAATAGCAATAACGTCTCAACGTTGTGATGCAAGCGGCTTTGTTCACCCATGTGTTTTCCAAATGTTGTTCCCTTTACTCCGATGCGATCTTGCTCGATCGTCTTTCCTCCCACTTTGACCAGAGAATAGTTTCAGCTTCAGTAGATGTACTGAGTACTAAGTGTTGTCTTTTTTGGTTTCAAGCCCTAAACCCAATAAAGTTGTTGCAGCTCAGGGGAGTGGTGTCACGTCCTTTTACACCGCAGCTGGCATTTAGAATAGGATAGTCTTTATTGTCATTGTCATTTAGCAATGTGTCGTCTGCAAAGAAGTTGACATCATGTTGAGTTTGTATAAGGCGTCCGTCACATGAAATCACTTTGAGCAAATTGTTGTTAGTGGCCCTTAAAAATCTGCAAAATACATTTAATCAGGTGTCCACATTTACCTGCGAGTTGATCACTCACCCATATTCATATCAGCAATATGTGAATAATTGAATTTGGATCAGTCATTTCAGCAAAATGTCAACTACGCCTGAATACATTTAATATTTCTTCAGACATTCATGGTTGAGGAGGAATCCTTGACTTTCCATCTTGTGCAAGCAGAGATTTTAAGTGGATTGGCTGAATCCTTAATGATGGGACTTTAACATTTCAAATAGTCAAATTCTTTGATTTATCACCAAAAACCTACAAATCTCATTACATCTATGTGTGCTAATTAGTTTAGAGCGCCATGTTTTTGCAACAGCTGCTAGCCTGGCCGAATGAAGCCAATGCTTCATGAAAGTATTCTCTAGTGACCACCAGGGGGCGACTCCTCCGATCATGTAGAAGTCTGAGAAAATGACTACTTCTCTTTCTTCATTCCCTTGGTGAACATGAGTTTATGGACTGAAGTTTTCTTCAATACAGCATCATTTAGTAAAATAAGTGGTTTCCAAACTGGGGGGCTTGTGTTGAGTAGAGAAAATGCAGCTTTAACACAGCAGAATTTAATCTCATGGTTAAAATTTTGTTAAAGGCAGGTGGAATACACCCTTAATAAACCCAAGGAATAGTAAGTAAAATAAAAGCATATCAAGGTTTATGACTGGTGCGCTTTATTAAGATGAACTGATAACTTAAGATATAGACACAATTGTACAATTCATCAATCTGTACAAAAACATAAAACCATTCATTTGGACCCCCTCTCACATTTAACCCCTTCAAATCCGTTGAAATGACATTTCATTCCGAACACGTTTACACTGGAATTACAGTCAGCTATAGAGTTCAATATAGTAAAAAATTATAATAAAAAAAAGGATAAACATGTCTTTTAAAAAGAAAAAATAATTAAACAGAACAATGGAGGTACAGGACCAGAATATTTCCAGGAGAGAGGAAATCTTCCACAGATTGCCGGCTAAGTGAGTCCGGAGGAGCTCAGCTGGCGCTGCCGTCTGTTCCAGGAAAAGGAAAGACAATCACCCCCCAAAAAAACGCCATTGGCGCCGCCAGCCGAGCGCCACGCGCTCCAGAGCTACCTATCAACCTGCTGCCTCTAAATACACACTCAGTCACACACACACACACACACAGGACATTGTACACGTCCGCTAACCCCATCAGGCATCGCGTTGGTTAGCTTGTCATGCTAGCGAGCATAGCACGTTCATAGCATAGCAGATTTCGCAGGACTGTAAATGTAGCTACGTAAGGCGATACGACACCGAGTTGCAGTCGTAACAGAAAGCCATGCGTTGTGTTGAAGTCAGAGGCAGCTTGGTGTACGTAGGCGTAATGTGAGGGAGGGGGGGGGGGGGGGGGGTCATTGACGTTAGAATGAGACGCGCAGTGAAAGGGAGGCACTGCGACCGGACGACGAAGCGTCCGGAAGGCGTCTCCTCGACTCTTTCCTCCGAGGTAAAAGGAGTCGAGGAGACGAGGTTTTGAAAGCAGCCGAGCCCAAAGCATCGTTTGATTGTTTTCGTTTTGTTTCGTGGCACCGAGGTCCAGATTCTCCCAGTAAAAAAAAAAAAACACTTAAATCAAGCAGGCGTGTCAAGATAAAGAGTTGGGTGGCAGATTGCGACGGGTTCCGCCTGACGTTTCCTCACTACAGTCGTGTGGTTAGGTGCGAGCATAACGAAGACGGTACTAAATCATTTACTGCTGTGATTTCATTCCTTCATTTGCTGCAGAGGTGCACAAGGACACAGACAAACAGCCACGTGCTCGTTTCTGCATAGCTCGGAGTGCAACATGGCCGCCTTCCGTTTTTGTTTTCGGACCCACGCGCGTCTTTGATCACAAAATCCTTCCACGGTGTCGCCGTGACGATTCGCCCTCGAACCCCCCGACGTGAACGTTCAGCTTAAAAAACAAACTCCAGATTTCGGTGCCGAACTTCTCGCCTCACTGTTGTTACCGCGGCAACACCAACGCGCAAGCACAACAAAAAGTAAAAGAAATGACTGAATGTTTCAATACGCTGCGCTCCGTACAATCCATGTGGTTTTTCCAAAACAGTACATTGCACTAAAGAAGAGAGAGAGTGGGGGGGGGGGGGGGGGGGGACTATGGGAATACACTTCAGAGCAACTTTGATGTGCTTTAAATTCATATACATACTATAAGTGGATATATGAGACAAGACGAGAGCATAAAAAATGTGGAGAAATCATCACAAAGTATAAAGAAAGGAAACAAATCACATTCATATTTTAAGACATTTTGTGACACTTCAGCGCATCTACAGTAATGAATCTAAAGTGATATGAAACGCCTGCTGTCCTGCAGAAGCCTAACAACAGAGGGGCTCTGCTTGGAGGGGGGGTATTTACCTGGGGCGAGAGGGTATGGGGGAGGGGGGTACAGAGGGGTGCAGAGTCCGGGTCACAGCCTGTAAAGCTGTGGCTCGACGCTCACACACCGTCCGGTACGACCGAGGCAGTCTATTTTCTGGGGGCTTTGGGGGTGAAGAGAAAGTGGGAGACGACGATGGGGGACGGGGGAGAGGGGGCAGCAGATATAGCTGGGCTAGATGTTCTGACAGCACTGCATCTTTGGTTTGTTCTCGGTGGGCTGAACCTGGATGTTGACCACGTTGTTGCTAGGCGACATGTCGCTCTCCTGGCGCTCCGACATCTGCTTCTGGGAGACAATGCGGTAGATCTCTGATGGGGGGGTGAACATCATTATTAACACAGACAACGTTTCTGATCTTGCTGAGCAGACGGAATCTTCTTTGTGACTGAGTGACTTTTAAAACCAGGTCTTCAGAATCTACATTAAAGTAAAGTTTTTGCTTCAGACATCTAAAAGTAGGCAGAGACATGGTTCTTTTTAAGTTGATATAAACAGAGAGAAGTCGGGCGGTTCTGGCGGAGGAGGCGTTACCTGTCAGGATGGTCTGGAAGGCCGTCTCAACGTTGGTGGAGTCCAGAGCCGACGTCTCCAGGAAAGATAGACCGTTCTTCTCTGAGGAGAAGCACAAGAAGAAGAGCAGCACATCAGATACAGGCGGCGTTCCACCGATGCGGTGATACGACAAATCAAGTGAAAAATCAAAAAGGAAAGAGATTCAATCCAATCTAGAAATCATAGCAGCTGTTCCTGAGAGACAACGGTGCGTTGTCTCTCAGATGCGTTCAGGCTCTGTTCAGTGAACAGGACACTTTGTAAATTGCAGTTTTGGTGATCGGAGGTGCGTCTCACCCGCAAAGGCCCGCGCCTCGTCGGTGGGAACGGCCCGCAGGTGGCGCAGGTCGCTCTTGTTGCCCACCAGCATGATGACGATGTTGCTGTCGGCGTGGTCCCTCAGCTCCTTCAGCCAGCGCTCCACGTTTTCGTAGGTCAGGTGCTTGGCGATGTCGTAAACGAGGAGGGCCCCCACCGCCCCGCGGTAGTACCTGCAGCACAGAGGGGCCGGACCCCCACAGGTGAGTCTCTGGTCACCTGCACGGGATTATGGCTCAGCGGCTCTCTTTAATTGGCTTGATATCTATGAGGCGTGTTGCAGGAAATGAAAAGATTAACTGTGTGTGTGTTTGACTGGAAAAACACACACACACACACACACAGAAGAAGGTCTACATGGATCTGATGCTTATGGAGATCGGTGGGATATGAGTCGGTGGTGGAATATTTAGAATGGATCCGCCCTTACTGGGTGGAATAAAGTTCTATTGACGATCTTCATAGGTTCAGTAAAAACCCATCCAAAGATCCTCCTCTTCCTCCTCCTCCTCACTCACGCTGACGTGATGGCCCGGTAGCGCTCCTGGCCGGCCGTGTCCCAGATCTGGGCCTTCACCGTCTTGCCGTCCACCTGGATGCTGCGCGTGGCGAACTCGACCCCGATGGTGCTCTTGCTTTCCAGGTTGAACTCGTTGCGGGTGAACCTGGAGAGCAGGTTGCTCTTCCCCACCCCCGAGTCACCGATGAGGACCACTGGCACACAGAGGGCACGTTTAGCAGAGTGTACAAACTGCCATTGTTACTTTCATTATAAAAGCTAACATTAGAAACTTGCATTTTAATTCAATTTTGAATTGTTAAAGTACAAGTGGTACCTGCAGGCACCCATCTCTGTCACACAGCATTTTCCTGCTTCTCATTTCTAAACGGTGGAATATTTCCTTAATTTATAAGTTAGTGGTTGACTGAAATTTTTCCCCTTTGTTCCATATTTGAATTAGAAATGCATGGAAATGTGAATAAAACTGTGAATTCTAAAAATAATTAACAGATCAATTGATGATGAAGTATTAGCGCTCTAATTACAAGTTACTATGAAACATTGCCTCCCAAGGGTTATGTGAAAACACAGTCTATATATATTTATTGTTTCCCGACTTAGTGCTCTTTTGTATTTATTATTAACATGTAAATTTTATTATTTGCATTTAGGACACTGTAGAAATGTCCATCGGTGCATGTAAAAAAACAATGTACAAACACCAATGGTTAAAAGTAACTAAATACATTTACTTAAGTAGATATGTGTAAGCATTCAAATGTGACGCTACTTTATATCTCTGAGGCAGATGTTGTACTTTTGACTCCGATCTACTTTTTTTTATGATCACGTGTCAAGTTTATGACATACGACTGGTGTCAGAATAAACTTTACAACAGCAAAGTAGTAAAATGTGCTCGATGAGCTTCTACATTGTTAATGTGTAAAATCGGTTAAATGATGAAAAAAAAATTATATAACAAGGAACCGAACGAATAATTCTCACTTTAATACTTTAAACTTAACATTACTTCAGTCAGATTTTGAACAGGTATATATATGACTTTTACTGTTAATTTATAAAGGTATTGCAAACAAACGTGACGTCACACCCCGAACCTCCACGGGACCGCGCACTGGTTTGTTTACACGGACCGTATGTTTGTCAAACGCAAAGCGTCAGTGAAGAAACGTTATCATCTGCATTAATGTCATAAATGCTAACACTGACTAGCGCGTTAGCTCACATCCAGCTCATTGAGGCGTACATTTCGGTGGTGAATCACGGTGTTCGCTCCGCGGCTCCCGTGGAGATAACGTAATAGCGGCTGACGTGAGGTGTGTCCGACGTGAAGCAGGTCCGCACCCTGTGCTGGCGAGCTAGCGGCGGCTAACCGCTAACGCTGCTTCAAGACGCCCCGGTCTTTTTTAACGATGGGTGCCGCTGCGTGTTGATTGCACTGCTTCTTTCACGCACGCCGTTGAGCGAAAGTCGCGACGCACCGCGCAAGTTGTTTCACCGCGATGACATTCGTCAGCAAGCTCGGTGGGAAGCGTTCGGAGCACAAAGGTTGACGGCGGCTACGTTAGCATATCCCGTCAGCTGGACCGTTTAGCTTATCAGCTAATCGACAAGCAGGACTGGAGAGACGCCGCGACAGGAACCAGAAACATTTAGTTGTTACCTTTGAACAAATAATCATATTCGTCATCTCTGGTGCCCATCGTCGAAACTGGAAACGGTTAGTCCGAGATTTAATGAGAGGACGGCGATGTGAGGAAATCCACTGTTCCAACGGGAATCTGTTTGGGAGCCGCACTTCCGCAGTGTCTTCTTCTACTTCTTCTATTCCGGCAGCACATCAGCGGCACACGAGGACTGCGCCACCACGCGGATAGGAGACGCACGCACACACACACACACACACACGCACACACACACACACACACACACATACACACACTGTGTGTCCACGTTCATTATTCTATTATCATACTAGTGTTCTGATCTGTTACTGAACAGCAATGATACATTGTAAAGATACTAGAAATATTTAAAATCTTAAATACGGGTACTTGATTATTAAAAATGACACAGTAACAGTGACAAAGTAAAAATACTAATTTGGCAGAATAGTCCCTTACAGAGATAAAACAAATGAATGTCATATTATTGGAATATCATTACTAGTGCCTTTACACATTTTAATTCAACGTGGTGTAGCACATATTAACTACTTTACATACTGTAGGATGATTTCATTTTTAGTAGAAGTATAGAAGATGCATAAAATGGACTCAAGTATACATGTGAGGTTATTTTCCTCTGCAGTAAAATCCTATTAACAAACTCTAATGTATGTATCTTTAAACACAGCTACACGCCTTTTTCATTTCTTCTTATGATCAGGAAGGAATTTCTTCAATTTCCCACACTGCCAACAGAGAGAAGAGGAGGGATGTTAAATAGTGCATTCTGTGCTTTCAATGACACCGACGTCTCTGACTGGTTGTCCCGACTTACGTTCTTCTCCCAGTTGGACTGGGACTTCTTGTTCTTCACCTCCTCCAGGGACTCGTAGGTGTTCCCCTGGACGGCCTCGCCCGGCATCTGCTCGTAGGTGTTCTCTGGCGGACCGGAGGGCGCCGGCTTTGCGGGGATCTCGGCGTACGTCAAGCCCCCGGACGCGGCGGAGGTCTGGTACAGCGGGTTGGACCGGATCCCCTCTGGCTGGTGGATGGAGTAGGTGAGACAGGTGGTCGTCTGAGATGTTGGTGCGGGTGGAGGGAGCATGTCCTCCTCCTTCTCCTCCGCGCTGCCGTGCCTCAGCGCCGGTAGAGACGTGCTCCTGATCTCGGAATAAAAGAAGGGATCTCCGAGGGGCGATGCCGTTGGACCGGTGGTTCCCCGGACTCCCTCTGACCCCCCCGCGTGGGTCTGGGTTTGGGGTGGTGTGTCGGGCAAAGAGCCTCGCAGGGAGAAGGCCGGCAGAAGGCCTCTCTTTGTAACTGAAGGAACGCCCTGAAGGACACGCGGGCAGCACACGTTATCTCCACACAGTCCATTCACATTGTGAAACAAAAGCAGCAACGCTTAGTGCAACGGGGACAGAAAGCAGTAGAACCACGGACTGGAAGTGTCACCATCACGTCACGAGACACCGTGGTTTTTTAAACTCCGATCTATTTAAACAACACGGGACACGGCGGCATGTTAAAACTCGGGCGAAAGCGGTAAGTAGGTAGAGAGGACGCGGACTTTGGACCCGGAAACAGTATTATTGGAACGTGGTGACGTAGCGACTTAACAAGCGGATAAGGTCTACCCTTCCTCCCTTCCTTCCTTCCTTCCCTTTTAGTCGTTAAAACCTCTCCTCGCTGAGGCCTCGTCTCTGCTCCTCCATCCGTCATACCTGCGAGAGGGACACTGTCCCCGCCAGCTTCCTGCCGTTGGGTTTAGACGGCGGGTCAGCGTCGCTTTGCTGCACGGCGCCGTGGTTGCCGTGGGGATCGTGCTTCTTGTCCCACAGAGTCCGCAGAGCTCGGACGCTGAGGCCGGGCGTCTCTTTGGCGCTGTAGTTCACAACATCGTACAGCTCGTCTGGGTCACCTGTGCTCACCTGGAAACGGCGAGCAGCGCCATTGGCCCCCCCACCACACAGCGTAAGTGAGGCTCAACGGCCTCTTTTAATGTCTCGGGTTACCAATTCGACCTGAGTTACATCAGAGACTCAAAGAGGAAATGAATTCTGAACGACACACTCATTTCACATGAAAAGCCCCCGAATAAAGAACTATTCTACGGGATGTTTGAAGCTTTCGTGAGAATTTAACCACCAAAGCCGCTGGGATTCTTCCTCTTGGGACCACGAATGTTGTACAGTTACTTGGATTACTAAGTAACAGTTACTCCAGTGCATAAATGTACTATAAACAGTGAGAACAAACCCGCTGCGGGGACAAGGCGCCTCACCTGGGTCCAGCTGGAGGCCAGGTGCTCTCCGAAGGGCTGGATGGGGCTCAGCTTGTAATGCTCGATCAGCTCGCTGAGGCTTCCGTACGGCCGAGCGTCTCCCGCTAACACAAACTGTCCCGCCGGGTTCTGGGTGATGACGAAATGGCGGCACCGGTCGCGGCCCCTTTGGTTGGAGGGAGAGCGAGGAAAAGAAAATAAGCGACGCCCGGTGAGATGAATCCAAAGGCGTATTTTCTGTACTCTTGGGTCTGTCTCTCACTTGTAGGACAGGACGTAGCCGATGGCTCGGTCACTGAGGCGGATGAGGAAACAGCCCGGAGCTTTATCGCTCAGTAGATCCTCCGTTTCCCTGTAGCCCAGAGAGGAACCCATTAAACAAATCAGGCTTTTAAATAACCTATTTTGTGTGAGAGCGACACGCTAAACAATCAACGGTTGTTTAGCCCTGATCCTCAACGCAACCGTCTCCATTTAGTCCTAAACGTGTACAGGCCTCCATCAGAGAGAAGAAACCAGGTGACACCATGCGGGTTCTGAGGGGCACAATGCCAGAACCTGCTGGCGTTTCTTAAAAGGGACCCAGGTGTTAGAGACACTACCACTGTAGTCCACAGGGGGCGCCACAATCAACACTTGGATGAAAGGTTCTCATCGTAAATTTAAGTACATTTTGCTAGTAAAACTGAGTGCCAATCACAACAGGTGTGATCTCATGCGTGACCTCTGACCTCAAGACGTCCACAGACTTCTCTGTTTCCATTTAGAGAGTTTTATCTTATGGAACATCCCCCCCCCCCCCCCCCCTGTTTTTTGTTTTGGAGGGTATTTTTGCCACGCCGGTGGCTGCTCAGGCGCAACACTGCTAACACCTTTGAGTTATCATGCAAATACGAAGCAAATAACATCAGAGGTGAAGTAAGTATTCTGGTTTTAACATTAAGAAAAGTAGCAATAAGAATTTTGAAAGCGCGAGTAGAGTCTGACACTGAAGGCAACTCCCGAAATGATGATCATTATTTCAGTGAATAATCAATGGCACCATCGAATGATCAGAACGCGTTTATGTGCGAGGAGTGTTGGAGGTCGGGTACGAGTACTATGATGAATCCTTTGAACAGGAAAGCGTTCAAACCCCGTCATCAGAAGCTCGCTTCTCACCTGCGGGACGCGAAGCCTCTGAACCAGTCCGGGAAGGTGCCGTCGCGCAGGACCAGCGGCGCCTGCGTCTCCGTGAACCACCTGCGCACCAGCTCCCTCTGGCTCCCGTCCGGCGCGCGCGTCTCCTCCATCCCGATCCCGTCCGCGGTGTGAGCGCAGCGTGCACGCGCCCCGTTGACCCGCCGGGCGCGCAGCGCACGCGTCGTTTGCATGTTTCCCTCGTGCGTGCCGGCCGCCTGAACAGCGCCTTTGTTTTAGCGGATGCGCAGACGATGACGGGCTGTTCTGCTGTTATCTGATGGAGGCAGCGGGACGCACGTGCTCAGGTGAGTTGCTAATAATCACGCGCGTTGGATAGCACTGAATACATGTTGATAAGGACTCGCTGCTCTAGATGACCTCTTGGTGGCGCTATACTGTAAGACAGAGAATTCATCTTCAGGCCGTGACGTCACAAGTTTAGAACCTTAGACTCGGTCAGTGGTCAGTTTGCCATTTGCATGAACCTGTGCCCTGCACTGTGCTTACACTTTAAATCGAGAAACTCTAAAAGAAGTAGAACAAATGATGAGCGATGCCACTTTAAACCGAGGTGTGACGTCAGTGGGACTCCTCGCGCAGCTGTCCGCCGCCGGGACGGGACGCTTTTAACACCGTGGGACATTTGATGCGTTTTATTATCGTGGTCTCGTGCTTCGGGGACCAGTGAGATGTTTTACAATATTCGACAACTCGCTTCTTCGTTTTTCTGTGTAGGGTCGCATTTAGTTTAATGGTCGTTATTCTTCTTCTTCCAATGAATAAAACCACTGTTTGTCCTTCAGGAAAGACAAGCGAGGACGTTTTATTGCAACTGAAGAGCAGTGAGAATCATGGACTCATTCAAACAGCAGAGAGTGGAAGACTTCTATCAAATTGGTGAAGAGTTGGGAAGGTAAGAACATCATTTACTTCACCAGAGGAATATTTCTATTATTTCATTTAATCTAATGAAAGGTCTTTAATGGAAATCAGGGTCACAATGACAGATTTTTTTGTTGTTGCATATTTCAAACTTTCACAGATCAAAATGAATTTATAAAGAATCTATTGGTGGGAAAATATATTGTTTTAGGACATTGATTCTTTCAGAATATATGAACTTATTCCTTCTGTTATTTGTATTGTATATTGTTGTTGTGGTTATCAATGAGTCAGACATCTGTAATATTAATATTAAACGTAACCCTGCTACCAGTAAAAGCGTTTATTCATCTTTGGAGGTGCCACACAAAAACATTTAAAAATAAAGTTTTAAATAGTATTAAATAGTATAAATAAAGCTGCAGCGCAAGTTATCGCTCCAATAAGGAAATACGCATATTACACAGTCATTACGTGCAAATGCTCCTTTCTAACAACAGTGTTTGAGCGCAAAACCTCCTTAACTGTAACTCTGACCTCCTGGACCGCTGTGTGAGCAATGCATTCTGGGAGTCATGACGTCAGCGGCTGGTGAAGCTGCTAAAACGCTGTAATTCTGTGGGCTGTGATTATTTCGGCTTCACAGTGAGGAGCGCAGACTGTGTGCTGCTTTGGGCCTTCCTGTGCAGGTGGAGCTGCTTTTCAAAGGACTCCTCTATCTTTAGCTGCAGCTGCAGTGTTACGTTACCAGTCCAGTGAACCTCTGTGACCTTTTGAATTAGAAAGACATTGTGGACAGTATTTAGCATGAGGCGTTAGCGAGTGTTCATTTTATACAGACAGGGAAAGGCCCTCAAACTCTCAATGCTGAGCCTACTTTTCTACCAGGAGAAGCTACTAAGATGCTACTAAGATCTGTGATGAACATGTTACTGTGTCACAGCGGGCAGTTCGCCATCGTGAAGCAATGCAGAGAGAAAAGCTCGGGTCTGGAATTCGCCGCCAAATTCATCAAGAAGCGGCAGAGCATGGCGAGCTCTCGTGGCGTGCGGCGGGAGGAGATTGAGCGGGAGGTGGAAATCCTGCGGCAGACCCAGCACGCCAACATCGTCACGCTGCACGACGTCTACGAGAACCGCACCGACGTGGTGCTCATCCTGGAGCTGTGCGTGAGGGCGCCGTTACAACGCTGCTAAACACACAGCCTCAGCAGACGGTCTTATGTGTTCAAACGCAACCAAGGAGCTGAATATTTGGACAAATCTGTGACAAATTATACACTGAATACACAAACTACACACAAAAAGTATTGACAATGTCGGATGAGCACAGCTTCTTAGCAGCTGGATGTGCATTTAGCTTAGCATTGTGCAGGCTTGTTGTACGGTTATAAACTGCACCAAAATAAAAGCAGAAAGGACTAAATCCTCTTTGCAGAGTGACGCATTCTCTAAATGTAAATGTAAAACACCCTGAATTGAACACTTGATACAAAAAATACTGCATGTTGGCACTTGTGCAGTTGTGTGTACTTTCAACCCTTGTGCACCTCTTATTCTAAAGGTCAGAGGTCAAAACCAGAAGTTGTATTAATTTGTCATTTTCACAGTTCATTGAGTGGAAGGGGTTTAAACCCCCCGTGATACCTCCTCAGACAACGCCCTGGTGCTCAGAGACGTTTCCACCTGCGGCCACAGGGGGCGTCCCACCCAAAAACCAACCAACAGAGCACAAGTTGTAACTGCTGTAACTTTAGGGAGTCTTAACCAAACCAAGTGTCTTGCAGGGTCTCTGGGGGGGAGCTCTTTGACTTCCTGGCGCAGAAGGAGTCTCTGAGCGAGGAGGAGGCTACTCAGTTCATCAAGCAAATCCTCCAGGGGGTCAACTACCTCCACGCCAAGAAAATAGCCCACTTTGATCTCAAGGTGGGTCCAGACCAGACGGAGTGCGACACTCTGATGTAGGATAGTTGGTATGTATGTGTATAACAAATGTATATGTCTATTAATGCATATACATATTCCTGGTAAAATAGTCGGTAGAAATTTAGAATATAATCTTCTATAAACACTATGAAAACTATTCAAACATTTACATAATTATGAAGAGACACAATACATCACAAAATGAGTCTGTGTGTCCTCCTGCTGTGTAGGAGAGACGATTAGTTCCACCAGTTATATCTAGAAAACAGGAGTTGGCTTGGACAAATTTAAAGTTTTCACATCTCTTGTCGGCTTCTCATCACAAGGTGAAACAAAATGATGGTGAATGCAGTTTTTTTGTATTAATTAAGTGTCATCTCCTCTCATCTGCAGCCTGAAAACATTATGCTGCTGGACAAGAACGCGCCGTTGCCCAGAATCAAACTCATCGACTTCGGCCTCGCCCACAAGATCGAAGCCGGCGTCGAGTTCAAGAACATCTTCGGAACTCCTGAGTTCGTAGGTAAGAAACTACAGAAACAGGTTCTCCAGATGAGCCGCAAAGATGCTTCAAGTCCGAAGTTGTTATGTTGACGAGAAACAAAGGAACAAAAAGACCTAAAAACCCAAAGAAAAGCCCTGAACCTCATGCTAAATACTATTAGTTCGGCCTTTTTAGGAGCCTAAAGGTCAAAAGCTCTACTGAACTTTGCATATTTGATGTGTTTCATAGTCTGCTGCTCCACAGCTCCACCTGTAAATGTCCAAAGTTGAAGCTCCTCGTCTTGAACCGTGAACTCAATAGGCGCATTCTGTCCTCCTCAGCGCCGGAGATCGTGAACTACGAGCCGCTGGGCCTGGAGGCGGACATGTGGAGCATCGGG
This sequence comes from Apeltes quadracus, assembly GCA_021346845.1. Classification (NCBI taxonomy): domain Eukaryota; kingdom Metazoa; phylum Chordata; class Actinopteri; order Perciformes; family Gasterosteidae; genus Apeltes; species Apeltes quadracus. Next base: position 21,641,666 of record CM037918.1, on the reverse strand, counting down.
GTCATCACCTACATCCTGCAAGTGAACCCACACAGCACCTGGGCCTCCCTCAGGGGTCATGACCCTTAAGATGTGCTACGTTCTCGTTGCAGGCTGAGCGGCGCGTCGCCCTTCCTCGGGGAGACCAAGCAGGACACGCTGGGCAACATCTCGGCCGTGAACTACGAGTTTGACGAGGAGTTCTTCGGCCACACCAGCGCGCCGGCCAAGAGGTTCATCAGCCAGCTGCTGGAGGAGGACAAAAAGTAAGAAATGCAGTGAGTGGTCCCCAGAATCAGCGCTTACGCGGGATAGTAACATTCCTTTTGTCTTACAGGAAAAGATTAACAATTCAAGATGCTCTTAATCACCCATGGATCAAGGTAAAGTCATACATTATATTCTTTAATCAGCTTTTTACATTTTTTTTTCAGCGTCTCCATCTTGTGTTACGGCCGTAGCCATAATGTTTTTGCAACATAAAGGAAAAGAGCTGAAGCTGAATTCTATTCTACTTGTGGTTGACTAGTGACGGTATTTAATCACTTGAGCTGCTGTATTTGTGTCTGCCCGCCCTTCCTCCTCTCAAGTCCAACGAGCACAAGGAGGAGACCAAAGCTCAAGAACCCAAGAAGCGGGAGCGCCGCCAGCTGAAGACCACGCGCCTCAGGGAGTACACCATCAAGTCCCACTCCAGCATGCCGCCCAATAACACCTACGTCAACTTTGAGCGCTTCGCCCAGGTGGTGGAGGACATCGACCAGATGGAGGGCTCCTTCGCCAGTCTCGCGGCGGCCCACGACTCTCTGCAGGAGGACATCGATGCCACGGTGTCCATCTTCAACGAGAAGGAGGCCTGGTACAAGGAGGAGAGCGAAGGCGTCCGCCACGAGCTCTCGCAGATCCGCTACGAGTTCCGCAAGGCGGAGGCCCTCAAGAGGAGCCTGCAGGACGATATGCGGGCCTTCGGCTCCGGCCTCGGCGCCGTCAGCGGCCGCTACCGCGAGAGGCAGAGCCACTTCGAGGCGCTGAGCCTGGAGCTCGACAACGAGCTGAAGTGGGTGCGGGAGGTGATGGGTTCTTTCCCCACGGACGGAGGAGGTGGAGGAGGTTACCCCGGCTGCAGCTTCTCCACCGTCTTCAACGACGACGTGAACGAAGCCCTGAAGGAGCTGCTGAACCGCTCCCGTGGAGGAGAGCTGCTGACCGGGATCGACCTGGACCTTGAACCTGGACAGCAGAGATGATGACAGCGGCCGGGAGCTGCCGTGGATTTAGATACTTTTTTGTCTTTATTCATTAGATTTTTTTCTCGTGTTTATCATTAATGTGACAGAAGACATTTGTCAACATCTGCAAAGGAGGCATGAGGATCACAAGTCGGACCAAACGCCCAGATGGAAGCTAAGCTAACTTAGCTAGTACCTGAGGCTACTCCACTACCCAGCATGCCCCTGGCTTCCTGGTTTCCAAGGACAGCATAAACAAGAAGGATGAAAACAGTGGGAGGTCAGTGACTGTTGAGTTCACATCTTCACAGAGACCCTTAGTCCAGGACCAAGGGTCTCCCGATGGTGGACACCAGGACACAACTCTGATTGGACCACAGGAGGTGGACTCTGATTGGACCACAGGAAGTGGACTCTAGCGGTGTCTCAAACTTAAGGACGCAGTCGTGACTCGTCTGTCCCGTTCCTTCAGCTCCTCCAGAGGCGGTCGAGGGACGCAGTCCTGCAGGAGCCGATTTGGAGGAAACATCGGATCTGTCCTCTCCGGCCCAGCATGCAGTGCGGTACGACGAGGATTTAATTTATTCAGGAAGGAGGCGGGTGATCCGAAAGCGCGGAAGAGTTCACTTTTAAATGTAACGTTAAGTAATAGAATTCACTTAAATATCTTGTGATATGAATGTTATAATATAATTTTAATATATAACATCACATCTTAGTTAATGAAAGCGCTTAGTTACGTTTTTAAAATCATATTTAGAACACTTTAGAACAAACTGCTCTTAGTTATAACATTAACTCCATCATACAGCCCCGGACACAGACTCACACCAACGTCTTTAAGTTGAATTTAAAATCTCAGGCCGAAATATATAACGCTTTCCGTATCTTCCTAAAGTAAATTAAATAAGAAGTTTATTCTTTATCTGTACTTTAAAAGTTTTTTGGGGTTTTAAGGCTTTTATTGTTAAGGTCAGCAGGTTGCTAGGCAACGGGAGCAGTGAAAGTAATGCTTTGTTGGGCATCTCTGTGTTGAATGATGTCAATAAACGATCTTGAATATTTGGATAAATGCTCCGTACTTTGATCAAGACTCACATTTCCATGCTAAAAATAAGGAAAGCCAAGCCCTCTCACCATAACTTTTATTGAGCAACGTCAGTCTGTAGGAGATGAAATGACTTTTTCCATATTTACAACAATAACTTTTATTTATTGTTGATTGTAGCGCCCCTTTAGGACTAATGTGGTAGTGTCTCCTACCAGTAGGGTCGCTTTAGAAAGCCTCTCATTCTACAGCAGGGGGTCGTTATAGTATCACGTATTCATTATGACTCATTACTAAAAACCCATTCTACCCAACAACTATATTCTATATGTTCACATATAAAAACAGATCTACGTATGACACATAGATATAAAAAGATACTATATATAAATATTAGTTGTATTTATTATAATGATGTTGTATAGTTTTTACACTATAGTATAACTGAATTAACACAAAGGATGAACATCTTCCTCACTTCCAGTCTCCTACTTGTTTTTTGGATTGTGCAACAATTAATACATAAATATGTTTAACTCGCTTGGGGAAAGTGAAATAACAAAATCAGTTAGGAACGACATCAAACCAGATGGCATCACTTATTGATCCCTTTGTCCACGTGAATGTGGCCCACAGAAAGACAGGCAGACAGAGACAGACAGAGAGACAAACAGGCAAGCACACAGACAGGCTGACAGAATTACAGACAGAGGCTGACAGACAGACAGTCAGTCAGTCAGACAGACAGGCAGGCAGACAGGCAGACCTGCGTTCGTGCGTGCGTGCGTGTGTGTGTGTGCGTGCGTGCGTGTCCGGCTGCGCGGACCTGCCGTTAGCTGCAGTGGAAGGGGAGAGGCACTTCGGGAAAGACATGGAAACAAACCCATGCATGTCTCCTTTCACTGTAACCTTTTCCAACACCGGACTGTTCGTGACGTGCACAGTGTGAAACACACAGCACCTACGAGGACCGGCCCTTTGGCAGTTTAACCGGTGAGCGAGCTATTTTATATTTATTCAAGCTAACCAGAGAGCGGTAGCTAGCATGCTAACCTAGCTATGATACAGCAGATAAGCCAGTCTGGGTGCTGCAGCTGAATGGCTTTGTAAAGACAGGGACGCACCTCGGGGCGACTGTCTCAGGTAACTGTCTCTGCTGTCTGCTCCCTGTCGTGGCTGCTCGGTATCGTGCCACTCGTCCGTGCTGTGAGTCGTTCTCTGCTAGCTGAGTGACGTGAGGAGAGTTAGCTACCGCTAGCTAGCTAACATAAACAGTAGCGTCGAATGACAGCGGTTACAAAACAAACTAGCTGTTACTTACTAACGTTATATAACGGCACTGTAACAGTGGCGGGTTTGTAAATGTCATGCGTGGAATGTCAGTGATGTTTGTAAACCCGGGCCGGTTGTTGCTTATCACAACAGGGACTCTTGCCCCTATCTGGCACAACAAGCAGGTTAGCTCAACGCTAGCTGTCTAATGTGAGTGGTTAGCTAACGCGCTGGTTATTTAAGGGCTAACGACCTCAGATAAACACCTAAAGTAAATTAATGTTAGCATCGGGCTGTGGCTGCCAGGGCACCTGTCCGGCTAGTAAGCTAGCTAGATGCTAACCGATCAATTGTAGTCGTATGTAAACTGCTCATCGGGGCGGCACCGAGGAAGGAGTGGCTGAGAGATGTGATCAACATGAGAGGGTGAGACCATGTAGAGATGTGATCAACATGAGAGGGTGAGACCATGTAGAGATGTGATCAGGATGAGAGGGTGAGACCATGTAGAGATGTGATCAACGTGAGAGGGTGAGACCATGTAGAGATGTGATCAACGTGAGAGGGTGAGACCATGTAGAGATGTGATCAGGATGAGAGGGTGAGACCATGTAGAGATGTGATCAACGTGAGAGGGTGAGACCATGTAGAGATGTGATCAACGTGAGAGGGTGAGACCATGTAGAGATGTGATCAACGTGAGAGGGTGAGACCATGTAGAGATGTGATCAGGGTGAGAGGGTGAGACCATGTAGAGATGTGATCAGGGTGAGAGGGTGAGACCATGTAGAGATGTGATCAACGTGAGAGGGTGAGACCATGTAGAGATGTGATCAACGTGAGAGGGTGAGACCATGTAGAGATGTGATCAACGTGAGAGGGTGAGACCATGTAGAGATGTGATCAACGTGAGAGGGTGAGACCATGTAGAGATGTGATCAACGTGAGAGGGTGAGACCATGTAGAGATGTGATCAACGTGAGAGGGTGAGACAATGTAGAGATGTGATCAACGTGAGAGGGTGAGACCATGTAGAGATGTGATCAGGGTGAGAGGGTGAGACCATGTAGAGATGTGATCAGGGTGAGAGGGTGAGACCATGTAGAGATGTGATCAGGGTGAGAGGGTGAGACCATGTAGAGATGTGATCAGGGTGAGAGGGTGAGACCATGTAGAGATGTGATCAGGGTGAGAGGGTGAGACCATGTAGAGATGTGATCAGGGTGAAACCATGTAGAGATGTGATCAGGGTGAGAGGGTGAGACCATGTAGAGATGTGATCAACGTGAGAGGGTGAGACCATGTAGAGATGTGATCAGGGTGAAACCATGTAAAGATGTGATCAGGGTGAAACCATGTAGAGATGTGATCAGGGTGAGAGGGTGAGACCATGTAGAGATGTGATCATCGTGAGAGGGTGAGACCATGTAGAGATGTGATCAACGTGAGAGGGTGAGACCAGGTGATGTGTTGCTAGCATTCGGGCACTGCAGGGACGAAAGGGGAGCAGTGACGCGGTCTAACGGCAGCAGCGTTTCACGTGTTCACACCCAGCAGGTCGAGATGAAGCCAGAGGCAGCAGGAGCAGAATGTCTAACTACAGAGAACATGTTTTTTTGCTTACCTTTTTCCCAGTTATCGATTCTGTGAAGCAGAGTCTGGACTTTCTCTGACCTGTTATGCAAAGGTCTACAGGTGGTACACGTACTAAAGATTCTGTAAAGCTGTATGTAAATGCAGTGCTCTCTCAGTACCCCATTAATTTAAGATGTTCCTTTATTAGTCCCACAATGGGGAAATTGACACAATCGCAGCAGCAAAGTGGGCTCGGTAAAATGCTGGATATATGTGATATTCATTCAGCTGACTGTCTTCTTTTTTTCTGACCGATCTAGATAACCTACATTATTTTCTATAGGTTTTGTTGATTCACAATATCTTACGGTGGAATGTATCAAGGTCCGTCCCAATCATGCAATTGGAAGATTTATTTCTCGTGATTTGATAAAGCCCTATTTTGCAAATTACAAATTACCATTCTCAAAGCTCAGTATTGCCAGTTAGTATAATGCCGACTCGATGCTTTCAGGACTGATGGATCCAGAGTGACATGCCATGGCTTTAATGATCCCCCCGGTGAAGCTCAAATGGCTGGAGCACCTGAACAGCTCGTGGATCACCGAGGACAGCGAGTCGATCGCTACACGGGACGGCGTCTCGGTGCTCTACTCCAAGCTGCTGGCCAGCAAAGAGGCCGTGCTGCTGCCCCAGCAAGCGCTGTGCCTGAAAGGGCCCCAGCTCCCGGACTTTGAGCGCGAGTCCCTCTCCAGCGATGAGCAGGAGCACTACCTGGACGCGCTGCTCAGCAGCCAGCTGGCCCTGGCCAAGATGGTCTGCTCCGACTCTCCCTTCGCCGCCGCCCTGCGCAAACGCGTGCTGGTGCTGCAGCGCATCTTCTACGCGCTCTCCAACAAGTACCACGACAAAGGAAAGATCAAGCAGCAGCAGCACTCCCCGGAGAACAGCTCCGGCTCGGCCGACCTGCACTCCGTCAGCGAGCGGCCGCGCTCCAGCACCGACGCCCTCATCGAGATGGGCGTCCGCACGGGCCTCAGCCTCCTCTTCGCCCTGCTGCGCCAGAGCTGGATGATGCCGCCGGCGCCCGGCCCCGGCGGAGGTACCGCAGGCGGCATAAACTTGTGCAACGACGTCATTCACACGGCCATCGACGTGGTCAGCTCCCTGCCGCCGCTCTCTCTGGCCAACGAGAGCAAGATCCCGCCGATGGGCCTGGACTGCCTCGCCCAGGTCACCTCCTTTCTGAAGGGGGTGACCATGCCCAACTCCGGGGCGGACATCTTAGGGCGGCGGCTGGCCTCGGAGCTGCTGCTGGGGCTGGCCTCCCAGAGGGGTTCCCTGCGCTACCTGCTGGAGTGGATCGAGATGGCGTTGGCTGCATCAGCCGTGGTCAGCGCCATGGAGGAGAATAAGCCGGGCCAAGAGGGGCTCATCGGATACGATTGTTTCATGACCATCCTCATGCAGATGAGGCGCTCTTTGGTGAGTAAACATCAACACTACTGGCAGAAGAAACTGATGATTTTATTGGCTTTGGATTCTAATTGTGTCACAGTCATGTGGGATCTGATGATCTAAATGTGTGAACCGTCTCAGGGCTCCTCGGCAGATCGCAGCCAGTGGCGAGAACCCACACGGACCGCCGACGGCTTGTGCTCTCTGTACGAAGCCGCACTGTGTCTCCTAGAAGAAGTAAGTATTTTACAGATCATCGTACGGTGAATAAGAGTAGGAGTAACTCCTGCAAGCCACCCGGCAAAAGTACGTTGTGCTCTTTGTTGCTTTGGAAGGAAAAGAGGCATCAGAAACGCATCAGAAATGCATCGCTCACCGAGCTTCTCCAACCTCCACCCTTCCCCCCCCCCCAGGTGTGCCGAATGGCGTCGGACTACTCTCGCACCTGCGTCAGCCCGGATAGCATCCAGACCGGCGAGGCCCCCGTGGTGTCAGAGACTTGCGAGGTGTACGTGTGGGGCAGCAACAGCAGCCACCAGCTGGTGGAGGGGACGCAGGAGAAGATCCTGCAGCCCAAGCTGGCGGCGAGCTTTGCCGACGCACAGACGGTAAGAGAGAGACGGAAAAGAATCCCTTTAGAGCAAAGTGAAGGTACAAAATTGAGGTAGATTGTACTTTACTGAAGTACATCATTAGACAGCAGTAGTCCATGTCAAGGTTACTTTTGGTACTATAAGTATTGAGTGCTCCCTCCCTCTGTCACTTACTGCCCCCCCCCGGGCAGATCGAGGCGGGCCAGTACTGCACCTTCGTGATCTCCTCCGATGGCTCCGTGCGGGCCTGCGGCAAAGGCAGCTATGGCCGCCTGGGCCTGGGCGACTCCAACAACCAGTCCACGCTGAAGAAGCTCACCTTCGAGCCCCACCGCGCCGTCAAGAAGGTCTCCTCCTCCAAGGGCTCGGACGGCCACACGCTGGCCTTCACCACGGAGGGGGAGGTCTTCAGCTGGGGGGACGGGGACTACGGCAAGCTGGGCCACGGCAACAGCTCCACGCAGAAGTACCCCAAACTCATCCAGGGCCCGCTGCAGGGGAAGGTAGGGGGGGCATATTCATAGCACGTCTCGCAGCAGCTTCTTCCTGTGGACAATAGAAATTGAAAAGGTGGCTTTGATTCATTGCGTGTGTGTGCGTGCGTGTGCGTGCGTGTGTGTGCGCGTGCGGGGGGTCAGGTGGTGGTGTGTGTGTCTGCCGGCTACAGACACAGCGCTGCAGTCAGTGAGGACGGGGAGCTGTACACGTGGGGGGAAGGAGACTTTGGGAGACTCGGTAAGCCCCAGAATTCCTTCATCCTCCTTTGAGGGACAAAGAGAATCTCTTCGATACTCAGCTGTTACTTTTTTTTTCAGGTCACGGCGACAGCAACAGCCGCAACGTCCCCACCCTGGTCAAAAACGTCAGCAACGTGGGGGAGGTGTCGTGTGGCAGCTCCCACACCATCGCTCTGTCCAAGGATGGACGCACCGTGTGGTCCTTCGGAGGAGGGGACAACGGTGAACTTTAATTGCACTTTTAGCTTGTTTAATGTTTTAATGTTCTTGTTTTTAAATCACTTTTCTTCTGTTGTGATGCTTTGGCGGTTTTACGTGAAGCGCTTCGGCTTCATGTTGCAATGTGCTTCCATCAGGGAAACTGGGCCACGGCGACACCAATCGGGTCTACAAGCCCAAGGTGGTGGAAGCCCTCCAAGGGATGTTCATCAGGAAGGTGTGTGCGGGCAGCCAGTCGTCTCTGGCCTTGACCTCCACTGGACAGGTAGGACCTCCGTCAGGTGGCAACGGCGCCGCAGCAAAGGGCCTGGCGCGCTGACGGCTCGCTCCTCGCTCCGCAGGTGCACGCGTGGGGCTGCGGCGCTTGTCTCGGCTGCGGTTCCTCCGAGGCCACGGCGCTCCGGCCGAAGCTCATCGAGGAGCTGGCCACCACCCGGGTGGTGGACATCTCCATCGGGGACAGCCACTGCTTGGCCCTGTCGCACGGTAGAGTTTCCCTCTTCTGTCTGTCTGTCTGTCCGTCTGGCGGTGAACCCTCGCAATGTCTCACGGTAACACTGACCTCTCTCCATTTTCCCCTGTCCACTGAGGGCTTTCAGTGGAGGGAGGAGTTACTCAAAGCTTCTCTGATTTATTGTCACATGACTGCTGGTCTCAGAATTTAATCGTTTTTATGGAATCTGGTGTTTTTGTCTCTTTTTATGTTGCTTTTTCTGACTGAAGCGTAAGTGACACACGATGTGTTCAAGGAGCCAAACAAACCCGTGTATTTTTGTAGATGTATTTATCAGAGGAAACGGTGGAAGGTTTCCAGCGTGATGTAACAGCCCTAATGGTCCAAGCTAATACTTGACCGAAGCTCAACATAAATTAAAGCCGCGTTCAAGCACATGATTATCTGCTCTCGTGTCACTTCCTCGACCACCATCCAGACAACGAAGTGTACGCATGGGGCAACAACTCCATGGGCCAGTGTGGCCAGGGCAACTCCACGGGGCCCATCACCAAGCCCAGGAAGGTGGTCGGCCTGGACGGAGTCGCTGTCCAGCAGATCTCAGCCGGGACGTCCCACAGCCTGGCGTGGACCGCGCTGCCCAGAGACAGGTCAGCTGCACAGCCGAGAGAATGCACGGGGGGGGCAGGTATTGCATAATGTAGGTCACAGGTCAGAGTGAAACATGCAGCCCTTTTTGCTTCTGTGTGGCGCATTTGATGAGCTAAGCGCTTCTTTTAGGTGGTGACACTTTTGTCTCCTCAAAATGATTTTCAATTCATCATTTTGTAGAGTGGTCAAAGTTACTATGTTACTATGTCACAGTTGACAGTACATGAGTCTTATGATGGTGTTCAAGGGCCATTGCAGGTAAGAGAAAGCGGTATGTTTCTGATGTTTTCTGGGATTACGGACCCACGCTAGCAAAAGCCCCCACATCCCCTATGAGGGGCTTGAGCCCTCCCCATGAGTGTGAGTAGTGCCCCCCTGTGGCTCTGCAGGCAGGTGGTGGCTTGGCACCGGCCGTACTGCGTGGACCTCGAGGAAAGCACCTTCTCCCACCTGCGCTGCTTCCTCGAGCGCTACTGTGACGGCATCAACAGTGACGTCCCTCCTCTTCCGTTCCCTTCGTCCAGGTAAATGCACCACTGCTAAAAGCCTCCTTGAATGTCTGTAAGATTTACATCACATGTCATTTAGTCGACGCTTTTATCCAAAGCGACTTACAATAAGTGCATTTCAACCACAGGGATACAAACTCAAAGAACCAGAAACCAGAAAGTAGTTTTACAGCTTCTTATAGATAAGAGCTATTATAAGTACAACTTGCCAATGCATTTGAAGTGCTGCAATTTGATGGTGTTTTAGTCAAGGTACAGTCTGAAAATGTACTTAAACACATGAGATGAAGCAACATAATCTGCCAGCTGGTGCCTCCGGACGCTTGTGTATTTTCCCTCCGTTCGCGCCTCTGTTTTCTTTTCAATGGTAAATTGGTGCAAAATTCTAAAAAAGCTGAGATATATTCTCCTGTTCAAAGTTCTGAACTATTCATATTTTATCTAATATGTACGTGTTTTTAGTCTTCTCTTTTATGTCATTTGTATTTTTACGTGTGAAACTTTCTCAATCGTATCGTTGTTTCTAAATCTACTTGCAGGGAGCATCACAACTTCCTCAAGCTGTGCCTTCGGCTCTTGTCCAATCACCTGGCTCTGGCCCTGGCGGGGGGCGTGGCCACCAGCATCTTAGGGCGGCAGGCCAGACCCCTGAGGAACCTGCTCTTCCGACTGATGGACTCCTCGGTGCCTGATGAGATTCAGGAGGTAAGAAGACGCTCTGTTGAGTTGATCACAGGGGGGGGGGGCGGGGGGGGGGGGGGCAGTGAGATCAAGAGAGAAGATGCGTTATGTTGAAGACTCTTTGAAGGTAGCCGGCTTCATATGTGCGTTTAGTGCGCACACAATAAGACACAAAGAAAACGTACATACAAACAACCTCTGGACCTCCGCTCACCTGCAGCTGTGTGTCTTTGCCCCCCCCCCCCCCCCTCCCCTCCCAAACCAGGCGGTGATAGAGACTCTGTCGGTGGGGGCCACCATGCTGCTGCCTCCGCTGAGGGAGAGGATGGAGCTTCTTCACTCTTTGCTGCCTCAAGGCCCCGATCGATGGGAGAGTCTGTCTAAAGGACAGGTACGCTACGCAACCTGATGGACAAACGCACACACGCACACGTCCTTCAGATGAACCCGGGTGTGTTTAGCTGTGTGTGTGTGTGTGTGTTGCGCCACAGAGGATGCAGCTGGACATAATCCTCACCAGCCTGCAGGACCACACCCACGTGGCCTCGCTGCTGGGCTACAGCTCGCCCGCCGACGGGCCCGAGGGGCTCTGCTCCGGCAGCTGCTTCGGCGCCGGCTTTGCTGGTGCCTCGGAGCCGGGGACGGCGGCAGCGGGGGAGGGGGGCCACCCGGACACCCACCTGGCAGAGATCCTCATGAAGACGCTGCTCCGGAACCTGGGCTTCTACACCGTAAGTTTGCTCTGATCGGCTGGGGAACCACGCTTTCTTTCTAGCTCTCTGTGCGCCCCCCTCCACCCCCCGAGTCGCGTGCTAACCTCGTGCCCTTTCTGAAACACACCCCCCCCGTTTGCGCCGTCCAGGACCAGGCGTTCGGAGAGCTGGAGAAGAACAGCGATAAGCTGCAGCAGGGCACCTCCTCCTCCGACAGCAGCCAGCCGGCGCACCTCCACCAGCTGCTCTGCTCCCTTCAGAAGCAGCTGCTGGCGTACTGCCACATCAACTCCGTCACCGAGGTACGGGGACGCCGCCCCCACGCCTGCGCTCACTTATTCCACGCACGATGCATACCCACGCTTGAAAAGAGGCGTCTTCTCTCCCACTGCAGAACTCCAGCAGCGTGGCGCTGCTGCATAAACACCTGCAGCTGCTGCTGCCGCACGCCACCGACATCTTCTCCCGCTCGGCGGCGCTCATCAAGGAGAGCTCGTGGAACGGCAGCATACGCGAGAAGCTGCAAGGTGGAGGGCGGCTTCTCTCTCTCTTCACTGTGTCTCTGCTCTCCCAACGTCAAACTCATTCGTTTTGATTTGTTTTCACATGAAACGACAGGATTCCGATATTTGGGATTTCATTTCTTTTACTTGTTGTCTGTAGCTTCTCTGAAGTACCGATGGCATTACTTCTTTAACATTTTATACTCTTGACCTCAGATACCTCCGGCATCACTTCTCTTACACACTCTTGTTTATATGTGTGTATATAATAATATTGTAATCTTTAAACAATTTAATTAATAATGTCCTTTAGGATTGATACATTTCTACATTTTTATGTCCCTGCTGCTCTCTCTTCCCCCCCCCCCCCACCCCCCCACCAGACGTAGTCTACGTGTCGGCGGCCGGCAGCATGTTGTGTCAGATCATCAACTCGCTGCTGCTGCTCCCGGTGTCGGTGGCGAGGCCTCTGCTGAGCCACCTGCTGGACCTGCTGCCTCCTCTGGACCGCCTCAACAGGCTGCTGCCCGCCGCCTCACCCCTGGAGGACCAGGAGCTGCAGTGGCCCCTCCACGGTGAGCATGAGGACCCCCCCCACGCACCGTATACGCAGGGTATACAGATGTTTGTTCTGTATATTATGCATGTTAGTACATATATTATACAACTGTATATTGGATAGTTGTGTATTAATAACCTATTTTTTTAATCACGTTATATTTACTGTGGTTTAGCTGAACACTTTGACCTCATTTAAGACACATGATGTTCAGTGAAACAAGGTTGAATGTATTTAGTTTAGATAGTTGGTCTTTGCAGTAAAGATCAAATCTTTATTCTAAGATTTAGCATCTCATCATTTACTCATTTTGTGCTTGAGGCTTTTTGGGGGTTTGTGATCCACGTCTGCTGGCAGTAACTCCCGCCCTGCGCCCCCCCAGGTACGTCGGACTGTGCCGAGCCGGCCTCGGGGACGTCCCTGCCGCAGCGGGCGCTCGGCTGGGTGTGGCTGGTGGACCTGGAGAGGACGGTGGCGCTGCTGGTGGGCCGCTGCCTGGGGGGGATGCTGCAGGGCAGCCCGACCTCGCTGGAGGAGCAGGACACCGCCTACTGGCTCAAGACCCCCCTCTTCAGCAACGGCTTGGAGGTGGACATCCCGCAGCTCGGTAGGGGAGCCGACAGAGACGCCTTTGTGTTTTCCACATGGATGTGTTCCTTCTCTTGACCCCCCCCCACCCCCCTCACCGTGGCCTCCTGCAGACTCCTCCATCAGCTCGCTGCTGGAGGCGGCGCTGTCCGGGGACGAGGAGCAGAAGCCCTTGGACTCCACGCTGCGCCCCGACTTGAGCGTCCTGGTGGACCTGGCGCTGTGTTCCTCCAAAGAGCCGGCCAACAGCCTCTGGATCAACATGCAGGACTACGGCATGAGCAAAGGTCCCGCCTCCTGCTCGCGTACACGGAATCCCGAGGCCCCGGGCCTCAGGCGGCGTGACCCTCACACTGGCTGTGCTGTGTGTTTTGTTGCAGACTGGGACAACGCGTCTCTCAGCAACGAGACCCTGCTGGACACCGTGTCCCGCTTTGTGCTGGCGGCCTTGCTGAAGCACACGGGGCTGCTGGACCAGGCCTGTGGGGAGGGCAGGTAACCGGATCGCCGTGGTCTCTGGGATGTGTTGTAGCTTCTCCACACCGTCATGCGCTGCCAGAGATAATCCGACGTCACGTGTCACAGGTGTATCTTTATGCTCCTCGTCAGGTACCAGCCATCGAAGACCCTGGCGGAGGTCTATCGCAGTGTTTACAAGGTACGGAACCGCCTGTTGGCCTGTAAGAACATGGACTTCATCCAGACCAGGTCCTCTTCTCGCGAGAGGAGGGTGAGTTCCAGCAGCTTCTCTTCTGGGTTTCTCTTTTGTGGCTACCAGTGGCGTATTGGGCGCAGTGGATCCGTACTAATCTAAGTTATAATGGGCAGGAGGAGCCGTGCTATTTGCGTTCTGCTAACAGCTAACACATCCATTAAATCACCTTACGATGCGTCCAGGCCGTAGAATTCATCGAGCATCTGTACTACCCGTATCATATCATATATCATGGTACTGTATCTCATCCTAATGCATCGTATATCATGGTATCATATCATACTGTATGCTCATAGTGCACTGTATACAGCACTCAAAAAGAAGAAAAACCGAGCCTATTTATAGCTGCATTAACATGGGACCAACGGTAGAACCGTGTTTGTTACCAAATATTTTGTCCGGTGTTAAATGTTGCAGTGTGAACACAAACCGAACAAACGGGCAACTGCAACATTGTATCCTATTAATCCGATTCGAAACAAAGAAAAAAACGACAAAAAAAATAATGTCCTGAAACACTACGACAAAGTTTGAATAAAGTTACAGCACTTTCAAACAGCAATAAGGATGTCGAGGACAGACGCACAGGCTGATTGCACAACATTTAATTTGCACTTAACCATAAATCAAATTCAAATTAATAAGTTAATAAGTTACACATCACCACTGATCATCAGAAGCAGGTGAATTACAAAACACAGTAAACCATCTAAAGAACAAATATTGAGAAAATGGGAAGGAGTCCATCTGAGGCTTTGAAACAATACAAAACAGTACAAACCCCCAAAATGCTTTTTAAGTTTCGAAACATTTTGAGTCCCCCCTCCCTTGCCTCACAGTGGTTTGGTCCGCTGCTTGCTAGCGCGAGCTGCACTCGACTCTCAGTCACATGGTAGTGACAGGAACGTAGTAAGTAGGCGGTCTAAGGCTATTTTATTCACATTAAACATCGGATGAAGGTTTTATTTTCTCAAATACAAATGATGCTGAGTAATTAATGAATTAGTCCGCTATGCTAGTGTAATATAATGTAGTGTTACTACCCAGCTTGTTTAATATGCCCCCACTACAACTAGCTAACGTTATTATTTGTGTGCTCTTCAGAAATGTTATGTTTATTGTCCCCCTTACTGTTAGATCAGATTCACGCCCATAGAGCGAGAGAGGCAGACCGCTCAGCGCACTTTTTTGGAGTTTTACCGGCCAACGCTCCCGTTTTTTACCCCTATCACCCGGACACCTCCCGGTTTGTTATTTCTTCCGGGAAACGTTGCATATGCAACTCTTGATTAATTTGATTAAAAAAAAAAGAAGTAATATTGATTATTACACCACTAGACCATTACATGTTCCCTCTTGCGAAGGCACAAGTCGCTCACGCACCCCCAGAGGTGCCTGCACCACACTTTGGGAACTCCTGTCCTAGCGTAATGTTTCTTACAATATCTTAATCCTTCAATGTTTCCGTCAGATTTCAGACAACCAGGACTCGCTGGACATGGACCCTCAGGAGCACTCGTTCACGCGCACCATCGACGAGGAGGCGGAGCTG
Source organism: Apeltes quadracus (assembly GCA_021346845.1). Classification (NCBI taxonomy): domain Eukaryota; kingdom Metazoa; phylum Chordata; class Actinopteri; order Perciformes; family Gasterosteidae; genus Apeltes; species Apeltes quadracus. The sequence continues at coordinate 21,626,631 of CM037918.1, read as the reverse complement.
GAGGAGAGAGCCGACCGCGAGAGAGAGGAGGGGCATCAGGAGCAAGACGACGAAGAGGACGACCGGGAACACGAAGTGATGACGGCCGGAAGTGAGTGCGCCCGCCTGGAGATGTGTGTTCATGCTTCTGTGTGCTCGTCTGCAGGACTCTGCCCTCGTATCTCAAGTGCTCAATTCAATGGTGATCTTGAATTCTTTGATATGACAAAGCATTCTTGTCCTGCACAGGATTTAATGTTAAACGCTTTATTTGGGTCGAGAGTTAAGTTTTTTTGTTTTTTTGAATACCCTGTGGCTGTGATTGAACGCTGTAGTTCCGGAGTTACTGAGAGGCCTTCACATGACACGCGGCTGTGCATTGGACATTTGATTGTAAAGTTGGTGTTGCAGTAATCTGTAGTGTCCCTCTGGGAGTCGTTGCGGGGCTCCGGCGGTGACTCGGCAGCTGGCAGGAAGTGTTTTGTGCGGCTGCCGCCCGTCCTCTAACCCAGCGTCTTGTGTGTGTCGTATTTGTGTATGTGCATCTTGCACCACACAGAAATCTTTCAATGTTTTCTCTCAGCGCGGGAGGTGGCTCGCAGTCGGGACAGGGAGCGGGCCAGCAGCAGCACGGGACTCGGCTCCGGCTCCGCCTCCAGGAGCGGGGGAGGTGGAGGAGGAGAGGAGGACGCCGTCCCGTCCCAGGAGGGGAGGAGGGGCAGCGCCGGCCTCCCAGAGGGGCAGGACCTGTACACCGCCGCCTGCAACTCGGTGATCCACCGCTGTGCCCTGCTGCTGCTGGGGGTCAGCCCCGTGCTGGGGGAGCTCACCAAGCAGAACCAGGAGGAGGGGCAGAACCAGTGCGCCACGGAGACCCCGGAGGGCCTGAGCTATATGACCAGGTCAGAGCCCTGCCAGCGGGGGGGGGGTGGGGGGGGGGATTGTGTGTTGTTAGAGTAACCCATCATTGTAGAACGAGGTGAGTTTAACTGCAAAGGATGAAAACCAGCTTGTTTTACTTCACTGGCTTCATTCACTTCATTCTCTAGTCTCTAGGAGCACCGAGGCTCGCTGTGATTGTCCCTCCCGACGGGGGCCACCGCCAAAATCGGTGTTATTTATCATCATTGTGTTTGTGTTTTCAGGAGCGAGAGTCTGAGTGCAGAGAGCCGGTCGGTGCAGAGCGGCCCGGGCTACAGAGTGATCAAGTCCAGGAGCGAGTCCGATCTCTCTCAGCCCGAGTCCGACGAGGAGGGGTGCTCTCTGGTAGAGCGCACACACAGACATACACGCACACACACACACACGTAGACGCACACGAGTACCTCTGAGATCTGAAAGCCGCGTCATGCTTTTTTCCCTCCTTTGTCGCCCGTCTTCAGAGCGGCAGGAGGAACGTGGACCCGGACTTGGCGTTCTCCCCCAAGAAGAGAGGTAAAGATCAGATAGCGTCTGATGAGGAAGAGGAGGAGGAGGATGATGATGATGACGATGATGTCGGGTCGTCAATCATGCGCTGCTCTTGTCTCTCCTGTCTCTCGGCTCCTCTGTGTAGTTTATTTGCCTCTTTTGGGGCAGTTGAGCCCCAAAGACAAGAGGAGCTCCAAGCAAGTACACGATGGCATGTTTCTTTGCTCTTGTTAGCTCCATAGCTGTGATGCCCCTCCCCATCTCCATCCATCTCCCATGATGACAGCTCTGTCATAGTCTACCTTCTGTCTACGATGACAGCTGACAGGAAACCAACGGCTCATTCTGGTGCTTGGAATGTTTGTTGCTCTGCACAGAAAAGGCTCGTTCCTGCTGAAGATCTGTTATATTTTAAATGTGGTTATTTCAGTCTGAATATGGAAAATACCATTTCACTTCTCGACTGCAGCATTTTATTTCCCTCGGCGGGATCAGAAACCTGCTGCTTCATAGACGGATCCTTAATGGCTCATGAAGCATTTCTCCATCTGACGCGCTCTCACAAAGCAACAGCGCTTTGCTCTGCGTAGCTCCTAAAGTGCTTCAAAGCAACGCGGCCCGTCCATCATAGAAGAGTCCCATCTGAAAGACCCTCTCCCCCTTCTTGCTCTCCTCAGGCCTACTCCACAGCTCCCCGGACTCCCTGGCCGAGTCGTGGTCCCGGGCCAAGCTGAGCCGCAAGCGGAGCTACGGCTCGGCGCTCTTCTACGAGGAGTCTGAGCTGGAGCTCGGCCGCTCGCTGGGCGTCCACGCCCTCATCGACAACACGGTCAGCTTCATCAGCGGCGACGTGGGCCTGGCTCCGGCCTTCAAGGAGCCGGAGGAGAGCATGTGCACCAGCCCGCAGGCCACCATCCTGGCCATGGAGCAGCAGCAGAGCCGGGCCGAGGTGAGATTTATCAGAATCAGAGAGCGTTCACATGCTGCAACAAACAAGAGGAGGCCTCGTTTAGTTTGGACCTCAGCTCCTCTGCTCTCATGTCAGGTGATGCTGGCAGTGAGAGGAGGAAATGACTCGATGGAGGTACAAACTGAGCAATGAGGAGAACGCTGTTCATGGTACTGAGTGAATCTTAAGAGGAAGAGATCTAGATCTAGATATCAGGCTGACACACACACACACACACACACACACACACACACAGTACCTGTATTTATTACACACAAATCAGTCTTGTTGTTTCTTTCCATGAGATCTTTCAGTAAAAAATGACCAGATTTATACATAAACAGTTATGGTGCACATGTGACGCTGTTGGAACGCCCCCCCGTCCCCCCTTGTGTTTTCTTCCCAGCTGCGGTTGGAGGCGCTCCACCAGATCGTGGTGCTGATCACCAGCATGGAGGAGAAGGGCAGCCAGCCCAGAAGCGTGGAGCGGCCCGATGGGGCCTTCCAGTCCTCCTCCCTGCTCACCTCGGTCCGGCTGCAGTTCCTGGCGGGCTGCTTCGGCCTCGGCACCGTGGGCGCCGGAGGACTGAAGAGGGAGAGCGTGCAGCTGCATCACTACCAGGTACAAAGGCAATTCTAAGCACTGACTGGATAGAATAAAGGGTGTAGTTATCATGACGTCACCGGTTGGTCTGTGGACTGATGTTTACATTAACTGTGTGTTCACTTCTTCCTCTCTGCAGGATGGTGTAAAAGCAGCAAAGAGGAGCCTCCAGATGGAGATCCAGACCGCTGTTCATAAGATCTACCAGCAGCTGTCCGTCACCCTGGAGCGAGCGCTGCAGGCCAACAAGCACCACATAGGTGACATTTATCAGCTTGTGAAATCAACAAATGAAAGAAGCTCATCACTCACTGGTTTCCATCAATTGGTTCTTTGCATAAGAAGGGTTAGAAAGGGTTCATTAACCTGACGACAACGCGTCTGATGCTTCCTCCCCCCCCCCCCGTCCCCCCCCCCGTCCCCCCCCCGTCCCCAGAAGCTCAGCAGCGCCTCCTGCTGGTCACCGTCTTCGCGCTGAGCGTCCGCTACCAGCCGGTGGACGTGTCCCTGGCCATCTCCAGCGGGCTGCTCAGCGTGCTGTCCCAGCTGTGCGGGACGGAGACGATGCTGGGACAGCCGCTGCAGCTGCTGCAGAAACCCGGGGGGTCTCAGCTCAGCACCGCCCTTAAGGTGGCCTCCACCCGCCTGCTGCAGATACTGGCCATCAGCACCGGGTAAGAGGCGCTGGGGGGGTTCGTTAAGTCGCTGCTGTGTGAACCCAAAGATGGCATCAACAGAGCGCCGTGCCGTTGTGCCTTTTGGACTCGCAGGACGTACGCGGACAAGCTGGGTCCCAGAGTGGTCCAGTCGCTGCTGGACCTTCTCTGCAGTCAGCTGAAGAACCTGCTGTCTCAGGCCGGGGGCAGTCTGCTCTCTCCTGGAAAAGAGCAGGAGGACAGCAAGGAGGAGGATGCAGCGGACTCTGAGAAGAGAGACTTGAGAGGTGAGGAAGTGTCGGTCTTGGGAGTACCTGCATAATACGTAGTATTATAGTCTAGAGATTATACTTAAATGATACACAAGTCCTACAGGGACGGTACTTGGATAATACACAAATAGTAACTTGATAATACATAGAGTACATACAGAGAGCGTTGTTCTGTACAAATGGTAACTGACGATTGTCGTCGCCCCCCCAGCGCTGATCCGGAGGCAGCACACGGCGGAGCTGCACCTCGGGGACTTCCTGGTCTTCCTGCGGAGGGTGGTTTCCTCCAAGGCCATTCAGTCCAAGATGGCCTCCCCCAAATGGACCGAAGTGCTGCTCAACATCGCAGCGCAGAAATGCTGCTCAGGTACAACCAGCACCGGGGGGTGGGGGTGGGAGGGCGCTGTGGCTCATGTAGCCAGGCAGAGATACTGATCCACACTGGGGGGGGGGGCTGTTTGGTTTCTAGGGGTCCCTCTGGTGGGCAACCTGAGAACTCGGCTCCTGGCCCTCCACGTGCTGGAGGCCGTCCTTCCCGCCTGCGAGGCCGACATGGAGGACGAGCAAACCACTCAGGTTGGCTTTCTTCGCCTCTGAGTCCGCGAGGGCCGCGGTGCCGTCGGCGTCGTCGGTGCCGTCGTTGTCGTCGGTGTGCGCCGAGCTGACGGAGTGTGTCTTCTCCTCCAGGTGGTGGAGCGGCTCTTCGCCCTCCTGTCCGACTGCATGTGGGAGGCCCCCGTCGCTCAGGCCAAACACTCGGTCCAGGTTAAAGAAAAGGTGCAGGAGCTCAAGCTGCAGGTAATCGCCCCACTCCACCACCCGGCCCCCTCCTCGACTCCCACTTCCTCTTCTGTTGTTGTGACCGTTCCTCCGCCCCCCCGCAGGGCGAGTCGGAGGAGGAGGACGAGAACCTCCCCATCCAGGAGGTGTCCTTCGACCCGGAGAAGGCCCAGTGCTGCGTGGTGGAGAACGGCCAGGGCCTGACGCACGGCAGCGGGGGCAAAGGCTACGGCCTGGCCTCCACCGGCGTCTCCTCCGGGTGCTACCAGTGGAAGGTACGTGACCCCCCCCCCCCCATCCCTCCCGCTCGGTGCTCTGATGAAGTCTTCAATGCAGATATGACCATTAAGATGGGGTCATTTTTTTATGAGCTTTCACACCTGCAGTGAAGGAATAAACTAAGCATCATGCCGGGCGGAACCTTTCACAATAAAAGCCAGAGTGATCAGCACTACAGCTGTTAGTCAGATCTCAAATTAATTGAGCATTTCTAAAAATGCTATAATGGTAATGTTATGGGAAACACCGGTTTACTTCTTTTATGACGTTGTGTAACAAAGTCTTTTCTGGTGTTTGTTCTGATTTGACACTACAGGAATGAAGCATCCACAATATCTCTGTTGTCAGTGTTTGTTTCGGTTCCTTTGTACTGGACTAAAAAAATAATAATCAATAATGAATCTGTAAAAAGAAGGAGAACAGCAGACTGGGGTTGTTTTCCCCTGTTGTTGGATCACATCTCGCCTCCTCCGTAGTTCTACATCGTGAAGGAGAACCGGGGCAACGAGGGCACGTGCGTGGGCGTCTCCCGGTGGCCCGTGCACGACTTCAACCACCGCACCACCTCGGACATGTGGCTGTACCGGGCGTACAGCGGGAACCTCTACCACAACGGGGAGCAGACGCTGACCCTCAGCAGCTTCACTCAGGGAGACTTCATCACCTGCGTCCTGGACATGGAGGCCAGGACCGTCTCCTTCGGCAAGAACGGAGAGGTGAGACGCACGAGACTCGCGATGGTCGCCGCTAAGCGACAAAAGAAAAGCCTACGTGGCGTCGTCTCAACGCTGACTTGTGATTCCGCAGGAGCCCAAGTTGGCCTTCGAGGACGTCGACGCCAGCGAGCTCTTCCCCTGCGTGATGTTCTACAGCAGCAACCCAGGAGAGAAGGTGACACCTGCTGAACTCGCCCAAATGAGCCTGCAAAGGAGCCTGTGTGATTCTTTAAGAACCAATTATAACCAGCTTGTTTGCATTTATTTAAATCATTCGTGTTTAACGTTAATCAGCGTCACTGCAAAAACTACTTGTGATGCTTTATATATCTATTTCTATAACGTTCAGTGTGTTGTTGTCACTGCTATAACGTTTGTGCAGGTTAAGATATGCGACATGCAGATGCGCGGCACGCCTCGCGACCTCTTACCCGGCGACCCGGTCTGCAGCCCGACGGCCACCGTCCTGGCCGAGGCCACCACGCAGCTGATCCGCATCCTGCACCGCACCGAGCTCTGGACCCACCGCATCAACCAGACCATGACGGAGCGCCTGCACAAGATCAAGCCCTGCTTCAGAGAGGGCGGCGGGGGGGGAGGGGGCCAGAGGCTGAAGAAGAGCCGCTCGGTGCAGAGCCGCGAGGAGCACGAGGCCCAGAGGGAGATCCAGGAGACGCCCGTCCGGACGGAGGAGGAGCGAGGAGGGCGCCACGGCCGGCAGCACGGCCTGGGCGAGCTGTCGGAGCACCACCTGCGGACGCTGTGCACGGAGGTGTGGCCGGTGCTGGCGGTGATCGGGGGGGCCGACGCCGGCCTGCGCGTGGGGGGGCGCTGCGTGCACAAGCAGACAGGGAGGCACGCCACGCTGCTGGGCGTGGTTAAGGAGGGGAGCACCTCGGCGAAGGTGCAGTGGGACGAGGCTGAGATCACCATCAGGTACGTTGTTATTTACTGGTTTACATTGACACTTAATGTCAAGCTGTGAGTTCATTCATTATTCACGTGGGTATTTTGACCGTCTCTCTGCACGCTCATTAAATGTGCCGAGTCATCGCTTTTTGCTTTTAACGGGGAAAGATCAGTCACATGATTGTTGGTCCAGCTGCGGCGTGCACAAGCTCCTGCCTGTCAGAGACGCACCAATAGCAGTTCTCCTTTTGGTCAAATTCTTTTTGACAAACATTCCCGATTTTTCCCTCCATATGACGCTGGAGAAAAAACACCATTATATCTTAATCTCTGTGTCGATGCTTCCAAACGTGATCACGAGCGTCCAAAACTCTAGATTGAGCTCCATCGATGCTTCTTATGACCTCATGGCTGAAAGATGTAGAGCCCCTCCCCCCCGACACCCTGCATGGGCCTCTCCATTGTTTCTTCTCTCCCCCCCCCCTCTCTCTCTGTCTTTTGTCTCCTGCCCTTTTCCCTCACTTTGTGTTTCCTTCCCTTGTCTCCTTAAACTCTCCACTCCCTTCTATTAAAGCTTCCCAACTTTCTGGTCGCCTAGTGACACTCCGCTTTACAACCTGGAGCCGTGCGAGCCGCTGGCCCTTCGACGTGGCGCGTTTCCACGGCCTCACGGCTTCGCTGCTTCTGGACCTCACCTACCTGACCAGCATCCACGAGGAGGCCGCCGCCAAGCTCAGCACGCGGCGCCACGACAAGAAGCACCGCGGCGCGGCCCCCCCGGGTCCGGAGCCGCCGAGGCCCGACAACAAGGCGGAGAGCCAAGAGCAGAGGGAGCGCGGCGGGGCCTCGGCCCCCAGCGCCGCGACCTCCGACCTGCGCGTGTCCCACAGCCTGGACGAGGTGAAGGCGCACGCGGCGCCCAACTCCAAGTCGGAGAGCGAGCTCTCCTCGGCGGCGGGGGGGAACGATGCGCTCTTTGCGGCGCCGCCACACGCCCCCGCCGAGGGGGGCAGGAAGAAAGGCCACGAGCACGGCCCCCGGGCCCACGAGGCCGGCGCCGCGCCGTCGGAGATCCACGCGGTGCAGCTGTCCTACCTCTACCTGGGGGCCATGAAGGCCCTCAGCGCCCTGCTGAGCTGCAGCAAGTACGCCGAGCTGTTGCTCATACCGAAGGTACCAGGCCACCTCCTCAAAGAGGTCCTAGTGATGACGCGTCATCCGGATCCCGCTCACCCCCCTCTCACATTCAGGTGATACCCGAGGCGGCGCTCAGCGGCCACAACGCCGACCTGAACGCGGCCGCCACCTCGCCGGTGTGCCAGGAGGAGGCGGAGATGCGGGCGGCTCTGCAGTTCCTCATGCGCCACATGGTGAAGCGGGCGGTGATGCGCTCCCCGATCAAGCGGGCCTTGGGCCTGGCCGACCTGGAGCGGGCTCAGGCCATGGTCTACAAGCTGGTGGTGAACGGGCTGCTGGAGGAGCCCAGCGGGGGGAAGGCCCGGACCGGTGAGGAGCGAGGAGGGAGGCGGGGGGGGGGGGGGGCGCCGGCCAGGTCGCCGGCCAGGTCGCCGGCCAGGTCGCTCAATGAATAAATCCGATGAACAGAAACTACATTGTCAACTAGGGGTGTCCTAGTTCCTCCGATCCAACTACATCGATCTGTGCTCGGCGAGTTGGCCTTATGGACGACATAGATCGATCTAACATCGATTTAAAATGTAATAAATAGGCTTTATCGATACTAGGAAATAACCCGTTGGATTTAAGCACGTCAGACTTTTTTCTTAGCACTTTTAATGATAAAGGCTGTCGCGGACTGAGCCGTGACGCGCTCACGCAGTATTCAGGTCCCGCTGTCCCGAGCCCCGATTTAACTTCCGGGTTTCACGGCAAATCCGACGGAATGTTCCACACGGGTTAAAATAGAGGGGGGTTTGTCTGGGGTTGGTTGGGGTAAACCATTATTGCAGGGGTGTTTTTTGTGTATATCACTAACACAGGTTTTTTCTGCTACACTACTACAGCAGTGTTTGCACTTTATTCAAATAAAATGTGAATGCATTTGCCATTCATTGTTGTTTACTTGTTTATTTATATTCATAATTAATTGATACCTGATTCCATTACAAGAAACAACAGGAATCTAGGAAATTTATTTCAGTCACACTGGTTGAATTTTTGGCTAAAAAGTTACTGAATCGATTTCAAGTCATTAAATCGTTTCGGATCGTATCGTTCTAAATGAACCAATATCGTCTTTGAATCGTATCGACAACCACGAATCGTGATCGCATCGTTGTTAAAAACGAATCGTTACACTCCTACTGTCAACGAGCTCTCTTCTCACCGACCAAACGGAGCATGAATGTTATATTCATACTGAACATGCGCCCATAGAAAGACTTTCATATCACTTTCCGTTCCTCCCCCTGCAGGCGTGAGAAGCGACCCGGAGGGGGAGGGCGAAGGCCCGGAGGGCGAGCAGCTGGCTCAGACCCCCGTCACGACCAGCCCCTCGGCCTCCAGCACCACGTCCTTCATGAGCTCCTCGCTGGAGGACACCACCACCGCCACCACGCCCGTCACCGGACACGGAGACCGCCCCCGCCTCCGAGTCTCCGGGGGTCATGCCGCTGAGCCTCCTCAGGTGAGGACCGACCCGACACCCCACCAACAACGATTGAATGTGGTTCATTGTTCTTCTTTTAAGGCTTCCATGTGACCCGACAGGCAAATGTTCTCCAGCTACCCGACCACCAGCCTGGCGCCGACCCGTCGGGCTCAGACCCCCCCGGTGTCGTCCCTGCCGACCTCGCCCTCCGAGGAGGTCGGCCGCCGGCAGAGTCTCACCTCGCCCGACTCCCAGCCCTCCAGACCCCCGAACCGAACGGGCACCTGTGAGTGTTTGGTGACTCGCTGCAAAGTCGGACATCAAACCAGGCGGGAAAAACAATGTTGTTGTTGTTGTTGTTTTCTGCAGCGCTGTCGGACCCCAGCAGCAGGCTGTCCACGTCCCCCCCCCCGCCCGCCATCGCTGTCCCCCTGTTGGAGATGGGCTTCTCTCTGCGTCAGATCACCAAAGCTCTGGATGCCACCGGTCAGTCCTGTTTGATCCAGTTCTTATTCTCACAACACGTTGGTTCGTTTAATGGATTCATCCAGCAGGTGTCTCTCTGTCTCACGTGATGTCATCATGTCCCACATCTGAAATCATCCTCCATAAACCTTGTAAATTCCTTAAAAAACAAAATGGCTCAAGAAACTTCCATTACGCCATGTAAGAATATGATGTATTAATTTAAATCAACGTTATTTACCAAAAGCTAGTTCATTTCATTTCACATCCCGAGACAATGATGAGCAACGATATCGATTTTGATGAATTTATATTCATTGTGCAGCAAACCAGGAAATAAATGATGAATAAATGTATATATGTATATAAAGCTCACATAGGAGAAGATGTGTAGAAACCATAACGCTCCGGATGTCATGTTGGTTTTAATAGTCTTTCAATGAGGACATTGAGCCAGCGAAACCCAAGGAGCTGTAACCTAGTTGATGATTATGCGTCAGGTGACAGCTCCCCCCCACCTCCCCCTTCCCTCCTACCCCCCCGCGGTGCGACTCTCATCCTCTTCCCCGGTGTCCCAGGCGCTCGCGGTGAAGCCGACGCCCAGAACATCACGGTGCTCGCCATGTGGATGATCGAGCACCCGGGCACGGACGACGAGCGCGACGAGCCTCGCGCCAGAGGAGGGGGGGGCGTCGGGGGGTCGGTGGTTGTCGGGGGCGACGGGTCCGACTCGTCCTGCTCGGGAGCGATGGCCTCTTCTGGGTGCAAATCTCTGGACCGGAGCCCCTACCTGTGCTCCCCCGGGACATCGCCGACGCCTCGGAGATGGAGGAGGGCTTCAGCGAGAGGTACGGGGGGAGGGGGGGTGGGGGCGCATTGTGATCGGTCTGTAAAATAATGTTGTGATTATTTAATAAAGGCTTTTATATTAACGGAAACCTTATTATTGAAGTAAAAAAAAATATGTATTTCAACAAATGACTAAAGTAGCTGAAGTGACGATGTTGTGATGTACCGATAAATCTCTTGTGACAGCTGCAGTGTGTGTAGAAAAGTGTGCGTCTGTGTTGTAGTCCCGAGGGTCTGGACCAGACGCCGCGGGCGGCGGCCCCCTCCGAGGTCGCGCCGCCGCCGGCAGGAAGCACCGCTTCGACCTGGCAGCACGCACGCTGCTGGCCCGCGCCGGTAAGAACTTTACTCCTCTTCCTGTTTTTCTCGCCTCTCCTCGCACTTTATCCGTCCTCACCTCCACTCGGACCCCCCGTCCCCCTCCCCTCCCAAGCGTTTCTTGGTTTTGCCTCATGCACTGCACTTTTTATGTCAGCCCACAAGTTTTCAATGGGATTAAGGTCCGGGGATTGTGCTGGCCACTCCATCAGTTGAATCTTGTTCATCTGGAACCATGCTTTTGCTCGCTTGCTGGTGTGTTTGGGGTCATTATCCTGTTGAAAGGTCCACCTCAAAGGCATTTCCTCCTCAGCATATGGCAGCATGACCTCTTCCAGGATCCTGATGTACTGGAACTGATCCATGATCCCTTGTATGCGGTGAATCGGACCAACACCATAGTATGAAAAACATCCCCATATCATGATGCTTGCACCACCATGCTTAATGGTCTTCAGTGAGTACTGTGGCTTGAATTCTGTGTTTGCAGGGCGTCTGACATACTGCCTGTGACCCTTAGACCCAAAAAGAACAATCTTGCTTTCATCTGTCCACAAGATATTATGCCATTTCTTTTCAGGCCAGTCAATGTGCTCTTTGGCAAATTGTAAACGCTTCTGCACATGTCTTTTTCTCAGCAGTGGGACTTTGCGGGGGCTTCTTGCTGGAAGGTTAACCTCAATAAGACGTCTTCTGATTGTCACAGTACTCACTGTCAACTGAAGGTCTTGCTTGATCCTCTTGGATCCCATCATTGGCTGAGTCTTCGCCAGTTTGGCTATTCTTCTGTCCATTCGAGGGGTTGTCTTTCTTTTTCTTCCTCGTTTTTCAGTTTTTTGCTCCCATTTCAGGGCATTTGAGATCATTTTAGCTGAACAGCCAATGATTTTCTGCACCTCTTTGTATGTTTTCCCTTCTTTAATCAATTTTTTTATTAGGAAACGCTCATCTTCAGAACAGTGTCTTGAACGACCCATTTTCATTGTTTTTTCAGGAGAAATGCACAGCCAGCATGCCAGTTGTCTTGATCCTTAAATACGGATCACCTGTTAACACCCTTTTTTCCCAGAATACCCTCCCTAATTGATGCCCTCTCTAATTGAACTCACCACTGCTATTTTTTTGAACACACCCTTTTCAGTTAATCATTCAATTTCACAGAATCCACAGTATGCATGGCTGTCCTGTTGGGTTTGTTGGTTTTCTATACCTTTATTTTACCCCCCAGAAACTTATCTGGGGTATAGAGTTTGAAATGTTAATAAAACCAGTGATTTTCTTGCTGCTGTTGAGGCACTGCTATTATTTCGAACACAACTGTATCTCCCTCTCTCTGTGGGACGGCCGGCCTCCGGTCGGGGGGGGTTGTGTGTGTGTGGGGGGGGGTTGTGTGTGTGGGGGGGGGGTTGTGTGTGTGGGGGGGGTTGTGTGTGTGGGGGGGGGGTTGTGTGTGGGGGGGGGGGTTGTGTGTGTGGGGGGGGGGTTGTGTGTGTGTGGGGGGGGGTTGTGTGTGTGTGGGGGGGGGGTTGTGTGTGTGTGGGGGGGGGGGGTTGTGTGTGTGGGGGGGGTTGTGTGTGGGGGGGGGGGTTGTGTGTGTGGGGGGGTTGTGTGTGGGGGGGGGGGTTGTGTGTGTGGGGGGGTTGTGTGTGGGGGGGGGGGTTGTGTGTGTGTGGGGGGGGTTGTGTGTGTGTGTGTGTGGGGGGGGGGTTGTGTGTGTGTGGGGGGGTTGTGTGTGTGTGGGGGGGTTGTGTGTGTGTGGGGGGGTTGTGTGTGTGTGTGTGGGGGGGTTGTGTGTGTGTGTGGGGGGGTTGTGTGTGTGTGTGGGGGGGTTGTGTGTGTGTGTGGGGGGGGGGTTGTGTGTGTGTGTGGGGGGGGGGTTGTGTGTGTGTGTGGGGGGGGGGTTGTGTGTGGGGGGGGTTGTGTGTGTGGGGGGGGGGTTGTGTGTGTGTGGGGGGGGGTTGTGTGTGTGTGGGGGGGGTTGTGTGTGTGTGGGGGGGGGGGTTGTGTGTGTGGGGGGGGTTGCGGTGTTGGATCAACAGCGTGTGAAGGGACGGCGTGAGCCGTGTTTGTTCTGCTAACAGCAGCAGCACGGGGCCGAGGTTTAGAGGACACACGGTGACCCTCAGCTTCACCTTGGCCCCAACACACATGCAGCCTGATCTGGACATTAACACACACACACACACACACACACACACACGCTGGTGCAGCATTGTCGGTGAGTTAATGCGTCCCTTCGCCCACCGCTGATGTGCTCTTATCTGTTGTGCGAGCCGGCTTGTTGTGGCTTTGTGTGTCGGTCGGTCGTCTATATTTAGAACCAGAGGAGTCATGTCCCTAACAAACAACCAGTGTGTGCGTGTGTGAGAGTGTGTGTGCCTGTGTGTGTGTGTGTGCGTGAGTGTGTGTGCGTGTGTGTGTGTGTGTGTGTGCGTGCGTGCGTGTGTGAGAGTGTGTGTGCCTGTGAGTGTGTGTGCCTGTGTGTGTGTGTGTGTGTGCGTGAGTGTGTGTGCGTGTGTGTGTGTGTGTGTGTGCGTGCGTGCGTGTGTGAGAGTGTGTGTGCCTGTGAGTGTGTGTGTGTGTGTGCGTGAGTGTGTGTGCGTGTGTGTGTGTGTGTGTGTGCGTGCGTGCGTGTGTGAGAGTGTGTGTGCCTGTGAGTGTGTGTGCGTGTGTGTGTGCGTGTGTGTGTGTGTGTGCATGTAACAAACAGTGTCTGGTGAGCCGGATGTGTCGTAATGAGTGTTAGATTAATAACACACGTTAATAACACACTTGTTGCTGTTACCGACGCTTATTGTGACAAAATGTGCGTTGAGTGGCCTTGTAGACGGCTGCCCGGCGCAGTGATTTGTTACCAATACTGAAGCCAAAATAAAGCAAACTAAAAGCCATTTCAACACGCTCAATGAGGAAGCGAGAATCAGACTGTTGTCCTGACGACCATTTCCCGTCCATCAGCGATTGGATTAATTGTGTAACGGTGTGTGGATGGATTTGAGGGGAGTCCCTCTGCTGTTTGACGTGCTTCAGAGCGAGGACAGAGTCTGAGTCAGCGCGCTGGATGTGCATCTCGTTCCAACGAGGGGGCGGAGCCTGGGCCGCGTGGCGCAGAGGTCACCGCCGCGTGCCGGTCTGCAGTTCGGTGCTCACTCACTCCTTCTCCTTTCATCCCGGGAAGGCGTTCTCATGGCGTCCATTTTGGATTTAAAGAGGCACTTGAAACGACACCTGAGCGTCGTCACTGTGATTGGCAGGCCCAGACTCCGGGGTCGGCGGGTCGGCGCTCCCTCACTGCGGCGGGTCCGTTTGTGTTGCGGGCGGCCCGTTGTTTTTCCTAGCTGTTGACCTTTGACCTGCGTTGGGCTCAATTACCGTGACCCCTCTTTGAAGGGTGAAAGTCGCTGTGCGTGGTGAACCTCCTCGACCCCCTGACCTTTTGGTGGGGAGGGGGGGAGAGGAGGGGGGGGGGGGGTCAATGAGCCTGAAGCAGCTCCCTCACTTCACACCGTACGTCAGCCATTCTGTTTATAGCTGCACACTCCAGCGTGTCAGGCGGTCATTCTCAAACAGTTTTTGTATCTTATAATGTATAATAATCATATATTGGTAGTATTATAGATGCTTATTGATCCATATTGGGCTGTCTATCACACAGAGAACCTCAGTAACAAATGTACTTATAAGGAGGTTTTAAAGTCAAGTATTCCAAACGTTCTCTGAGTTACGCCCAAAGGTTTCCCAATCAACTGGAAAGAGACCAGTTTAAATCCCGCCAAACAACTCCGAGGTTTACCTCATTCAGAGGAATGAAGGATGACATCATCCTCGCCCCCCCACACACACCCTCTTCTCTTCTTCTCCTTTAAAGAAAGAGCCTGTCTGGTTGGAATGGACTTAAAATAGTCACCGGTTTGTAAGAAGTCTTTTTTTAATAAGTCATCTTCAGCAAGCTGGTCATTTAGTCAATTCTGTTAGCTAGAGCAGAGGATGCTTAGGGCGGGGCTTACAGTGATTGACGGCACCCGTACATCAACCCCTCCCTCCGTCCCCCCCCAGTCCAAATATGGTCACGGCTGTTCATTCGCTGCAAAAAGTCAAGAAAGAGTCCATGCGACTGAGTGACTCGTTCCGCACGGCGAGACGTTGTGAGCAGGAAGCAGCCACTGAATCCTCACGTCTCATTGGGGGACATGAGCGTGTCCTGGGGGGGGTCCTGGGGGGTCAGCTGTCCTCTCCACGTCGTCACTAAGCACACGGTGACATAGAGATATCTTTGGGGCGGATGTATTTTTTGGTTTCACCTCATCTGTCGCATTTAGACAACCCTTTGTGGTTCTGCGATGCTGACGGTGTGGCCTCTCCCTCCCTCCCCCCCCCCCCCCTCCCTCCCCCCCTCCCCCCCCCCCCCCCCCCCCCCTCCCAGGGCTGATCAGCCAGTGGCAGGGCGAGTCCAAGGAGCGCGTCATCTCGCTGGTGCTCGCCCACCTGCCGCTGCTCAAACCCGGCAACGCGGAGGCCAAAGGCGAGTACATGCGCCTGCTGCCGCGCATCCTGGCGCACACCATCGAGCACGGCCGCCACCTGGAGGAGTCCCGCCAGCTCCTCTCCTACGCCCTCATCCACCCCGCCACCTCGCTGGAGGACCGCTCCGCCCTGGCGCTCTGGCTCAACCACCTGGAGGAGAGGGCAGCCGCCCGGGGAGACTCGCTGGAGAGGCCTCCTCCCTCCGGGCAGCGGCACCACCAGTCCACGCCTCCATCCACCCTCTCGTCGTCGGGCTCCTCCTCCTCCTCCTCCACCAACACCTCGTCGTTGGGCAACCCCTACTCCTTGCACCTCCACCAGCGCTACGGCTCGGACGACCGGCTCAACGGGTGGCAGAGCGCCAGGGACTCGGCGCTGGGGGGCTGGCAGCAGCAGCAGGGCGGTGAGAACGGGCACCTCCTGCTCTACCCGTCCTCCTCCGTGCCGGCAACCATCAACGCCGTGGGAGCCGCTGGAGGTAGGAGGCGCCCCCCTCTGGGCCTCGGCCCGGATTCACTTCACTTACTTTCACACCCGTTTTCATTATTATTATTATTTATGCTCTTTTAAAATGTCCAAGTTTCCAAAACCCAGAGATATTTTTACTGAATCCGCTGACAGCCGAGGCAGCATGAAAGAAACAGCTGACGGTTTATAAATAAAAAACATATTTAAAGAACGAGTCAAACACAAAACACCTCACAGCGGATGAACCAGAACCCCCCACCTGCCCCACCCGGTCATGATGGTGAAAACCACATCCTGTTGACCCCCCCTCTGCGCTGCAGTCAGGCCGGGCGGCCCGAACCCCCCATCCTTTGCCATGTAAGGCAACCTTTGTGGGAGATTGTATTTAGGGAAAATGGCTAATATTTAGGGACTGGAACTTGTAATGTTAGCTGGGCACCTATTTTAAACGGGACCATGAAGTCCTATAGATAGAAGAGGGCCGCATGGAGGAGCAGGCAGAGCAGGAGGAGGAGGAGGCGGCTGGTGGCAGCTCACCCCGTCTGAGCGGCGACACTGGAAGCTTCTCTGGCTCTGCTCATCACGTTTATCTCCTTTTGCTCGTAACTGTTAGATTTCACCCAAATGGGCTTCAATCCTAAACTCAAGTTATCAATCGATCATCAATAGGTTTTATAATCAGTAGTGGGCTGATACAACTTCTCCTCTTCATGACGCTCCTGTTGCCATCGGCCATCTGTTGGTATTTTGATTATTGCAAACTGCCCCCCCCCACCCCCCCCCCCCCCCCCCCCCCCCCCCCCGCTCACGTCTTCAGCCCCGCCCAGTGGAGGCGGCAGCCAGCAGCACAGCCCCCTGAAGCGTTCCGTGTCGCTCACGCCTCCCATGAGCGGCCCGAGCAACCAGCCGCTGGGCCCCGTCTGGCTGTCCCAGGAGGACCTGCGGGCCGCCAGGGGCCCGGCCCCCGACCACGCGCCCCTCTCGCCCCAGAGCAGCATCGCCTCCTCGGGCAGCGGCGGCAGCGAGCACCTGGAGGAGGCCGGCTTGGGAGGCGGCTCGGGCCTCCACCGCAGCTCCTTCCACGACGATGGCAGCGGCATGAGGGGTGAGTGGGGGACACGCACGCACAAACACACACGCACACACACGCACGCACAGGCAGTGGTTCACACGGTTGCATCTATGCATTTCAGAGAAGCGGCGACTGTGTCGACAGACTTGGGGCCTTTTTTGACCTTTGACCTATGCATTGCAACATTTAAAATGACAAATGATTAATATCAACAGTTATTAGTCACCTGATGCTTCGTAAATAAGAAATCATTTTGCAGTATGTTCTAGTAGGACAGTGTAGTGGTCAGAGGAGACACATGTTCATGTTATTGAGTGTAGTTTTAGTTTCAGTTTTGTGCTGCTGAATTGATATTTCTCTTTGTGAGAACATGAATTGACTCCCATGGAAGTGAAATGGATCCATTTGGCGTCCCAGAAATGCTTCAATGTGCAGCATGTGTCCGATGCACATTGAAGCATTAGAAAGAACCATCTGCACAGAGCGCAGACGTCCTCTCGCATCAGAACCCTCCGGCGGGCCGTCGATCCGGTCCGAGCCGCTTGTTGGGACGAGCAGAGGAAGCCGCCCCCGGTGAGCTACGATGCTGCTCCCTGCGTCGGCTATCAGCAGGTGGAGCGAGCTGCACGTCTCCACGTAGGTGTGGTGGAGCTTCCTGGTGTCACGCCCACCAAAAAAAAAATGTCCCCGTAGCACCCGAGATCAAAGAGAACGCTCACTGTTTGTTCTGCAGAAGAAGGGAAGCGAACCAGCATGGAAGTGTGAGCAGTCAGCGTACACGCGTTCTACATCCGTTTAAAATATCCAAAACCTTTTCTCTCCCTCAAAAACAATATAAACGTGTAACATGTAACATGTGACCCCCTTTGTTCGTCCCCTTCAGATGTTCCTGCCTGGCTGAAGAGTCTCCGTCTCCATAAGTACGCTGCTCTCTTCTCCACCATGACCTACGATGAGATGATGTCACTCACTGAAGAACAGCTGGAGGCACGTATTTATATAATATATATATGTATGTATGTATGTACACAAATACATGTCTTCACATCGTCACGGTGCTCCTGTAGATGTCGAGGAGTTTATTTTGAAAGAAAAGATGCAGCTAAAATGAAGACCACTTCTTTGCAGGTGCTGCTCGCTCTCCTTCTACCCGACGCAGGCGACACTGAGACACGCTGCTTTAACATATAAACAGAAATTCAGCTGTCAAATGAGATCAGAGTTTTCACTGGATTAGTCATGATTAATCACTGTTTGCACGTTGTTACCGAGTGAGTGCAGGCAGAAGTGGCAGGGATAGAGGAGGTGCTAGGAGACGGAGAAAAAGGATGCTTCCATTATGGGACTTGAGAAGCTTCCCTTCATTTCCCACTAAAGTATTTGAATAACTATTTTCAACAGCGTCGTATATTAAAGGTGCTCAGTAGGAAGCCGGATCATCTCATCGTGGTATTTGGTTGTTAGTTTCATGTCTGGGTCATGTGACTGCTCCCTATTGGTTGTTGGTGCTGTGGAGCTTCTTTGTTGGAGCGATTCAGCCACAACAATACGGGCTTTTTGAAATGGAGAACCGTCTACGAGGCGATGAGGAACGTTCTCCTTCAGTTGAGCGACTTCGAGCTACGCGGGTTTCTTTTGGCTGGTTGAAAAAGTGCTTGAGGACGGAGGAGGGAATGACGGGCCGGTCGTGGATCCACGGCCGGTAGACGGGACGTGCTGATTGGCTCTTCTGTCTTTGCATCACACTCGATCAAAGTATTCGCGGCAAATATCGGGTGTTTGACGCGGAACTCTTCTTCCAACAGAAGGTCACCAAAGGAGCGCGGCACAAGATCGTCATCAGCATCCTGAAGCTGAAGGACAGGCAGAACCTGCTGCGCAGCTTGGAGAAGGTCAGTGGAAGAACCCGCCTGTTGTTCTGGGTGTCTGGACTCGGGTCTGAAATGGCAGCTAAGGGGACGTCGGAGCCACGAAGGAGAGTTTTGGGCTCCAATTTTAAACTCATCCACCACCACGCCCCCTCAACCCGCAGGTCCGCCTCCGGAGCGCGACAGCGGCCCCGAGGGGCACGCCGCTAAATTCAGGTTTAACCTTTTCAAGTGGAAGCGCCAGAGGAAACCAGACTGGTGTGGAGCACTGCTGTGGTCGGAGGGACACACACACACACACACACACACACACACACACAAAGGGAAGTACAAAATGTGTGTATTTTGGATGCACAAGACACCGGTGTGGTCGGCGAACCTGTTCGGTGTGATCGGCTGGAATCCTGATCCTGAAGCTGCTTAAGTGCAAACACCTAACCCCCCCACCCCCCTCCTTCCCCCAGGACGTGTTGGAGGGCAGTAACCTGCGCGCCCCGCTGCAGGAGCTCCACCAGATGATCGTGACGCCCATCAAGGCCTTCGGCGGCGGCGAGGAGGCCTCCTCGCAGCGCACCCTGCTGGGCCACGAGGGCAAGAGCGCGGCTCCCGGTGCCCACCTGACCGGGGTGGGCGGAGGGGAGGCGGAGTCGGGCGGCAGCATCATCATCGCCGAGGGGGATCTACCCGGCCAGTTCACTCGCATCATGGGCAAAGGTGGGCCGCTCGGGTGGAGAGTGTTCCGGGTCACTCGCAGAGGTTTGTGATCGGCTCTTAACGTCCACGTCTCCGTCTTCAGTTTGCACCCAGCTGCTGGTGTCCAGGTCAGACGAGGACAACATCAGCTCCTACCTGCAGCTCATCGACAAGTGCCTTATCCACGAGGTAGCCCCTCCCCCTTTGTATGTTGCCATGTTAACATGCCATGTTTCGAAATTGAATTAAATCATAATAACGAGTTCTGAGCTGCTGACCTACACTAATAATCTCTGTTACCTCCAACGTGGCTGTTTTACAAAGCTTGTTTTGAGGGAAACTAGATGGTTTGAGTTTGGCCTTCTCACCTTCGCAGTTATAGACACATCTTTGTTACTCATCATCCTGCTGGACACGTTGTACCAAATAACCGTCTTGTCCCTCCTCTCCCGCCAGTCCTTCACTGAGACGCAGAAGAAGAGGCTGTTGTCATGGAAACAACAGGTCCAGAGGCTGTTTCGGTCCATTCCAAGGAAAACCATCCTCGACTTGGCGGGGTACCGGTCGCAGAGGAGGTGAGCGTGCAGGAGTTACCAGAACCAATCAGGAGCACGGAGGTCATCAGCACCTTGACTTGACCGTAACGAACATTGAGCTTCCCTCGTGCTCCCGCCTTGTTCCTGCAGCCGGTTCGGCCAGTCCAACTCCCTCCCCACCGCTGGCTGTGTCGGGGGCGGCGTGTCGGCCCGGAGGAGCCTTCGCCAGTTCCAGATGCCCTCCAGGAGTCTGCCCGGCGCCCGCCCCCTGCTGGGCAGCGGGGGGCTGCTGGGGCCGACGCCTCGCAGCTCCAGCGGCCTCCCCACGGGCCCCAAGCAGGGGAGACACGTGAGTGGAGGCTTCATTTACATGGAGTCCGATGGTTCACATAGTTTCCTGTAAGAAACACCTAAACGATGATGTCACCACAAATGAGTCAAACCGCATTCCACAACGCCAACAATGACCCGAATTCCTTCTTATGCACGTATTCTAACATAAATGCCTTTATTCCATGACCATACACCCCCCCCCTCCCTCTCCTCCCCCCTCCCCCACCCAAAAACAATCTGGGTCGAGTGAGAAGCAGTGTTGGGTGGATAAAGTGAGGTGGATGGAGCTTCTCTCTACACATACCAGAAGATCTACGTCAGAGCAGAAAACTGGAACAGGACCCACCCGAAACTCCCTCCACCTCCCTCACTGTCTCTCTCCCTCCACCTCCCTCACTGTCTCTCTCCCTCCACCTCCCTCACTGTCTCTCTCCCTCCACCTCCCTCACTGTCTCTCTCCCTCCACCTCCCTCACTGTCTCTCTCCCTCCACCTCCCTCACTGTCTCTCTCCCTCCCTCTACCCCCCTCTTCTCTCTCTCTCCCCCTTTCTGTTCTTACAATGGGAGGAAATACCTCAGTTCCTCCTCCTCACACTGGACCTTCTTGTGAGGGACTCCTCTGTGCATGTGGGGGAGAGGGGGGGAGAGGGGGGGGGGGGGTGAGTCATAGTTTGGGAGAGGTAGCTGTGCTGTAGGAGGAGGGGCAGTGAGAGTAGTTCACAGGCATTTCCTGTTTGCCCGTGGAGGAGGGGGGGGGGTTAATGGGCAGGTTAGAGTGAGGAATTCATGTGGTGACTTTTTGAGACTGGGGCTTTCATTAGATGTGGTTCAGACATGGGGGGACTTCATAATATTCCTCTTTGAACGGTGAAAGTTCTGATCTCTTCAAATCGGTCCATTATGTTGTTATATTATGTTCAATAGGCTTTTTAACATGTTATTGTCCATTTAGCATGTTGTTCTCATATCTCCTCTCAAGAACTACACTTCCATGGCAGGCAAACAGCTGTCCCTACAGAGCGTCTTTAATGCTTCGGTTGACCCCCCCCCAGGGCCTCTGGTTCGCTAACCCCGGAGGAAGCAACAGCATGCCGAGCCGGACGCACAGCTCGGTGCAGAGGACCCGCTCCCTGCCAGTCCACACCACGCCACAAACCATGGTCATGTTCCAGCACGCCGGTGAGCAAGGCATCTTTTATTCTGAAAGGACGTTTATTTGACCCTGAATAATTTGTTCTGCTCTTAAAGGTAGCAATGAATCTCATCTCGTGCCACTGTACCACTTAACGTTAGGCTACAAAGCAGCTCCACCACGGTCACATGACCTGACGTTAGGCTACAAAGCAGCTCCACCACGGTCACATGACCTGACGTTAGGCTATAAAGCAGCTCCACCACGGTCACATGACCTGACGTTAGGCTATAAAGCAGCTGCACCACGGTCACATGACCTGACGTTAGGCTACAAAGCAGCTCCACCACGGTCACGTGACCTGACGTTAGGCCATAAAGCAGCTCCACCACGGTCACATGACCTGACGTTAGGCCATAAAGCAGCTCCACCACGCTAAACCCAGACCGTGTTGTTTCTGACCAGCTCCACTCACACAGCGTCCGGTCGTGGTGGCCATCGGCGCCAGGCGGAGTGACCCGTAGTGGACTCTGCTGACTGGACCCGGTCCCACAGGAACAATGGACAGTAACGGGACTGTCCATTGTTCCACACACAGACACACACACACACACACACACACCAGAAATGTTCTGTTGTCAGAATAAAGAGCAAAAACATATATTTTTAAAAGCGGGAGAGCAGACGGAGTCTCACAATGAGGCTCTTTGTGCTGCGAGGACCCCGCCCACTCCTTCCCTTCCCTCTCTCTCCTTAGCCCCCCCCCTCGCTCCCACGTCTACGCCTTAGACGACTCTGCAGAGTCATGCAGTCGAAGCCGCCCCCCCCCCTAGTGGGGCCTGTAGCTGGGTCACCCTCCACTGACTCTATGCATATATGTGAGATCTGTCTTCCCTCTGCCAACAGACGGATAAAGAGACTTATTAAGTGAGACGAAGGAACAAGTGTGTGTGTGTGTGTGTGGAGTGGGGGGTTGGAATGGGGGGGTGGAGCTGGGGGGGTATTTGGAGGCTATAAATACTACTGGGCATAACTCAGCTTTTCCCTCTGGCCAACAGGGTTTTCACAGGCCGCGTTGAAGAGTCAGCTAAGAGCTAAATGTTTGAGAGGGGTTGCTAAGCTCCACTGGGTCCCAAATACACCCCCCCCCAAAGCGGCCTCGCCCCCCCCTGCTCACACAGGGGCGAGGCAGCCCGCAGCAACTAGTGGGGCTTTAAAGGGACGGTTCCGATTATTCACACTGCGAATGAAAGCTTGACATAGCGTCACTGTCACATTGACCCAGCCATCCAATCACTGTGGAGCAGAGGCGGGACTAAAGGCATTTGCGTTTTCCCGCAAATTGACGGACAGGTGCAACCCTTTTGAACAAGTTTCCTAAACCTTTACCCTTCAACCAAGTGACTATTACAGTATGTACATCGCACAACTGACTTTATTACTCCTTTAAATGTGATATAATCTCTGAGTCTGTTGGTCCTCTGATTTCAACGCCGTATTGTCACCCTTCATTGAGAGAGGGTTTGTGTGTGTGTGTGTGTGTGTCTCTTCCTGATTATGAATGTGTGGGGTCACTAAACACACATGAGGACATACTGTGCCGTGCTGCAGTTCAATGGTTTGCTGAAGTTGATCCTGTGATCATCATCGGCGTCTTTGCTTTCCCTCTCGTGCAGATCTCCAGCTGCCGGTGACGGAGCCGGACATCAACAACCGCCTGGAGTCTCTGTGCCTGAGCATGACGGAGCACGCCTTGGGAGGTAACGCCTAGCTCCCACCGACTCACCGGAGCCGTGTATGATGCTTCATCTCAGCTGATGGAGGAGAACAAGTGGGACCCCACATTGTTACAGACGTGAAACTAGAGTCCATGATCTCATGTTTACAATGTTTACTGAGGGAACAAATCAAGAGAGAAGGAGAGTCATTTCCTCTTAGACGTCTATGGGAGCAGAGGAGTCGCCCCCTGCTGGTCACTGCACAGAATGCAGCTTTAATACATGTTTCCACCAGGTCTATTCATATAACATACATGTTATACCTTTTAAGACTTGTTAATGTCGGCTAATCTATCGACTATTTTCCCGATTTGTCAACGATTGTTGACCATCGTGTTTGGCTACAACCATGGCCGTTTATTTCCATCCAATGACGTCTCTCACACGTTCACTTCCCCTGTCACCAGGGTCACGCCCCTTTCTCTGGAAGGGCCCCGTGACTTCGGCCCTTTCAGCGCCCCTACCATGTTGGATTTCAAAATGTATTTGAGTAACAGATTAACACAAATGTAATTATCATTATAAATACATGGAATAGTAATACCAAATGTAAGTGCGTTAAAAAGTGCAGAAAGCGTGTTGAGGATGCTCTCTGTCGACTAATCGCTGCAGCTGTAGTGCAGCGGCCTTCAGGTTGAAGAAGAGGGGCCAATGGCCCCCACCCTCTCAGGACAGTGGACCTCAGTGCTCGACGCCTCACGCTGGACAAGTGCTGCTTTGTGCGTGTGTGCGTGTGTGTGTGTTTGGTGGAGAGCAGAACGAAGCGGTGCCTTTAACCGAAGCTTCTTCTCCTCGTCATGTTTTGGAATATTCAGCGCCGTCTTCCTGTGTTGTTACAGATGTTTAGTGTGTGTCCTCTCGCTGTGACAGCGTGGCGCTACGACCGCTCGCTGCTGCACCCCTGGCCCCGCCCCTTCACACTGGCCCCGCCCCTTCACCCACGGCCCCGCCTTTATACGGAGCTTAATGTCGTGACTCCGTGGGACAAAGTAGTGGTGGATAATAAAACTATATTACAAGCAAATATAATAATGGATCATAATCCATCAACAGATATTGAAAGATCCCTTATTGGTTTAAAAGGTTTTATACCTTTTATTTAGGTATTTTAGCCAACGGCCGGATTTTCATTTGAACCACTATGAATTTTTGTTAAGATTGTAAATGTTGATCTGTTATTTCTTTAGTTTTTTCATAAAAACACAAAGGTGCTCTTTTAGTTATAATGAATTATTTGAAGTTGTGTAAAGCTCATATTTCTTCTATTTTTCTATTTATGTGAAAACTTATATTCAATTTTCGATTTTATCACTAAAACTCAATTTTACAGATTGCATTTGAATACATCACAGTAGTAGTCAACCTCTTAGCGGTTAGCCGTTTTTCAGTCCAGGAACCGATCCGATCAGATGTTTAATCAATACACTGAAGGCCTCACTGTGTGGAAACGCCGGGCATCATGGGTACAAAAACATACTCTGCTTCTCTCTTGATTTGTTTCCTCAGTAAACGTGAGTTTATGTCTCAGTCTCTAGTTTCAAGTCTTCTTCACGCAGCATGATGCTCATTTGGTGAATTGTGGTCCATTTAGAGTCAAACAGACCATAAAGCAGGGGACGCTTTAGGGAGGGGCTACATAATGATTGACAGGTCTCTAATAGACCATAAAGCAGGGGATGCTTTAGGGCGGGGCTACATAATGATTGACAGGTCTCTAATAGACCATAAAGCAGGGGACGCTTTAGGGCGGGGCTACACACTGATTGACAGGTCTCTAATAGACCATAAAGCAAGAGATGCTTTAGGGCGGGGCTACACGCTGATTGACAGGTCCCTGATTGACGCCTCCTCTCCCCTCTGCTGTTTCTCCTCAGACGGTGCCGACCGCACATCAACCATATGAGAGCAGGACCCGAGTCCGGCGGCGCTGGTTCAGAAGGCTCTCTGTCGACCGGCCCTTCTGATACCCCCCCCCCCTCTCCCTGCTCCACCAGAGGAGCGTGAGAGATACGACCGTCACAGCGGGTGCGAGGTAAACACACCTCCTGCTTCGGTGTGCGAACGGGCCGGCAGACAGGAGGCGCCGGGCCGTGAATCAGTGAATCAGTGAACCCGCACCTCCCCACCTCACCACCCCACAACCCCACTACACCTGCTCCCCGCACACGGACCACACGTCGCGGGATCCTTCAGGCCCGTAACAGTACCTCAGACCCCCAAACGAGACGAGAGGCCTGATCCTCTCACCGAGGATCCAAACAGAAGCAGAAGTCCTTGTTTGTATTGTGTGTTTTTATTGTTTACATAATGATGCTACTTTCAAAAGGGTACAGAGATGAATTTCAGGTTATGAGTCGCGTCGTATTTTGCGGCCCACCAGCTTTACGTCCCGCCAGTACGACAAACGTGCTTTTCCTTTATTTTCACAGCCAGCAGATAAAGACGTTGGCTTAGAGGGGGAGGGGGGAGGAAGAGGAGGAGGAGGAGGAGCAGATGTGTGAGGAGGGCTGAGAGGAAGAGATTGAGAAGGACACAGGATGTGGCAGAAGAAAGAAAGAAAGGAGCTGAGGCGACGCTGGAAAGGGAAGCGGATGTTTTAAACGTCGGGGGCGGGACCTCTGATGGGACGAAGGGGATTGAGGATGATGATGTCGTGCGTAGGAGGACGTGAGTTACGCATTGTCGATGCCGTATTAACTCTTTGAAGCCAGAGCCCCTTTGACGTCACCGTGCGTTCAGAGTGTGTTTGTTGTTTTTTAATGACATGATTGATGTCCACGCAGTCAGACGTAGGGCTCTTCCTCTTCATCTTCCTCTTCTTCTTCCTCCTCTTCTTCCTCTGAAGCAGCTGCGTGCTGCAACCAGGCGTCTCTCACAGGGCCGCTAGTGAGACGTGAGAAGCAGACGTTTAGGTTTCTTCTCGTGTCGCGTCGCCCTGTCAGTCCATGAAGGGTCTCTTTGGTTTCCCCAGAGACGCCCCTGCTGGCCGAACACGCTCACTGCAGGTCGATATCACAGCGGCTCAAGTGGGCTTTATTCTTTCTTTCTTTCTTTCTTTTATTCTTAACCTCACGGTTACTCTTTGCCTTGATACTCAACCTCAGTTTATTATGCCTTTATTAAGAAAAAGGATAATTGGTGTTGTTATTGTCTAGTTTCTTTCATTAGTTTGTTGCTATTCGGTAATGAACTTCCTCCCTCACTTGATACAGTGCGGCACACAAGCGGTGGGCGGCCATGTTGGATCCCTTAAAAAAGGGGTTAGGGAGTCGCTCCCTAAAAGGTCCACATCAGAGCTCATGCAAGTCCCAGCCCGAAAACACTACGTTAAACTTTAGATGCGGCGCCTCGACGTGTGTGCGCTGTGCGGAGGAACGAGATTCATTGTTTGTAAAAAACATGTTGTGTCATGACAAACAAAGCAAACACCTGAAGGCCGCTGTCGTTCTCCATTTGGGAAAAGGAGAATTCAGCCGGCTGCAATCTGCAGCTCCCCCACTAGAGGCTTCAGCGAGCTAAGCTCCGCCCACAAAACTCACGTCGCTCGTGTGCGTCGTGTGAACCAAACCACGAACCAAAACTTACAGTGGATCCAATTATTTATTGTTTTCTGTTTTTTTCCCTGTGCTGGTGATGCTTTTTCCTCATTTAGGTGAGATCTTATTTAAAGTACCGTTGGTATTAACACGCTGTGGCTGGTGACCATACGTACATCTCAAAAACTAACAGTCATTGTCGTTTGTTGTTGTTGAGCTATAACCTTGTTTTGTATCCGATGTCGGTGTCGAGCGTTTTAACGCGGTTAAACACCTCACGTATAAAGAGGCGTTGATTTATTAACCGAATATATAGTTTCATGTTTTGAAGAACGCAGCCGCGCCGCGGTTTCTTCTTCTTTGTCAAACCAACCGGAGGAAGTCGCTCCGCTTCGGCCGGGGACTATTTTCAGCGGCGGAAGGATCCACATGTGGTGCTCTAGTGAGTCAGAGTCAACTACACCGTGGTGGTGATGATGATGATGACGATGAAGAACAGTGAGACTCATCCGGGCGTTTCCATGGAGATCCGCCAGGCTTCCGTGGGATTGGCTGCCTTCGGTGACGTAATCAAAGGGACTATTGTTGCGGCGTTTTGATTTCCTGTGACGTCGCGCTGGAGTCGGAGCGGCGTCGGGGAGGTCGATGTTACTAACGTGTGCAGAGTTCTCTTCAAACCAAATGCGTAGTTGTTCAGTCTGGTTGTCCCGCTGCAGTATTACCGCGCAGAGGACGCCGCGGGATCCCAAAAACACGCCACGTACTTTGAGTGTCTTTTATTTCTGCGCTTCCGGTCGACGTGGGACGCCAAGACTTCCTCTTTTCTGTCTTTTGTTTTGTAAATTCAGCTGCAACGCTTCTCGTTTCCCTTAGTTTTATTTCATCAAAGAGCCGATGTCCTGTATTGACTGCAGGCTTACGTATATATTTGACAAAAGAATATTGTATGTTTAATAATAAAAAAAAACTCAAAAAATGACAAAAAAAAACTGAAGAAAATTGTGAAAAACAAAATAAATCTGAGGAGGGGATTGAAATAAACGTGTAATTTATACTTTGAATCTGCATGGGTCGTGTTTAGAATAACTAATGGCAGTGCCTTGTTTTGTACTCGAGGAGTAAAAATGTTTTTTTATACAAACGTTGAAATCAGGAATCAAATCCACGTGATCGAGTTATTGATCTTCATAAAGGACGGAAGAAGAAAACTAGTTTGTTTGAGGGGAATTCAACAAAACAACAATTATTTCATTATATGTCTGTCGTCACGGCAACGGTCAGAAACCCAAAGCGATTTGTTATCCTCTAATGTTGTAAAGTTATTGATCCGCCAGCAGGATCGATAAATAATCATATTCATCAATATTTGTCTTTTGTCTTCTGTTCTGCTAATATCACAGATACTATACATATTTATATATATATATACACACACACAATCATCTTGGGGACTGAGTGGGATTCATTGGAGGAAATCCAGATTTTAGGATCAGAATCAGAGTGAAAATTGAATGAAAGGTTTGTTTTGATTTACAGGGTAAATGTGCCGCCGTCGTGTTTTATAACATCTAACGTGATGAAACCTCCGATCTGAAGTCAGTGTGTGTGTGTGTGTGTGAATGCATCTGGGTGTGTTGATGGTACAATTTTAGTAAGAGAATTTTGTTAAAAAACCTTTCACCAAAAGTGTAGGCCTTCATGTACAAATACCACACTGATATGTATTAATACCACACAGAGAAGCATTACTACCACACTGACAAGTACTAATACCACACTGACAAGTACTAATTCCACACAGAGAAGTATTAATGCCACACTGAGAATATATTAATACCACACCGTGAAGTACTAATACCACACTGAGCAGTATTAATACCACACTGTGAAGTAGGAGTACATGTGTGTAGCTGAAGTATTGCAATCACACTGACCTCAGTATTCATTCTGAATGTCGGTGGTGAAATCTAACCCTAAATATTCCTTTATGTCTTGAACTCAATAAACTGTTTAGAGGGCGTGACGTAGAGAAATTAGTCATGTCGCGCCGCCGTGTGGATAACGTCGGTATTACATCACAGTGACGCCGTCCAGGTAAACCTGAACTGCAATTAAAACAGATATTATAAAACAGAAGAAAACTGACTTTGGTTTTCTTAACGTTTAACCATTTTAATACACATAATTCATTCGGGAAATACATATTTATTAAATTAAGAATACCTTGAACTGAAGAGCCTGAACTGCTCTATAGGAGATTTTCAGTAAATACAAAGAGGCTTTTTTAAATGAAAAACGTCGGTTCAGATAAGCTGCTTTGCTGCAGACACAATGTGTGTTGTTGTGAGGACGCTGGTGTCCACTGGGGGCGCCACTTGTGAAGTAAACGCTTGGTAAACAATGTAGAGTGAATGTGAAACATATTTATCTAGAATTTAAATATCAGACTGGTTTTTCTAGGTTTTCACAAGACAACGACCTAACAAATAGAGAGTGTGTGCGCGTGTGCCTGTGTGTGTGCGTGCGTGTGTGTGTGTGCGTGTGTGTGTGTGCCTGTGCGTGTGTGTGCGTGCCTGTGTGTGTGTGTGTGTGTGTGTGCGCGCGCGTGTGTGTGTGTGTGCGTGTGTGCGCGCGCGTGTGTGTTTGTGTTAACCCAGTTCCATGAGTGGGTCAGGGTTTGGGTTTATGATGCCTTCAGGAACACCTCGAGAATTCTATTATATTCTATTATTATGCACATCATCAAATGTGTTTTAGGACTGCAAACTAAGACAGGCGCTTTAACTTTAACTAAATTAAAAAAGAAAGAGATAAGATTGTAAGATAGATAATATTTATAATTACACTTTCTTTCTTCCGAGGTAAAGGAAGATTTAAGAATTTAACAAAATAGGTATAGGATGAATTTGCTTGTTAAATAAAGTTATTTTAAACATCACTATAAATAATAATTTAGTTTGTAGGTAAAGTAAGATTAGGTCTTTATGTATATCACAATTACCTATTTCGAGGACTGGTATTCTATATTTTAAGGTAAAGGAGGATTAAAAATGATCTTAGTCCGTCCTTATTTTTCCTTACACGGAATAAATTACATAAAAAACAGTTACTTTTTTTTAACTATACTTGTTTTTTGGAACCTAAGTATTTATATATATTTTTCATCTCCTTTCTTTTATTTACAGGCCTGTTTACCTTGCTGTCAGATTAATTAATACCATCCTCAATATGAACTAAAATCCAGAATACGGTACAACGTTTAAAAGCTAATTACAGACAAACGATTAATTGGAATTATTAAAACTAAGTGTTTGTAATTATTGGACAACTATAACATGTTTTCAAGGCATTGTTAATTTAATTGTGTAAATAAAAAAACTGTACAATTTAAATGTACACTATTTATAACAACGGTAAGCTTGAAGGTAAATAGCGTTTTATAAAAATATGGAAACATTTTTTGACACACTCCCTCATTGAATGTGGCCAAACGTTTGACCGATCATGTGTAATGTAGCCCGCGTTGTCCGTTTCTCCGATGGTCCCTGAATGCGGCGCCGGGCATCAGCCAGTGACGGGCTGGGCGGCGTAATGGGATGAATGGAGATTGCGTTGATTACGCGGAGGCGGCAGGAGGCGACAGGAGGCGGCGGAGGTTCCAGACGCTTCCCCGGTAACTCGCGCTGAGAGACGACCGAGGCGCCGCAGGAAGCGGGCGGACTTTTCACCGACCGGGCACCGCGGAGGGGACTCGCACCGTGTCGCAGTTCGTGGCGGTTTAGGGAAGAGGGGGCGCTGGGTTCCGTAGCGAGGACACCGGTCGGGAGAGGCGGACACAAACACGCACACACACACACACACCGACGGACGGGTCGGTTCCTCCAGCATCGGGCAGAGAAACAGGTAAGAAAGACCTCACCTGTCAGTCTGACTGTCTTTCTGTTGTTGTTGTTTTTAAACAACAACAACAGAATATATATATATATATATATATATATATATATATATATATATATATATATATATATGTTTGTGTGTTACTGCGAATGTGACGTCAGCACTTCTACCGTCAGTAGTTTTAACACCGATCATCACAAAGTCAGCGTGACTGACAGTTGGTGGCTAAGCTAAACTAAGCTAAGCTAACGTTAGCTTAGCAGTCACAGCACAGTATATTGTTTGTTTTTACTCTACGAACATTACCTTTTATTTGGCATTTAACTATTAATTTAACTTTTTACATAATAAACCTATTATGATGTGCGTATTTTAACGTGATGTACTCAGTACCAAGTTAATATAATAATAATAGTTCTTCCTCCACCTCTTGTGCTTTGTTACATTAATGGATGCAGTAAGAGTGTGATGGTCAAATGTTGAGGATTGAAAGAGGTTGAGAGCGGCAGTGCAATTATCATTTGTTACGAGGAGGCCGGCACCAGTAGCGTCCATGCAGGGAGGGGCGGGCAGGCCCCCACGGCCCCCACGGCCTCCACGGCCCCCATGGCCCCCACGGCCCCCATGGCCCCGACGGCCCCCATGGCCCCGACGGCCCCCATGGCCCCCACGGCCCCCACGGCCCCCATGGCCCCCATGGCCCCCACGGCCCCCACGGCCCTCACGGCCTGCACAGCCTGCACAGCCACTGGCTCCATGGAAACATGAAATATGTCAGCTTCCCGCCATGCTCACACGCGCTCACATGTGCACACATGCACACACACACGCTCACACACAAGGTTATAAAAAAAAAGTAAGAAAGCTTAAAGAAACTAGAATGAAGAGAACAATAAATCTAATCTAACGCTTTAACAGGACTTTAACAAGTGTTAAAGTTTTGGACTTTATTACGTAAGAAGTGTGAAGAGCAGCGGACGGGTTCTGGGTTCCCTCTGCAGAACAATGGCGGAGAACAACGTGGAACCCAACAGTAGTGAGCAGGATGTTCCTCATTCAAAAAGCCTTGGTGCCCGATAATGGTGTTAAATCTATCGGATTACTGCAAATATTTATTCTCTTCAATTTCATGTTGCATTCGCGTTTTGCAATTCAGTTCTTAATGAAATGAGAAAATAATCTTTTCATTTGTCAAATATTTGACTTGCACACAACAATATTTTCAGTCTTCCAAACTAATTCATGAAAGCAGTTATTACGGTTTGTCGTTTGTCCCGTTGCCCGGCAGCCATCTCCCCCCCCACCCTCGTTCCTTTGCCCTCCAGCTGCACGTGTGGCATTTCACCGCCGGCCCCAGAATGTGCCACCATGCCTTTATGGGGGGGGGGGCGCTGTGGTGGCTCACTAACCTCTGCGTGTTCCTGATCTTCCCCTCTCTGTCCGTCCACCCTGTTTCTGCTGTCCTTTGTCCCTCAGGCTCGCGGAGACAAAGGCTGTCTTCTGCTTGGACTTCTGTCTGTCTCTGTTTCGGTCTGTGACCCGGTAAGTTGTGTTGGTGTGGTTTGGTTCACTGTGTGCTGCCGCTCATTGTGCTTATTGTGCTTATTGCCGTCACCTACCAGCTTAAGTGTCTCCCACTGAATTCAAAGGACACACCCCGTCCCGTCCCGTCCCAGACGTTGCTTTCTGGCCTTCAGACGCAGCACACCAGCTGCTGGGACGATCGCTCTAACAGCTAACTGCTAGCATGCTGGCTATGAGTCACATCAGCTGCCTCCACGTTCACTCTTCATATGCAAACCTCATTTCAGAGGCAAACAGCTTCTTCTACAGCTGCTGCTTTATTCATTACTACAGATGTTCACCTGTCTGTCTTTCTGAAGCTTCAGATCGACTTCTGCCTGAATCAGTTATTATTATTATTATTATTATTACGGTTGTGAAGCTGCTCTTTGCGACTTAAAGATTTCTGTCCTCAAGAGTCTTCCCTCGGTGTGCCAACTGGGGTTTTAGTGGAGCTTTAGTTACTGCTGAGCCGCGCACACACACACACACACACACATTACGGTGGCCGGTAACACTGAAACCAGGCTAATGAAAGCAGCTTGATCTTAAGCTCCAACAGGAATCAGCGATCGCCTCCAAGACGTGTGACTTCCAGAGCCCATAATGTGCTTTACTGGATGTGGTGTTACTGGTTGTGGTTCTGCTTGTTGTGGTGTTACTGGTTGTGGTGCTACTGGTTGTAATGGCGGTCCTCATTGGCCTGCAGAGCAGCAGAGCAGCTTATGGACTGGTGCTGTGTGTCCTCCGCCTGCGTGACACGTCGAAGCAGCTGGACGCAGGAAGCTGTTGGTTTCCATTAATCAGATTAATGATTGAGAGTTTCTCCAGTGCAGCTTAGGAGGTCTGGCCCCGCCCCTCTGTTGGCCACGCCTCCTGCTGCCCCTCCTCTTGCTGGGCCTGACCTGACCTACTTTCTACCCTACCCAACCATCGGGGTCCTTGTGTCTCTAGACTCAGTTACAAACCTGGGAAACGACCATCGGGTTTGATGCTCGAGCAGAGACTTTGTGTCGTATGTGATGAACTTACGTGAGGACGTTCTCACTTTAGTGTGTTTGTGACACCCGTACACATCAGCAACGCACACACACAACACACACACACACGTCCTGTAGGATGAAGGAGCAGTAAATGGGTTTCTCATTCTCACTCATGTTCCAGCATGCTGCTGGCATTCCTGGCCCTCGCTTATCGCACACACACAACACACACAGGGCATTACCTCCACCTGTGCTGTAACGTCTGTACAGTTTGGAGAGCGAGTTGGAGCCCGGCGGTCTGGAGGGGATTAGCTGCAGCGTCAGAGTTGTGATGTTGTGCGTTTGTCGCCCCCCCCTCCTCGCACATGAACGAGACACACGGAGCGCAGCGTGGCGTTCGCACGTAGCTGCGTTTTGTCTCGCTCCCGCGTTGCTCCCTGTGGCGCTCACCAAGGCTACGGCTGCATTTAG
Organism: Apeltes quadracus; assembly: GCA_021346845.1. NCBI lineage: Eukaryota > Metazoa > Chordata > Actinopteri > Perciformes > Gasterosteidae > Apeltes > Apeltes quadracus. The sequence goes on along the minus strand of CM037918.1, from coordinate 21,592,980 downwards.
CGCGTCTCCGCCCGCCGCTGTTATTCTGGGAGGCAGCTGGTCACCGACAGCGAGACGGAACGCTGGCAGGAGGAAGGAGCAGAGGAGCTCTACGCGTTCTACAGGGCTTAGTCAGTGTCCTTGGAGGCACACTTGGTATTAAAGGGGATAGTTTGCTCCTCTTTAGCATCTGTGTGCTACGATAACTGCAAAAGATGTCCTCTGACCCCTGACCTTATTCAAAGAGAGCTTTCAATGATCACATGACCGTCTCGTCAATGTCGGGTTTATTAGGAGCACTTTAAGTTCAAACGGGTTCACTTCTTTAGTTTCAGGACGGAGGACTTCCCGCCCATCTGATCGTATTTATTTGTTGTTATTGCTGCTGTTATTTTGTCGGTCAGTTTGCATGAAACCAGCAGTGTGACTGACATCACAAGGTCTCTCTCTCTCCCTCTCCAGTGTGTCCTGTAGCCGCCATCATTCGGTGCTGTAAGGCCGAAATGTCTTCCAACGGAGACGTCAGCGACCCGGGGAGCTCGGGCAGCTTCTGGGAGGTACACACACACACACACACACACACACACACACACACACACACACACACACACACACTGTCCGTATCACGCTGCTCTTTCATGAATCACAAAGCGAAGTGAGTCCGGCTTCTGTCGCTGGTTCCTCTGCAGCCGGGGAACTACAAGCGGACGGTGAAGCGGATCGACGACGGCCACCGGCTGTGCAACGAGGTGGTCAGCTGCTTCCAAGAGAGGGCCAAGATCGAGAAGAGCTACGCCCTGCAGCTGAGCGACTGGGCCAAGAGGTGGAGGGGCGCGGTGGAGAGAGGTGAGCAGAACGCGACAAGGACGATTCGGCCTAAGTGAGTCACAGGAAGTGTGCGTTAAGAAGCCTCCTCCCCCTCAGGTCCTCAGTACGGCACGCTGGAGAAGGCGTGGCACGCCTTCATGCAGGCGGCCGACCGCCTCAGCGAGCTGCACCTGGAGCTGCGCGAGCGGCTGGCGTGTGAAGACGGCGAGAAGGTGCGCAGCTGGCAGAAGGACGCCTTCCACAAGCAGATGATGGGCGGCTTCAAGGAGACCAAGGACGCGGACGACGGCTTCCGCAAGGCGCAGAAGCCGTGGGTCCGCAAGCTGAAGGAGGTGAGCGGCGCGTCGCCGTCGTTACGGCCCACATGGGACGGGGGACCGATTGATACGCACACCATCAATTACTTCACACTTTGAGTCTTTGCACGATAACAGCGTCATCTTGTAGAAAACAAAACACTCATTTTTACCGAGTATCGCTTGAACGCACCATGCAAGTCTACTCGACCTTCGCTAACGAAGCTTTGAGCCTCCCTACAAGTCGCTGATGTCACAGAGAAGTGCATGATGGGAATAAATCCTCATCTCTGGTGTACTACAGAAGAGACGCAGTGTTTTTTAAGAACGCTGAAGATGATTAATGGAAGAAAACCCCATCGAACAGCTCCTCAACGTGCGTGTTTGTTTGTGTGCGTCCAGGTGGACGCCAGTAAGAAGAGCTACCATCAGGCCAAGAAGGAGGAGTGGACGGCGCTCACCAGGGAAACGCACGCCAAGGCCGACCCGACCAAGTCTCAGGAGGAAGTCCGCAAGTTCACCACCCGAGCGGAGCGCTGCAGCGAGGAGGCCGACAAGGTGTGAAGCTCACGCAGACACACACGCACACAAACACGCACAGACACGCACAAGGCACCAGGCGGGTGTGTCACAGTCCAGAGGAACATTCCTGTGTGTTGAGAAACGTGACCCGGCTTGTCTGACAGAAAGCTGCAGGTAATTTAACGCGGCAGCAAATCAAGTTTAGAGCCTCAAAGGATCCGCTTCACTTTCCAGCTTCATGTGGAACATTTAGGCCCGTGTGCCTTTGTGAAGGGAAATAATGAGTGTGTGTGTGCGTGTGTGTGTGTGTGTGTGTGTGCGTGTGTGTGTGTGCCAGATGAAGCAGCGCTACACGAAGGCCCTGGAGGAGCTGAACCGCTGTAACCCGCGCTACATGGAGGACATGGAGCAGGTGTTCGACCTGACGCAGGACGCCGAGCGCAGGAGGCTGCGCTTCTTTAAAGAAGTGCTGCTGGACATCCACACACACCTGGACCTGTCTGTCAGGGACGGGTACGACACACACACACACACACGCACACTGAGCCCCGCGGTCGGGGGATTCACGGAGTTGTGCAGAAATGTCGAGGTTTAAACGAGTGTGTGTGTTTGTGTACTCAAGAGTTAATAGAGAACCGGGCATTAACCATTGACCCTCTCGTTCTATTTAAACAAGAAGCTGTTACAACAGGAATCGTTGTCCAAATATCGAACAAAAACCTAATGTCTAAGCTAAGCGATGCAAGGAATGTGACAGTCACCCATTTACACCTCAACCACATCTGTTATTAGCAGAACGTTCTAAATCAGAGCGGAAACCATTAGAATCTAATGTTTGACATGTGATCTGCCGTCTCCAATGAAAATCAATCAAACGTCTCATTGCAGACTGCAGGTCCAGAGAGATGCAGACAGAACTTTGATGATGATGATGATGATTGACAGTCCTTTTGTCCAACAGGTTCAAAGGCCTGTACCGGGACCTGGGTCAGACCATCCAGGCAGCCAACGACGCCGAAGACCTGCGATGGTGGAGGAACGCCCACGGGCCGGGCACGAGCATGAACTGGCCCCAGTTTGAGGTGTGTGTGTGTGTGTGTGTGTGTGTGTGTGTGTGTGTGTGTGAGAGAACACGTGGCTCATTTCAGCACATTGAGCAGCGCGGCGCTCGAGTCCTCCTGAATACTAAACGGGCTGCTGGTCAAAGCCCTGCTGTGTGACTGAGTGTGTGAGTGGGCTCAGGAATGTCTACACACACACACACACACACACACACACACACATTCCTCTGCACACTCGTTATCAGGTTCCTTCATGATTTCACAGATTATTATTATTATTTGATCAATCGGTGTCCTTCATTTTGATCAGCGAGGAGATCTGACTAATTCCTACAAGCCACTTTATTTAACAGCAGTTGACACATGAGACGTCTGGACTTTTTCCCACGTTGATTCAAAGCTGCGGTTTTTCTCCCTTAACACCTTTAGAGTGTATTTAGTTCTATTGAATTTGTGTGTGCATGCGGCTTGTGAGGCTGTGTTACTGTGAGTCTGGTGACAGTCATGTGACCGCGTGGCTTCAGGCTGATGGTTGGAGACCTCGATGAGAGAATCCAGCTCTCGGGCAGAAGGAAGTCAGCAGGGTGCAGGTGGGAGGGGAACATCTTCACATGTGTCCTGCATGTGTTCAAAAAGAGAAAAGAATCTTCTCCGACGTTCCCACAGCGAACAGAGAGCCATTGTCCCAGAGCACACACACACGCACACATGCACACATGCACAAGCACGCACGCACGCACGCACGCACACACACACACACACACACACACACACACACACACACAGTTGTTTTTCTGTGCTTGTGAGGACTCCTCCTTGAGTGGAATTATTCATCATTTTAAATCCTGCTGTAGTTTGTAATGAGGTTGCGGTGAGATCACGTGCGCGTCCTACTCGTGCACGTGCTCGCGTCCCTCTGAGCGCCGTCTGTCCTCTGCACACAGGAGTGGTCTCCGGAGGCCAGTCGCTCCATCAGCAGGAAGGAGCGAGCAGGACGCCAGGAGGACAACGTGGTCACCCTCACCAACATCGTGTCCTCGAGCGGAGGCGACGCCCCGCCCAGCCCCATCGCCATGGAGACCAGCAGGTAGGACACACACACACACAGGGTAAAGGGGGCATTTGCATGGAGTGTAGTGTGTCGGTGAGGAGATAATATCCTACACGTGCACTCTAACGTGTGTGTGTGTGTGTGTGCGTGTGCGTGCGTGCGCGCGTGCGTGTCAGGGGGAAGGATTACTCGTCAGACTGGTCCGACGAGGAGAGTCCTCCGAAGGTGCAGGCGGTGAACGGCGTGATGGAGGAGGAGCACGAGGAGGAGGCTCAGGTAGAGGGGGTGCAAGTCCGAGCGCTCTATGATTACACGGGCCAGGAGGCCGATGAGCTCAGCTTTAAAGCAGGTACGACCGCCTCCTCACACTTCGGGGGGGGGTTCTGTCCTTTTCATTAAAATACTTTTAAATTACAAAAAGCAGGCCCACTGCATGAAAGCCCAGTTATTAAAATGTTTCTTCTTTTTCAGGATAAATGTAAAAAGTGTTGCTTTACATTAATTTCTGAAGCGTTGTTCGTCTGATGGCGCCGTGTGACCTTCCTCCCTGCAGGCGAGGAGCTGCTGAAGATGAGCGAGGAGGACGAGCAGGGCTGGTGCAGAGGACGGCTGAGCGGCGGCCAGGTCGGCCTCTACCCCGCCAACTACGTCCAGCCCGCCTCCTCCTGATGCCCCGCCCCCTCTCCGCTCACCCGGCCGACGTTTCAGCCGCACCCGAGACGCCGGGACCAATCAAAAGCTTCCGGCGCCGCCGGTGACACCCGGAAGTTTAACGGACTCTAAAACCCGTGAGAGTTTGTGTTTGGACAAGCGGCCATGTTGCTTTGTGGCGTCCAGCGGCGTGCGAGGTGGACGCTGTGGGAGAACACGGGACGTTGTTGCTTCTGCTCGCCGCCATGCAGTTCACTTTTTAGAGTCACAAAATCCACATGAAAGCAAAAAGGAGAAAACCCGGCTGATTGGCTGAAACATCTGTCAATCAAACACATGCTTCTTTCTAAAGAAATGGCTTTGGCATTGTGGTGAATCTGCTTGCTTTCGTTTCGGGCTTGGAAAGGATAAAGCCTTCAGCCTGTTAGCTTAGCATAGCTTAGCTTAAAGACTTCTGGAATTTTAAGTCCAGTTCATTTTTTCATTGAATGTTCCACGAGCACTTCTACAGTTACCAACCGTTTCAGGAAGTATTTGTTTTCTTGTTTACTTTGACTCTTAATGTAAATGTAAAACAAGAATCACCTGACCTGTCACTTTCTCTAAGCCCCGCCCACAGCTGCTAGTCCGTGGAGCAGAGCCGGGTAGTTGGCGAGACCTTGGTCGGAGCTGGCTGATGCGACGCAATGATTGACCAGTCTGCGTCTAGGGGCGGGACTTAGCGAGTGGTCAGTCACACGGTTGTTTGTTGACCGTTGGAGGAGCATCTCAGTCGTCAACACCAAGGAAGCATTTAGTTGTTTATGCACCAGATACTAAAACTATGGTTTTATTAAAGTCATAGAGTTCTCATCATTAAATAAAATCACATTTTTGTGTGGGCGGGCGGTCGTTGAACCAGTGGCCGTTTGAGGAACTGCAGCTTGAGGCGCCTCTTTGTCTTCGTCGTCTCCGCTCAGCAGTTCGTGAAACAAAAACCCTGTCGGTGCCTTAAGCATGCGTGAGGAACCACTGCTCCCATAGCAACCAGACTCGAGGCTTTTGATTGGCTCGTTCAGCTCGACATCGTTACGCTTCAGTTTATCTGGGATGGTTTTTAATGTGGTACCTGTACGTTTGTATCAAGTCAACGGTGATTATTGATGCTTAAACTGTTTCCTTTTGTTAAAGAATAGCATTTTTACAGTCAACCTTCGTACTTCCTAATTTATTCTCTTCTTTAATTTAGTGACTATTTCTTCATTTCAGGGCGGAGAAAGTAAAGCTGACTTTTAGATTTGGGTGGTTTTGTAGTTTTAGTTTAGTCTGCGATCTCAAAGCACTTCAATCATGTGGAATGATCAATAATATGTGACGACGTCTTCCCAGAAATGGGGTTTTGTTTCCCTTTTTAAATTTTTATTTGGGGGAAACTCCTGCGACTGCTAACCAGCCATTAATAAGAGATATAGTCATAAAACGCTTCATGGCTGCTTCTTTCTTCTTCTTTAAGACATCATTACGTGTACAGAACAAATTAGGAAGCAGCAATAAAAAGATTTCTTCACGGGGAGGTTTGTCTTTTGTCCACGAAAAATGTTTTCAGAAGTTTTAGGTAGAAAAATGTCAGAAGTTCAGAAAATATTTTGAAGAAAAGTTTTTGTAGAGAAAATGTATTTTGTAAATTGTTAAAAGATTTTATTTTGGGAGGAAAAAATGTTTAAAAAAAATTCTTGGGTAGAAAAGCGTTTAGGAAAAAAGGTTTGGTTGCAAGAAACAGGCCAAAAATGTTATGTTGAAACATTTTACTAGTTTTAATTAGATTTTTTCACACATGCTATATAAGTATTGAGTTGTTCTAATGCTAAATCAATTGCTTGTTTAAATCAGAAAATGTACATTTATTAGCCCAATAGAACGTGTTGAGGTCACACCCACAGTGCGAGGTCTGGTGAGGTTGGTGACTGCAGCACCACCTGGTGGTTACTTACTACTCAGAACTCAGAACTGAAAAATCAGCAGACAGTTTTATTAAATTGACAAATTTGTACCTGTACAGCAAAATCAAACTTCACAATGGTAAATCTCTTACGTCATTTCACATAATAATGGTAAAAGGAAAAATCACATCTTTGTTTCCATCAGCTTTCAGCTTAAAAAGTTTTCACCAATAATTCAGAACAATAAAAGTTCTGCTTCGTTAATGTTTAGAAATGAGCAGAAAACATCGGGTTTATTCACATTATTTATCTGTTTGGTTTTAAATAATTCACATATATTTCAACGAAAAAGTTGTTGTTGTGATGTCACCACAACGTAGATGTGACAAGAGTTAAAGTGCAAAATTAAATATTCAAGCAGAAAAGAACAATGTTGGCACTTCTTACTGTGAAGTAATTCACCTGCAAGAGAAGAAACATTTCTCAAAAGTCTGTCAAAGTAAAAGACAAACATCTTATCTCCGGGTTTCCAAAAGCCAAACATTCTGTGTGACTTTCCTCAGTTCTGATTGAACTATTTGATGTTTTTTTCTAACACACATGGTCATGTGACTGTGGTCAGTACAGATGCTTCTGGTCATGTGAGTCACATCTGTTTAATTGAATGTATGACATATATATCTGATTTTTTTTAAAGAAGCGTACCCTGCTTTATGGTCTATAATATAGACTATTATGGTCTATAACAGACCATAAAGCAGACGCTATATGAACAGAGCCATGCTGGTGGCGTCCCCCCAGACTGCAGCCTCTATGCTAAGCTAGGCTAATCAGCCATCACACGCGGGATAGTTTTCCTCCTTCTGTGTAAAACGGCATTTTAAAAGTGAATTATGCCAATTTCAGACTTGTTTTGATTCATTTAGGTTATTTACCATTTGTGCTCATGGAGGAGTGTAAACCCCTTTTCAGTAATGAAACTTAGCTTCACATGCTAACGCTGTTAGCAACAGCATGACCTTCAGCACTTTATCAGACAAATGAAAATAAATGAACCTTGCACACAGAAAACCTGCAGTTTCGTTTTGTTTGGATGTAAAAGTTTCTGTGTCACGTGACGGATTATGTCGGGGGGGTCGCATGGCAACACTTTCCAGAAAAGCCCCAAATCTTGACGTGGACAGCTGAGCCGGGAACGAGGGAGGGAAAAAGTTTTAACCAGCACGTCATAAAGATTTAAACCCCGAAGGTTTGCGTGTCCTTCAGCGACTTCCTGTTGCTCTTCATGCTCCAGTCTTCGGTTGAACGTCAGGCAGGAACACGGGAAAAAACATGACCTCAGCCTCACGAACAGCGCTTAAAAGATCCAATCCGACCGCTCAGAACATCCCCGGACGGAAAAAACGAGCACATTTAAAATAAAAAGATCAGTTTGCGCCCAAGTGAGGATTTTTTGGATTTTTTTTTTCATCAGCAGCAGGATAAATTGAGGAGCTCCACGTGTAGTTGCGGGCGTTGGCACTGTGCAGGACGGCTGGTTGGCAGAGCAGGAGGGGGAGGAGTCAGAGCGAGGTGGGAGGAGTCGAGCCCCTCGTCCTCTACCGGTCCTTCAGTTCTCTCGTCACCTGCTTGGTGATGCGACCGCACAGCAGCCCCACCAGGAAGAGCACGCACACGCTCAGCGCGATCATCAGCAGGATGTAGTTCTTGGAGGGCGACGTCATCACCTGCACGGCCAGGTCTGAGAAGCCCTCCGCCGGCGCCACCTGCAGGACGGAAAACACAGGTGCTCGTGATGACTGGTGGCGGACGTGGCCACTTTCTGGAAGGATGCTGTGAAGCGACCGGTGAACAAAGCAGGACTTATTTGCAAGAGTGACCTGTCAATCAGCGAGTAGCCCCGCCCTAAAGCATCCGCTGCTTCATGGACCATAATTCACTAAATGAGCATCATGCTGATTGAAGAAGACTTGAAACTAGAGGCTGAGACGATAAACTCATGTTTACAATGTTTACTGAGGGAATAAATCCAGAGAGAAGTGGAGTCATTTCCTCATAGACGTCTATGGGAGCAGAGGAGTCGCCCCCTGCTGGTCACTACAGAGAATGATGCTTCAAGCTGCCACTGTGGGACAAATGACGGATTATCTCATATTAACGTTGCCTTGAGATTTACTAACTGAGTTTTAAGTAGTAGAAGCCTCCTCCTCCTCCTCACCTTTGCGGCGTAGCTCCACATGTCGATGCGGTCTTGGAGTCTTTTCTTGCACTCCGGCTGCAGGCGAACCCTCTTGTCCTGCAGCGCCTCCATCAGGCATGACATCTCTGCCGGACAGACGGAGCGACGCGTTAAAACAAACCCAACAAACATGGCGGAGCAGCATCCCGACCCGTCATCCTGTGAGAGGTCACCCACGTCTTCCCCTGCCCGGCGTGATGGCGGCGCAGTGGTGCTTGAGGTCCAGAGCGCACGCCGTGTGCAGCACCGGGTCCACGAAGATGTCCGCCTTGCTCTCCTTCAGCATGTTCAGGACCTCCTGAGACGGGACCCGGCTTGTTATTGCATCGTTATCACTAATCAACTTACTTTTAAGGATCTTTTTACCTTTTTACAGGCCTCCTGTTTGATTTTCAGCAGGTTGACTTTGAGACATTCCTCCACCTGGCCGGTCTGCTCCTGAGCTGCCGCCTCCTCCGCACACAGCCGGGAGATCTGCAGGAGGACGTGCAGATAGGAGAGGAGAAACAGGAAGCAGGAGTGGAAGTGTGTGTGTGTGTGTGTGTGTGTGCGTACCTCGTCCGTGCAGTGCACCTGCAGCTGCGGGTCCAGTCTGTAATCCAGTGCCGACTCCTGGAGGATCACTCTGATCTGGTCCTCGCAGTCTGGAGACAACCTCTGAACCAAAGAGCCGGTTTAACACATTCAAAGACACAGCTTTATATGATGGACTGTCGACGGAGGCGTGAGCGTGGAGGGGTCAGTAGGGTGGCTGGGGGGGGGGGGCGGAGGTGTGGACTCACCTGGTCGGCGTACTTGAGCTTCAGGCAGCCGATCACCTGACCCTCCAGCTCGCTCTCCTCCGTCACCTTGTTCAGGATCGACTGGCAGAACTTGGGGATGTCGGCTCGACACGCTTTCCTCAACACGGGGTTCAACCTGTAGTCTGGAGGAGGAGGTGGGGGTGAGGAAGAGGAGGAAGAAGAAGTGGGGAGGGACAGAGTCACTCACCCGTGTTCTGGGTGATCTGCCTCTTGGTGATCATCTGCTTGCACTTTGGATCCATCAGCTCGCTGTTCTTGTTCTGCTTCAGGCACTGCAGGAGGCTCCTGGCGTCGGCGTCGCCGCAGAAACGCTGCAGGAGACGTTCGATTGCATCAACAAGCGAGGCCGCCTCAGGGGTCACGTGACCTCGCACTGAAGGGACTCATTGATCACGATTATAAAAAGAAAGAAATGACACGTTTAATTATGTGAGACCACTTCCTCCATCGCTTTCCTCCTTTTAGCCCCGCCCACCTTGATCATCTGCTTGCAGACTCTCATCAGCTGGTAGTCGAGCTCGGGGTCGGTCATCTCCACCTCCTGAAGCCTGAAGATCCTCTGATGGCAGCGCTGACTGAGCTGCTTCTTCTGCTCCTTCAGACACTCGATCATCTGAGGGGGGAGGGGAGGGGCAAAGTTTAACACCGCCAACACCAGCAGGAGGCCCCGTCTCCCCAGATGTTCCTCCTCACCTGGGCGTTGCCGAAGGCCACGTTGGGGCACAGCCGGCTGATGTCGGACTTACAGGGATCGTAGAGCTCCGGCTCCAACCGGATGTCCTCCGACTGAAGAGGGTGAGAGGGGGGGAGGGGCGAGGGTGGGGGGGGCCATCACTGACATCACGCTCGGCTTTATGGGCCACATCGCTTTTGGACAGAATTACGCTAATCAGTTACTCTCATGAATCGAAAACACGGTGAAAGTTCAGCATTAAAACAACGCCGTGGTTTAAGCCTGTCAATCACAGTGAGAGACGCAGAGTGTGTGTGTGTGTGTGTGCGTGCGTGCGTGTGAGCGTGCGTGCTACCATCTCCAGCTCCTCCACCCGCAGCTGTTTACGGCACTTGAGTGAAACGCGCTGCTCTCGGACCTCCTGCAGCGTGTCGTTCTTCACCGTGGTGCTGAGGCAGATGACCACGTCCACCCTGCGGGTCCAGTGATGAGATCAATAACGACATGTGATCAATCAGACCTCGAGCGTCCTCAAAAGCTCCTCGTATTAACTGTACGGTTGCAGTTTTCCTGTAAATCCTGTAACTCACTTTTTCTTAATGTTCGGACACAGACGCAGGACGTCCTCCTTGCAGGCCATCTTGAACTTATACGAGAAGCGGAAGTCCTTCATCTGAACCTGAAAGTTACTCGTACTTATTATTGGTGATCGGTCACATGATGACTGAACCGTTAAAGCAAACACACGACTACAATAACTCATATCGTCATATGTGCGATCACAATAAGTCAGTGTTTGATTTGATGCCGTCTTTGTAAAAAAAAGAACAACTAAAAAGTGAGGGGCGTTGTCACGGTAACCGACCAGCTGGAAGTGCGTGACGCCAACCGAACACTTGTCGTTCATCTCCTTCTGGTGTTTGTTCTGAACCAAACACTCCATCAGGTCCCCGGTATCGATCTGGATGTCAGCTACGTCCTACACACACACACACACACACACACACACACACACACACAGATTTAGATTGATGCAACGTTCGCTTCTCACGTCTTTGTTTTACAGGTATCTCATTGGCTGTTTGAACCAGTGACAGATGCAGATTTACACCATTGTTTCCACGCTCTTCCTGTTGTCCACACATACTCACATGGCAGTGGGCCTGCGTGACGGCCTCACAGGCTCGGATGAGCAGAGCGTCGATCTGGATGTCCTGCAGAGCGACAGGAAGTTGTTCAGCAGGAGGTTCAACAGGTGAGACAAACAGTCGGTGACCTTTAACATCAGTGACCTCCGACTCCAGCTCGGTCAGGTTGCCCACGACCTCCCTGCAGGCGGAGACCAGGTCCTCCAGGTGGTCCTGGAGACACTCGAGCTCCTGAGCACACACGGGGACAAAGTCCACACGATTCATATTCAAAAGGTTTAAAACATTTCATTTGAAGCCTCTTTAAATTATTTTAAGCGTTGCTTTCTTTTTAAAGGAGTTTCCTTATTAGTTTGTGACAATGTCAATCAGCGAGTAGCCCCGCCCTCAAGCACCTCCTGCTTTATGGTCAGTTTGACTCTACATGGACCATAATTCACTAAATGAGCATCATGCTGCATTGAAGAAGACTTGGAACTAGAGACTGTGACCATAAACTCATGTTTACAATTAATCAAGAGAGAGAGAGTAATTTCCTCGTAGACATCTATGGGACCTGAGAAGTCGCCCCCTGCTGGTCACTGCAGAGAATACAGCTTTAATCTTGAAGCTTTGACCTCCTGGTTGCATTAAATATCTGCAGCATCATGTAGCGTCATGTAGCATCATGTAGTTTCATGTAGCTTCATGTAGCGTCATGTAGCTTCATGTAGCTTCACGTAGCATCACGTAGCATCATGTAGCTTCATGTAGCATCATGTAGCATCATGTAGCTTCATGTAGCATCATGTAGCATCATGTAGCATCATGTAGCTTCATGTAGCATCATGTAGCATCATGTAGCATCATGTAGCATCATGTACCTGTCCAGCGTCCGTCTTCTCGCTGCACCA
>CM037918.1:21545917-21565917 GCA_021346845.1 Apeltes quadracus | reverse complement strand
CGTCTATTTATTCATAATAATGGAACGCCTCCATGCAGTTACACCGTCTTGTACAGTAGGTGGCAGCACGCACCCTTAACGTTGGTTTGCAGTCCCCCATTATTTCGAAGAAGACGTTTTTTTTCGCGGTCATGTGACAGCAGGAGAAGACCCTGTGATACGCTGCTGGAAGTAGAATGAACCCGAAATAAACCGTCAACAACACCGGAAGGCTAGCGATTGCTAACGTTGGGAGGAAAAGTCTGTTAGCGTCTCGTTCACGGAATAAGACAAGGCGCCTCTCGTCGCGCTGCGGGCCGCTGATTTCCCCTCAACCTACGGACCAAAATGACGGCGGCGGTGTTTTTCGGGTGCACCTTCATCGCCTTCGGGCCGGCCATCGCCCTGTTCCTGTTCACTATCGCACGGGAGCCGCTAAGGGTCATTTTCCTCATAGCGGGGTGAGACTTTAATCTGTATTTAAATAAACAGTGGTGTGAAAATTAAAAGGCGTCTTCATCACAAATATTGCGTTCAGTTAAGAGTCAGAACAGTCATAGTTAGCCTGCTAGCAAGTAAGACTCCTACATTATCTAGCAAGCAGGCAACATTAGCTAGCAAGCAGGCAACATTAGCTAGCAAGCAGGCAACATTAGCTAGCAAGCAGGCAACATTAGCTAGCAAGCAGGCAACATTAGCTAGCAAGCAGGCAACATTAGCTAGCAAGCAGGCAACATTAGCTAGCAAGCAGGCAACATTAAACTAGCTAGAAGACTAAAATGGCTTGCAAGAAGGCTAACGTTACATCAGTTAGCTATCAAGATGTATGAGCCAGCAATAATAAGTTATATTGACATTCGTAACATTTAACAAAAATGTATGAAATGTATGATTTTTATTTTAAACATCTTTTAGACAAACAAAGCCGAGCACGGTAAACAAACATTTAGCTGCTATGTACAGATGCAAACATATGTTAAAAGGTATGTGAAATAAAACAGTGAAGTTTGTATACACTAAAACCTCCCATGGTTAAAGTACCATGTGTTTAAGTTATCACCGTTAAATATAATTATTTATTGTTTTAGATTAAATCTGATTTACTGTGTGACTTTTCGGATTATACAATCTCAAGATCAGTCGGTTTGATTATTATAATATCATGTCATATGTAATTACGTCATCACATCATATCACACGTGCGTCATGTCAGAAGGTGGAGCAAGTGTCCACTCCAGCACATTTATTTACACTCTCGAGCCTCAATTCCTCATCCACTTCTAGACATTTATGTAAAGAAAAGCTCAATAAATATGCTGTAAATGACGTCGATTGGACTGAAATGAGAATAAAGAACCCGTTCACCGTTGCCTTATGGTGAGGTTACATTCTCCATGTGACTGGTTGTGCCCCCTCCCTCCCCAGAGCGTTTTTCTGGCTGGTGTCCCTGCTGCTGGCCTCTCTGGTTTGGTTCATCTCCGTTCAGATCAGCAACAAGGACAGCGCCGCCCAGCAGAAGGGCCTCCTCATCTTCGGCGTGGTCCTGTCCGTCCTGCTGCAGGAGACTTTCCGCTTCGCCTACTACAAGCTGCTCAAGTGAGTCCGCTCTTCTGCAGAGTTACCCACAATTCATAGCAACCACCCGAAAACCCCCCGGTGGGAGGCGTAAGAATAAAAAGGTTGTGTTTTAGTTTACACATGAAACTAGAGATGGAACAAGAAGTCAGAGGAATGTGAGCAGATGTTATCCCTCAATTTAGTTTATTGGTTTACTTATTTATTCATTATTAACTTAAAGTGGTTTTGATAGAAAATGAGTAAATAAATAACGCCACATATAAGCGGAAAGACATGAACTCACTTTTTATAACATACCAAAACTGCTAAACAAGATGTCTAAAGTCAGAATTTACAGATAATTGAACTAACTTGTAGATAAATCAATAATGAAAATATAGTTCTAGCCGCCTCCCCCTCAAAAGATTTGAAATAAAATTGTTTTGTACATTTTGGTTTCATTTACTTAGGCGTAATGAAAGAAATATTCGGTGACAACTCGCCATGTTGATGTGTCCTTTGTTTCCTGCAGGAAAGCCAATGAAGGCCTCCTCACCCTCAGCCAGGAGGAAACCATGCCCATCTCCATCCGCCAGCTCGCCTACGGTACCGCCCAAGTCATGCTTAGCCTACTGTGATGGTGGTGGTAGTTCTGCTTTGCAATGAAGCATGTTTGTCTCCTCAGTGTCAGTGTTTATTAGTTCTGTTGTGTTTATTAGACTGAAGTTCGGCGCTTGTCTCCTCAGTGTCGGGCCTTGGCTTCGGCTTCATGAGCGGAGCGTTCTCGGTGGTGAACATCCTGGCGGACTCGGTGGGGCCGGGAACCATCGGGATCCACGGAGACTCTCAGCACTACTTCCTGTCCTCAGGTACTGACGCGGGCAGCCCCACGCTCAAACTCATCGAGTCTTTCCCCAAACTAAAGCCCTCCCTCCCGGTCTGCAGCCTTCATGACGATGGCCATCATCCTGCTGCACATGTTCTGGGGAGTCATCTTCTTTGATGGCTGTGAGAAGCAGCGCTGGTGGGCCGTGGCTGCTGTCGTGGTCAGCCACCTCGTCGTCTCCTGTCTGGTGAGTGCTGCATTCTCTGTAGTGACTAGCAGGAGGCGACTCCTCTGGTCCCATAGACGTCTATGAGAAAATAAAGCTACTTCTTTGTTTCCTCAGTAAACATTTTAAACGTAAGTTTTATGATCTCAATCTCCAGGGGGGGGCTGCACGCTGATTGATTCTTGCCAAGATCATTTTTGCCATTTCTTAATTCTCACTTTCAATTTTAATATTTGAGAGTTTCAGTGTGAAGTACATTCTCCACCTGTAAATACTTTCAGACATTCCACATCTTTATTTAAATGAAATTGTTTGTTAATTTCAAAATGAAACCTTATGGCTTGTCCTGTTGGTTTGTCCCCCTTCCCCCCTCAGACCTTCCAGAACCCGGAGTACGTGGGCAGCCTGGTGCCCACTTACGTCATTCTGCTGGTGATGGCCGCCTGGGCCTTCCACGCCGCCGGCGGCTCCCTGAGGAACCTCAAGCTCTGCCTCACCTGCAAGGACACCGACTTCCTGCTCGCCAACCACCGGCCCAGATAACGCTGCGCGGGACTGTCACACACACACACACACACACGGTTTAATCTTAAAGTGGGCGGCAATTCCTGGAAGGAAAACGACAAAAGAAAAGATTATTTTTGTTTCATGTCAGTTGCTCTGTTTCTTTTTCCGTCTTTCTTTTCGTATAATGAGGTTAACCTAAAAAAAAAAGAAATTAAATCTGCACATGCGGTTGAAGGTGTCCGCTGTTTGTCGCCTGATGCTCCAAAACACAGTCGAATACTGTTTTTGACATTCTGTACATATTCCTAAAACTGATATTTTCTAGGTTCACATCTTCTGAATTATCATCTATGAACAAAAATCTTTTTGTACATATTTATGATTTTTAAAATCCCCGATGTGTAGATAGTTTTCCACCTTTTTATTCACAATGTCGTTGGTCTGTTTAAATAAGTTGCCTTTGATTTGAAATGAGCTTCAGTGTTTTTTTTTTTTTTTTTTCAAGCTATCATCGTGATTCCTTTTTTTTATTATTCCATGCTTGAAGAGGAAGTGCTGATTGTGAAATTCCATGTTCAAAAATCACACCATGGCATGTTCTTGTTTATTCCTCTTCATGTGCCTTGGATCCAAAAACATTTTCAACATAAAAGAACTGTTTTAAACTCATTCAGCCGTCTTATTCATGACAAACACAAGTTCTCCCCCCCCCCCCCCCCCCCCCCCCCCCCCTCACACTCTACAGACAAGAGGTCATTTAAATAAAGCAGCTTGTGATTTGGGCTTTCAGAAGGGGATTGGACAGGAAGTCAAGTCATCAACACAATTAGTCAATTGCTGTGTATTTCTAACCTAATTATTGAATTCTGACTATTTTATTTGTAATGTGATTTGCTCAGGTCTGTAGATGGAGATGAAAGTATCACTTATTTAAAGTTCCTGTTTGATTCTTTAATTCTGTTTTTATTCTGGTTGATCAACCCATTCAGGTCAAAGGTCACTGGCCCCATACAACAGGTGTTCAATGACCCAGATGGTAGTTCTAGCTTCAAGAGGAGCTACCAAACACATGTGACCTGACTAACGAAAGGTGTTAAGTTACAGTAGATCAAAAGTTCTTATTCATTGTGTAATAGATGTTTGCATCATTGACATCTTATTCTGTTAAACTCTAAAGGAAGGGCTTTTTTTCCTTCTACAATATTAAAGTGATTAAATAAAATGCCTCTTTCTGATCTGATGAAGTGAGTGAATTCATCTTAACAGAGTATAATCATTTATTTTTAAATGCAAACATTTCATTTTTAGGGAACCAACACACCTGCGTGTTTCAGCTGAGCCAGATGTTCATCCTGCCGTTTGTTCTCTTCACGGTTTATTGATTGAACTCGTATTATTGCATGATGACCCCCCCACGAGGACGACAAAGGGGGCTCTGTTCCGGAGCGCGCGCGGGGACACACCTGACGTCACGTGTTAATGGTTTTAATGTCGCTGCATAAGTTCTTCCCGGATCCTCCGCATGTCCCTCATGTCCCTCATGTCCCTCCTCGCCGGCGGCGCGCTCACCTGTGCGCGACCCCCCGCCCCCCACGCGCATATTTTATGCTAATGAGCAGGTGCGCCGGGCTCTTGAGGACCCGGATGGAGCCGCGGGGAGCAGCGCGAGGCTTCTGACCAGGTGATGCTGCGCGGACCCCAGTGAGGCTCGGATGGATCCCCGCGAGAGGCGAGGCCGCAGGAGGCCGTGCGCGTCCTGGTGCCTGGGCGTCCTGCTCCTCTGCCACGGTGAGTCCCGGGAATCGAACCCGCGCGGCGCCGCTTTTATCCAGTCGAGTTGATCGTGTCGCTTGTTGTTGTTGTTGTCGTCGTTGTTTGCAGCGCATCTGTCCTGCGGTGTTGACAGAGGGAACATTTCCGCCTGGAAGGAATCTAATAAGTAAGATTTTTCCTTTTGAAAACTTTTGGATTAGTGTCGTTTGGATTACTTTGTGACCAGTCTGTGTATCTTAGTTTAGTTTCTTCTGTTTTATTCCCACATGTCACGATTTTTTACAGCAAAACGAACCCGTTTTTGTTCCAACTAAGAGCTGAAAGGTCGATTAATCAGTTAAGAAAGTAATTTGACAACAATCAACAATTCATCCGCTGTTTTCTTAGTTCTTCATGAAAGGGAAGGAAGATATTAACATCTTTAGTTATTTATAATAATATTTTGACTGTTTTTATACAAATATCAGCTTAAATATGTGAATTAAAACATTTTGAGGGACACATGTCATTATTTTGTCATTTTAAGGATAAACCGATTATTGATCATTATCATTGTATTGATTGACACAACTGGCGGATTAAATTGTATTTGTAATCATCTGTAATCTTTGTTGGTATCTATCGTGGAACAGGCAGCGTTTGATCGATTGGTAGTTGGGGGGGTTGGTGCTTGGGTTTGTCATGTCGGGGGGGTCTGGGGGGTTAAAAGCAGGAACAAACCGGCCCTTGTTCTCTCTGTCCCAGCAGCGGCAGCAGCAGGATAGAGCTGCAGAAATGGGACACCGCTTCCCAGGGAGGGCAGGTAGGCCGCCGCATTGATCACTGAGGCTGATGGAGCTGCTCCGCACGGCAACACAACACAACACAACACACAGCTCACCGCACGCACAAACACACACACACACACACACACACACGCAACACCACAACACACAGCCGGAGATCACCGGAATAAACGTGCACCGCACACACACACAACACCACGTATAATACGCTGTACACTTGCAGAACAGAACGCAGAAAATACCTTCTACATCCAGTCGAATATTGTGGTATCTAAGTTGTGAGCTTTTCTGTCTGTTTGGGCACGAGGGTCAACGTTCACACATTATAAGGGTATGTGCCAAAAGTGTTTGCAACAGTACTTGGTAATAGTGGCTGCAGTGAGTATTTAAAGAAAAGACTCTGAAGCATTGAGGAGATCTATTAGCAAAGATGGAGTATAATTTTTGCTACGTGTGCTGGCTGAGACTATAGAGCAAGCATCAATCATGTGGTAGAGATTCACTTTGGTGGAATCAAAACAACCAAACAAAAATAAATGTGAATTGTCTTTGATTACAAACATGTATTTTTTGCACAAAAGAAACTTCCCCTGAGATCGAGCGCCGACGGAACCCGGATGACTCGCCAAGATATGAGCTGAAAACCCCACATTGTTCCCTGCCGGGGAGACGTCAGCATGCAAAGCGGAGGGGACATTTGTTCCCTCTGCAGACGGACATGCGAGGGAGTCCCAGCAGGAATATTCAGTGGCCCGGCCCGTTGTCCATCGCAGCCCCCGTCGGCCTGAATGTGGTCGCTCCTTTTGTTCCCTTCGGCTCGGAGAGGCGTGAGAATCCCATCAAAAGAAACCGTCGCAAGTTAGCAAACCGGCGAGTCAATTAGTGGCTCGGTCGCGGGTTCAGAGGGAGGGGCTTCACTTGTTCAGAGGGAGGGGCTTCACTTGTTCAGAGGGAGGGGCTTCACTTGTTCAGAGGGAGGGGCTTCACTTGTTCAGAGGGAGGAGCTTCACTTGTTCAGAGGGAGGGGCTTCACTTATTCAGAGGGAGGGGCTTTACTTATTCAGGGGGAGGAGCTTCCCTTGAGTCTACCGGCTCAGTGTCAGTATCTTCTATTGCAGATCAGTGATTAATGATTCATACCCCCCCCCCCCCATCCCGTCCTCCCCCGGTTCATCATTGCCATCTGCTTCACTGCTGTCTGGGATTAAAGCCTCAGTAGGAGAGCTCAGGTATCCGGAGGGGCTCAAAGTGCACAAACAACGTTCCCCCGATGGTCCTCGAATGGCAACTTTTTAATTTCACTAAAGCTACCGTTCATGTAGAAATATTCCAGAAAGACAGTTATTCTGTTTTCTATTTCGAGGCCACTTCCAGTGTTACGACACAGATCAGAGGTGGGGGGTCGGAGGGTGGGGGTGTAGTCAGAGGTCAGAGGAGGCGGCGCTGCCCTGGTTCAATCCTCAACAGTACAGACTTTGGTTTGGCAACAACCGGCCTAATTCTGGGAGGAATTTGGGGTATTTTACATTTTAATCAAATCTGTATTAATCCGTCACCCGAGACCCAAGCTTGTTTTTTTTCATGAATTCCATGAGCTTGATTTTATATCGAGCTCATGGAATGAATTAAACAAAATAGTTTTGATTCACTCATATTGTCTCCTGGCTCTTGTTGACCAATATGAAAAAGATCAGATATGTTTGGTCTCTGAAACGTTGACAGGATCAGATTATAACTTCATGATTAGATGGTTGCAGCTGTGACATGAAATACCTGATTCTGTTTCTCCCCGTTGAAGGACCTCCAGACAGAAGCTGCTGCTTTAGAAACAAGTCATTCTTCATCCAACCTGACGTCCTCCAGCTCGCAGAGGACAGCCCCCTCCTCCTGGACTGTCAGCGCCGACCAATCAGCTGCAACCCCGCCACCATCTCGTCAAACGGGATCCAGAGCCGTGTCAACCAGAACTGTGTCAACCAGCCAATCGCCAGGCAGCACAACACAAACCAGCCAATCAACAGGCAGCACAACACCAACCAGCCAATCAACAGGCAGCACAACACCAACCAGCCAATCGCCAGGCAGCACAACACAAACCAGCCAATCAACAGGTAGCACAACACCAACCAGCCAATCAACAGGCAGCACAACACCAACCAGCCAATCGCCAGGCAGCACAACACAAACCAGCCAATCGCCAGGCAGCACAACACAAACCAGCCAATCACCAGGCAGCGCAACACCAACCAGCCAATCACCAGGCAGCACAACACAAACCAGCCAATCACCAGGCAGCGCAACACCAACCAGCCAATCACCAGGCAGCACAACACCAACCAGCCAATCACCAGGCAGCACAACACAAACCAGCCAATCACCAGGCAGCACAACACAAACCAGCCAATCACCAGGCAGCGCAACACCAACCAGCCAATCACCAGGCAGCGCAACACCAACCAGCCAATCACCAGACAGCGCAACACCAACCAGCCAATCACCAACAAAGAAGGTAGCCAACAAAGAAGGCAGCCAATTACAGAGTGAGATCCCACCACCTAGCCAATCACAGAAGAAGAAGGTAGCACCTATCCACTCTCCAATCAGCTCACCAGAATCCAGTCAATCACTAACCAACATAATGCCAGTAAGCCAGGCACCAGCAACAAACCCAAAACCTAGCCAATCATCATCTCGCCAAACACCATTAAACCGAGGAACACTCACCTCAACATCCAACCAATCAGCAACCAGTTTAACACCAGCTAGTCGATCCACCACCAACTTGGAAACAACCAACCACAACTCATCTGGCCTCACATCCCAAAACCAATCACTGTCAGCGCTCTCCGACCAATCACAGACCAGCTCAGTGCTGTTCAACCGATCACCCTCGGATTCAGCGGGACGCGCGGTCAGCGCAGACGGGCGTTTGGTTAACGCTTCACTGCTCGCCGGGCAGGCGAAGGAAGCCCTGAGGTCATCGAGTCGTAGGACCCAAGGTATGTCCTCAAAGGTCCAGATGGACGACTCTGTCCCAGTCCATTTAGAGTCTGCCACTGGGGGACACATAGTGGTAACACTGTCAAGACGATTTGGGATAATTGCTCATTGATTTTCTTGGTCAGAGTTTGATGGGCCGATCGACTCGACTTCCATGGCTTTTGAGCAAGTTCCTTCTTAGCGCCCTTTAACTTTTAACTGTCGATCTATTAGTATTATGGGCTACTGTTTCCGTGCCCCATCACTCACACACACATTGATCGCAGAGCAGGGTTTAGGGGAGTCGGCTGAGTCCTCTGTCCTGGAAACACCCGCATCAGATATTCCCTCTGTTTTGTGTCAAAGCAGCGAGCACCTGTTTGACCCGAGAGAACAAAAGCAGAGAAATAGCTTTGATCTGATCACCCCACCCCCCCCTCCTCCCCCCGCTTAATGGAATGGCACCTGCGCTTGTGTTGGATGGGGTCAGCCCACCAAGCAGATGGTGCTGCTGCAGGCCGGTGCGTTGGACCGGGTCATTTCTTTTTTTTTGGCAGGGGGGGGCTGACCGATGGGTTTTTTTTCAACTTAAAATCCTGACCTGCAGCTGAGTCATTCGTCCGTTTCAGTGATTCTCCGTGTGTTATTATGCTGCGGTTGATGCATATTTCTAGTCCCATCATTTCAGTTCCTCCGTGGAACATTTTTCCTCTTTTTCTTTTATCGGAATGGATGAAACCACTGTCATGGAGGAGGGAACGGCTCCTCACCTCCTCTGTCCTGAGGCTGTCGCTGTGTTTCAGAGCCGTGTTGGTCCTCCTGCCTGAACGGAGGACGCTGCGTCCATCCGGAGTCATGTGACTGCAACTTGTACCAGGCCACTGGGCACAGGTGTCAGACAGGTACGCACACACACCTGCTGCTCACATGTTCCACAACAGTCAGCCCTTGTGAGAATGGAAGGCTCCACAACATGGAGAACGGTGGCGATCAACAAATTTAAATCTATGAAGTCGCTTTTGTTTGTTTCTGTTTTTCATGCAGCCTTTTCAAATTTTCAGCGTTAAGGCGACGGGTTCTTTGACTTTCGGTAATGCGACTTGCAAATGCCACCAGCAGGGCGAGACACATGAAGCCCATTCAGAGAGTCTTTCAGTTTACCTGTAAAATGTGACTGCGTATAGGACCCGGTCAGTGATCTCTGATTGATGTTATTTCAATATTAAACTCAGCTCAGGCTGCTGTGACAGATATGAGCAAAGTGTCTGCATTAGCATCTAGAGGCTTTTAGCCTATTAGCTTATTCTGTCTCAGAATGAAGCATTGAGATGGAAACCGTTTGTCAGAGTAAACTCTCTCTCTTCAGACTCAACCTTCCTTAATCTCCTCTTCTCTTGCTTAATCTAAATCTGAATCTGAATCCAGTTCCGAACCCCGGCTTCGAGCGGGAGATGACCTGCCGCTCGTGGGCTCAGTACAACTTCGAGACCTTCGACGGCCTCTACTTCCACTTCCCGGGCCGCTGCACGTACACGCTGCTGAGGGAGTGTGAGGAAAGCCCCGGGGGCAGCATCGTCATCCAGGTCCGTAAACCCGCCCCTCCTGGAAGCTGCCCAGGTGGTTCTGGTTGGGCGCCCCCGCTTCCAGTCTGAAACACACTCTCGCTTTCTGACTCCTGTGACGCCCCCCCCCCCCCCCACCCCTCTCCCCATGAGGTAGAAAGATTTGCTGGGAAGATAAGTGAAAGCTATCTGGTTATTAGAGTCAATTACCATTAAATACCGCAATTACCCACGATGCCTTGAGAGCATCTGCAACAGACCGGGACTTTGTTCGCCCCCCCCTCCCGCGAAAAGGCAGCAGATACTGTATCTGTTCATGGGAAAACCAAACCGAAGGATCCAAACGCATTGTGACTGTTCGGATGTTTCATAAACTAAGTTTAGTCAACAAAAAGCAACAACGCACTT
Source organism: Apeltes quadracus (assembly GCA_021346845.1). Taxonomy (NCBI): domain Eukaryota; kingdom Metazoa; phylum Chordata; class Actinopteri; order Perciformes; family Gasterosteidae; genus Apeltes; species Apeltes quadracus. The sequence continues at coordinate 21,555,315 of CM037918.1, read as the reverse complement.
CTTCACCGTCTCCTAAAGGGCGAAAAATCAGCATTATACATGATTTGCTGTGTGCAGGTCCACAATGACCCCGGCTGTGGCTCCGCCCCCTACGCCTGCCGCCGATCCGTCAGCCTCTTCCTCCCGTGGGGCGGCGAGGTTCGGCTGCACGCCGCCGACGTGACCTTCAAGGGCCAAAGGTCAGCGGCACACACGAGGGACATCCTTCCTTCACACCACAGAAAGTCTCACATGGGTCGGCGTAGGGGGGGGGGGGGGCGTCCGGGCCGCGGTGCGTTCACCGTCTCGTTCTCTCGCCCCTCTCCAGCCTGCAGCTGCCTCATCACGTCCACAACCTGCAGCTGGAGCGCATCTCGCAGTACGTGCTGGTGACGCAGCAGCGCGGCTTCACGCTGGCCTGGGAGGGGGGCAGCGGCTCCGTCTACCTGAAGCTCAGCCCCGAGCTGGTGGGCAGAGCCTGCGGCCTGTGCGGCAACTTCAACGCCGACGTGCAGGACGACCTGAGGACCAGCTACGGTACGCCGCCAACCGGAGGCTCCGAAAACACATCGGTTTTAAAGCTCGATGTGTGATATTGAAGCTGATATTGAAGCATTGCGGTACTTTAAGTGCATCACATGGTTTTTAAGTTTTATCTCTTTATCTCCCTCAGGCGTGCTGACCCGTGACGTAGAGATGTTCGGGAACAGCTGGGCGGAGGCGGAGCCTCACAAGGCCCGGTGTCCCACGGTGCCCTCTGGCTTCCCCTCACCCTGCGCCGCCGTCGAAGCTCACGTCCTGCTGGTGAGGTTTTCTGGTTGTTTTTGGTGGAGGGAGACGTGTGGGACGGTGTAAGTGTCCTCGGGACAGAAACGTTGTCTCCGTGTGCTCGTGGCTGCAGAAGGTGGAGGAGGTCTGCGCCGCGCTGCTGCGGCCGCCGTTCCAGAGCTGCCACGACTCCGTCAGCCCGCTGTCCTTCATGGCCGGCTGCTCCAACGACCTCTGCATGTAAGGACGACCTTCCTTTAGCCGCGACGGCGACCTCTGACACCGCAGGGGGTCATCTATTCCGGATGGTGAATCTGGACACAGGTTTCTCAGGGAATGGAGCCCTTTTGTTTCTTGTGGTGTGGCTGCTCATTTAGATTGATTAGATAGATAGAAGGATTCATCCCGAGTGGAGAATGAATGTGTGCTTGAAATGCTTCCTATGTTCACGTCCCTGGCAGAGACCTGTCAATCAGCAGGTGTAGCCCCGCCCTAAAGCACCCTCACAACATGGCGATGCCCATCCACAAACCAGTGGATGACTCTCCGTGACGACTTCAAACAGTCTGGGGTTGAATTAATGTTCTTTGCTGCCTTATTTAACACTAACAACAATCTTTGTCTTATTTTTGTTCTAATGCTTCTCCTCTCATAAGTTTCCAACTTAACGGGCGATCCCGCTCTCTGCTCTCTCAGCGGTGTGTTTCGATGGCTCGGTAACTTTAGCCCCGGCAGTCTGTTTAAAGTGAACTCAGAGTGAGCTGGAAGCGACACAAATGCACCCTCTTAAGATGACTTGTTGGAGCCACATTGCAACACACCGGTTTTCTTCCGGCCTGAAGATTTACTGCTCACTACTCGGCTGCTGGGTGGTTATTGTTTTTTTTTTCTCCGGCTTACGGCCCACGTGGCCACACCTTTCCTCCTGGCTGCGCTCAAAGAGTCCTTTCTGTGTTAAAGGTCGGGTCCCGAAGGCGCCGTGGTATGCCAGGTGTTCGGCGAGTACGCCCGGGCCTGTGGCCACGCCGACCACCCGCTGCACGACTGGAGGCTGCACGTTCCTCAGTGCGGTGCGTTTCTCATGATGTCTGAATGCAATCGGCAGAACTTAAAAGCCAAAAAGATATTTAAAACCACGACAACAAAGCATTAGGTGACTTTGAGGGGAGAGATTCTAAAATGCAAACACGCCGACTCATTTCCAGAATTTAGGACTTATTTTTGCAGAACTCGATATTCAAACGGAGGTTAACTAGAAGGCACAGAACATACAGTTAAAGGGAGGATAACACTAATTATTATTTTATTTTTAGCACCTTCAATGTAGAAATGGTCAATATGTTCACAGTGTCAAGTTAACACGCCAGCTAACTGCGGCTACGGTCGACCTCGGTGGCAGCCATCGTTTCATGTGGCTTCCCTCGTGTCTCCGGCAGCAGTTTGAAACGTGTGTTTTGTTCACCTCCTCTGGGAGCAGCCGTGCGGTGCCCGTCGGGTCTGCAGTACAGGGAGTGCATCAGCTGCTGCCCGGCCTCCTGCGACCTGGAGCGGACCTGCATCGACAGCAGGCTGGCCTGCCTGGACGGATGCTACTGCCCCGACGGTGCGCCTCCGTTCTCATTCTGTTACCCTTCGTGGGCTCTGAGCCGGTAACCTTTTCCTGCCCTCGACCAGTTCGCCGGCCGTCTCTTCTTCTTTGGGGACCTCTGCATTGACGGCCGGTGTCTTGTTGAGGGAACGCGTGTGAGAGACTCCCACCTCTCTCCTCAGGTCTGATTTACCAGGACGGAGGCTGTGTGGCGGCCTCCGACTGTCCCTGCGAGCACCACGGCCTCGTTTACCCCTCCGGACAGACGCTGCAGGAGGAATGCAGCAACTGGTGAGTGTTGAAGGGGTCAGATCCTGGATCGATGCTTCCACTTCCTGTGCTTCTGTTGTCACAAGAATAAAAGGAATGAAGACTTGATCTCCTTCGATCTTTGCTCTTTTATCCCAATAAAATGTTTGCTTCGACTCGCAGCTGCACTGTTTTTACCGTTCTCACATGGGCTGCTAAACGAACCCCACGTGAACAAATGTCCATCTGGTTTCCCTCCGTGATCCTGCCGTCTTCCACGCATGTCTGGTTTCTGTTTCAGCACCTGCACGGGCGGAGTGTGGAACTGCACCGACCACAGCTGCCCAGGTTAGTCACCCTCGCCTTCTCCTGCAGCTCCAGAACGGTGGACGGCTCCTTCTCTGGGAACGAGTGGGGAAGTTCTAGCCAAGCAACGGTTCTCTCTGTGCCCCCCCCCCCAGGCGAGTGCTCGGTGACGGGCGACATGTATTTCCAGTCCTTCGACGGGCGGCTCTACACCTTCGCCGCCACTTGTCAGTACGTCCTCGCCAAGAGCCGCAGCTCGGGGAAGTTCACGGTCACCATCCAGAACGCCCCCTGTGGAGCAGTGAGTGACCTCTGACCTCCTCCTTTTTTAAAGTTCTCCTTTTCTGCTCCACAATCGGCCGATGCAACTGCTCTGTAGCCTCGGTTTACGGCTTCGTGCAATTTGTCCGTCGTGTAGATCATGTCGAGCCCCCACACAGCTCCCCCCGAGCCTTGACTCCACGTATTCTTTCTACAAGAATCATTGTGCAGCTTAGAGAAAGGAAAAGCCTCGAGGAAACCTCGTCAATCCCACTGGGAGAGATAACGAAACCTCCCTCCCTCTGCGAACCTGTGAGCGAGATACAAGATGTCGAGTGACCAGGATTACCTTATCTGACCCCGCTGACAGAAGCTGTGGACGGCTTTGTAGACGGAGGTGGTGAGGAGAGGCGCTCAATGCGGGTGAGGGGGGGGGAGGACTCGAACAGAGAGAAGGTTATTCGAAAAAACAGGAGGTGAATGATGGGAAGAGTAAGAGGAGGAGGGGGGGGGAGGTGCTAAAACGTTTGGGCTCTGTCACTTATGAAAGAGACGATTCATGGAGGCAAGTCGCTTGCTGTCAGCTGGTTTCATTACTTTCAGAATATCTGAAGCTCGTGTTGGTGATCGCTGTCAATCCGGGATACATTTTCCTGACAGGATTGTAAACAACTAGTATTGTTGTTGTTATTACTTCTCCCACATTTTCTCTGCTTTTAATGAGGACAACACAGTGCCGATTGAGCCTATGGCCCAAAGACCAAAGTTTTACAATCCTGGCATATTTTCAGTATAACAAGCCAAGCAGACTGATTAGCTGGCTAATTAGCTTGTTAGCTAGTCAGCCTAATTGGATGTAAAAGACAGCTACAAGCATTTCCTCGTTATGATGGCACCTCATTGGACCAGCATGGCTTTTAGCCGCTAGCTCGCTAACAAGATGTCCACTAGTTTACAAGCTTGATGCCACCGTGCTTTGACGCCACACCGCTTACAGGAAACGAACCAAACCAAGCTGTCGCTCACCTGTTGTGTCGTCAGTCCACGACTTGGCGTAAGTCGGTTTAGTTCATTCAGCATGTGGCAACGGTTAAAAAAAAAAATGGCCGCCTTTCAGACTGATCTATTTCTATGGCTCATTTGCAGAACTTGGACGGTTCCTGCATCCAGTCAGTTAACCTGGTCATCGACGAGGATCCGAGAACAGAGATCACGTTGAGTCACTTGGGCGAGGTGTTCATGGCCGGGCAGTACCGGATCTCCCTGCCGTACTCTGACGGTAGCCTGCGCTCCTCTCCAACGCCCTTTCATTGCATCGCTCCGGCACCGCTTGATCCTGACGGACTCTGTTGCCCCGGCAGACCTCTTCCACGTCCAGGAGCTGTCGTCCATGTTCCTGCAGGTGAGGACGGCCTTCGGCCTGCGTCTGCAGTACAGCTGGACGGAGTTCCGCGTCTACCTGCAGGCCGACGAGCTGTGGCAGGACGACACGGCGGGGCTGTGCGGCACCTTCAACGGCAACATCCAGGACGACTTCCTGTGAGTGTGGGCGACCTCTGACCTCTCCCTTGACCCCTCCCCCACTCCACATTGCCCCTCTCACCTCCAAAAGGAGAGCGAGATGGCTCGTGTTTCAGGAGAGAGGGAGGTGATGGGGAAGTGCCCTCTCTCTCTCTCTCTCTCTCTCTGTAATGCACACTGGCATCAAAAGCCTTCGCTCTCTGATCAGCTCTTTTAGGCCAGATGAGCACCCAACTGGACTCGCCACTTCAACAAGGAGCGAAGTGTTGGGGGAATAGGGGCTCCACTGTACGCAGGGCGGATGTGCCCCTCACAGCTGTAAACGGATACACATCGCAGCCGCTGACACAAGTGGTCAAAAGATCTCCAAGAACAGACTTTGCAGTTGAAATGATGGCTTATTTTTTTGTCTTTGTCTTGGGGGCTTAGAAGTGTTATTGTTTTAGTTTTAGTCACATTTCTGTCCTTTTTATCCTTTGTAGTTATACTCAAACCTTAAGGGAAAAAAGGTTGTTGAAAGCCGCATATAAGACGTTTTCATAGTGACATCACATATTGTTTTTTGACAACTTTGAGTTTGACGATGTCGCCATGTTTTTCCCGCGACTAATGAGCAGGAAATGACCATGTTTGGACTAAGGAGGAGGGGCTTAGAGACCCGTCAATCATGCTGTGTTGAAGAAGACTTGGAACTAGAGACTGAGACCATAAACTCATGTTTACAATGTTTACTGAGGGAACAAATCCAGAGAGAAGTGGAGTCGTTTCCTCATAGACGTCTATGGGAGCAGAGGAGTCGCCCCCTGCTGGTCACTACAGAGAATGCAGCTTTAACACATGAAACATTGCCTTAACTCTGCAGAACCCGACGGCGCTGCTTGGTTTTTATGGTTTCTCTGAAGCTAAAGTAGTTAAATCATATGGTTTGTGTAGAAGCTGAAATGAAGTCACGCACTAGTTGTGTACGTACGTCTGAGCGATCGGCGTTGATCGGCTCGTGGTCTCCTCTGCAGGTCTCCGTCTGGGATGATAGAAAGCACTCCTCAGCTCTTTGGGAACGCCTGGAGGGTCTCGTCGTCGTGCTCCGGCAGCCTGAGTCCTCCTCAGCTGGACCCGTGTGACGCTCACCAGCAGGCCGGTCGGTTCACGTGTCCCGTGTGTGACGTTTCTGTACAATTCATTAACTAGTACATGAAACATGAAACATCTGCCGCGGGTTTGTCCGTCCCAGCGGCCTACGCCTCGGAGATGTGCGACGTGCTGAACCAGGACCTGTTCTCCGCCTGCCACGAGTACCTCAGCCCGACGGCCTTCCACCAGCAGTGCCGCTCGGACACGTGCCGCTGCGGGACGCCCTGCCTGTGCTCGGCGCTGGCCCACTACGCTCGCCGCTGCCGCCGCTTCTCCATCGTGGTGGACTTCCGGTCGCAGATACCCGACTGTGGTGAGCGCGCTGGTCTGATTGACAGGTGGTTCATCCAATGGTTATCACCTGGAGGTGTGGCGGTACAAGGTATCCGTTAACGAACCTGCCCCCCCTCCCCCAACCCCTCAGCGGTCACCTGTCCCGCCACCATGCAGTACGGCGCCTGCGTGTCGTCCTGCCAGCGCCGTTGCTCCGCCCTCTCCGTCCCGCCGCGCTGCGGGAAGGAGTGTGAGGAGGGCTGCGTCTGCCCGCCAGAGTCCTTCTACAACCACCGGACGCACACCTGCGTGCACAGGTGAGGGGAGCAGGGGGAGTGTGTGCGTGTGTGTGTGTGTTGGGGGGGGGGGCTTTTTAGTTATAAGCCGAGAGACATTGTGTTTCTTTCTACGACGTTGATCTGACTGCTGAGTTTTGACACAGGAACTCATTAAAAAGGGTCCCTCCTCCAACAAATGCTCCCAGTGATGTCTGCGACTCCTAAATGTCCCAATGTGTTCTTGAGCATCCTTGTGCCTTACTTACTACGCGATAGAGTTACGACGGAGGAATTCACCGTGAAAACCCCCCTTTGATTCCCGCGGCTCACAGATATCTGATGACCAGCACAGAGGCCGATGTGTGGCGCCGGCCTGCACGCTGACGCAGGCGTCTTCGGAGGTTCTTAGAACATTCGTTTTTCTGCTGACGCCCGTTCAAACAACGGATTGGAACTTTCATTTCTTTCAGGAGCGAGTGTCCCTGCAGTGTCCTCGGAGCGGACTACGAACCAGGAGATGTGATCATGACGTCGGCAGGTGTTCAGTAAGCTCCTCCCCTCCGTCTCTGTCCACCTGTGCATGCAAAGCACCACGGCTCAGCATGAGCCTGTCGCGTTTCCTGTATTAACTCTCCCCGTCCTGTGTCCTCACAGACTCTGTCTGGACGGCAAACTGGTGTCGCAGACGTCAGACAGCGGTGAGTCGCTTTGACCAAACACGTCACGTCATTCACTGATGATTAGGATCATTCGTCCGCGTTAACGAGCTCGTTATGTCGCTGGGGTCACTTTATACGTTACACCTCCGTGTTTCATAAGTAATAGTCTCTCTCGTCTAAATGACACTAATAGGAAGACGTCTTTCCTCTTCTTCTCTTCCTCCAGCAGACATGCTGTGCCCCCCCGGTCAGCGTTACCAGAACTGCTCGGAGGGGGGCGACGGCGGCGTCCAGTCGTCGAGGGGCGTGGCCTGCGAGCGCACCTGCGAATCCGCCCTGCTGAACCTCACCTGCTCGTCACACGAGCCCTGCGCGGCCGGGTGCACCTGCCCCCCCGGGTGAGGCCTGATCTTCGCTTTGTTCCCTCATCAAGTGGTCAAAAGTCAATTTAGTCTGAAAAAACGGACGAAAAAAAAAATGGACCGCTGAGTCGGTTTGAATGTTCTTCTTTTATTCAATCGGACGTCGCTTACTTACTTATCAAGGGACGCGCCGGTGGGTTTGAGAAATGGACGTTGTCGGGAAGTAGAGGCGCCCATAATGCGATCATGTGATCACGACCCTCGAGGCCGTGTGAGGCAGTGGACTCTGGAAGAGGACGTGTCTTTGGTGCTCGGTGGGAGACAGAAGTCTCCCAGACAGATGAGGTGCTCGTCCCTCAGTCGATGACCGTCATGTGATCCCGTAATCCCTTCTGGCTGTCGCCCCTGAACGGGGGGTGAGGGGGGGTCAAGTGGTCTCACTTCAACGAGAGTCGTCCTCGTTTCAACATCAACAGGTAGCATCGCGGCTTGTGACGGATTACGCAGCTGGGGGGCAACAAGGACTCGACTCAGCAGCCATGTTTGGGAGACACGATTCGTCTCTTTTATTGACTTCGTCTCGGCTCCATTGTGTGAAAGAACCGCTAATATCCGGCGATCGAACGAAGCGCGAGTTCGGTCTCTTTTCGAATCCCGAGCTTACGAGACCACGACGTCACCGCGGCAACAAGCAGAAGCAGGACGTTTGCAGCCAAATGAAATTGTTTTACAGGATCTTCATTGAAGTGGAAAACTAATGGGACATGGTTACCCCCCGCTGTGTGGCCTGTGAGAGACCTGTCAATCAGCGTGTGGCCCCGCCCTAAAGCGCCCCCCGCTGTGTGGCCTGTGAGAGACCTGTCAATCAGCGTGTGGCCCCGCCCTAAAGCGCCCCCCGCTGTGTGGCCTGTGAGAGACCTGTCAATCAGCGTGTAGCCCCGCCCTAAAGCGCCCCCTGCTGTGTGGCATGTGAGAGACCTGTCAATCAGCGTGTGGCCCCGCCCTAAAGCGCCCCCCGCTGTGTGGCCTGTGAGAGACCTGTCAATCAGCGTGTGGCCCCGCCCTAAAGCGCCCCCTGCTGTGTGGCATGTGAGAGACCTGTCAATCAGCGTGTAGCCCCGCCCTAAAGCGCCCCCTGCTGTGTGGCATGTGAGAGACCTGTCAATCAGCGTGTAGCCCCGCCCTAAAGCGCCCCCTGCTTCATGGTCTGTTTGACTCTACATGGAGCATCATTCACTACATGAACATCATCCTGTATGGAAGAAGACCTGAAACTAGAGACGGAGCAGAAGACTCACCCAGAAAGTTATTGGACGGCTCCTTTAAATATCGGTCTTATCTAAGCCTGTGATGAAGAAGTGGTCTTCATCAGTCCTCTGCTGGCACTGAGTCCCGGGCTGATGAGGATGGACTGGCGATGCGCCTCTCGGCTCTGTGGGACCTTTGATCGGGGTAATCGATATGGCGGCTTGGCGGCGGCACAAAGGACGCTGTTAACGCGGTTTTATCCGAGCCGTAACTCTACGAGGTCTGTGGCTCTCGACCCGAGATATTACAAGATACCCATCAGCCCGAGTCCCGGCAACAAAGAGCGTCTCTCCCTCTATCTCTGAGAATCCTAATCGCCCGCTGTTCTCATGTCGCTAACGAGTGCCGCCGCTTCTCACCCTTCGGCTCGGCCTCTGAGCCCGAAGCCATGATCACAACGTTAATGCTGTCACTCGTCGGGTCGGTCCAATCAGCTGATCCCGAGGAGTTTGAACACAAAGGCGGACAGAATGGACGCCACCGTCACATTAAAGATCATGTCAAATGAATGATTTATGATTGATGTGTTATATGTTTATTAGGTCTCTTTTATTATTGACCCAGTTAACAGTCCCTTAGTAGATGAATACAACATGTTTGACATTTTGCGGATTACTCAATGTACTTTTGGGCATCTGGGTGAATGTTATTGGTTAAAAGACTAACTAAATGAATCTCATGGATGCTCAAGAAGAAATAATTAAACTCAGTGTAC